>JAUTXW010001412.1:0-327167 GCA_030620095.1 Kuschelorhynchus macadamiae
TGACTACATATGAGGATTGCTCAAAAAATCATTTAGAGCAGTCTAACGTTTTTCGCGGAACGTCGAATCGAATCCAGAATGATTTAATTTCCACTGTTGCAACCATTATTCTAAAAAGAATTAAGTAGGAGATTGGCGAGGCGCGATTCAAGTTGCTACTGTTCTGGACGAAACAACTGATATCACTAATTTTAGCCAGTTATCTATACTAATACGCTACGTTAAAACAGACGGAAGTATTCAATAGCGATTTTTAGGTTTTAAGAATGTGTCCGAAAATCGTACAGCAGATGCATTATCTGCGTAGTTTATAACGTTACTAAACAAATTAATGGAGAGAAAAAATTAGTTGCTCAAAGCTATGATGAAGCTGCCGTGATGGCACGTCAATTAGAGGGTCTGCAAGCTAAAGTTCGAGAAACTTTCCCAAGTGCTGTGTTTGTCCATTGTTTTGCTCATAAATTAAATTTAGTTTTATCCTTGTGTCCATCAATCACATTAAAAAATGTAAAGTATTTTTCGTTACTTTAAGTGGCATGGCAGTCAACAAAACGTACACAAGCTTTGGACTCCATTGTCCACAAACGATTGCCCAAAGTAGCTCCTACTAGGTGGAACTACAATGGAAGACTTGTGTTAACAGTATCTGAAAATCGTGAATCACTGATTGAACTATTTAAGAATATAATAGAAAACAATGAAACGTGGGACTCAGAAGCAATAAATAGTTCGAGGGGGTTTTTGGACTGTTTGAAACGAGATTTTAATTTTAATTATTTGTTGAATTTGTTTTCAGAAATATTTCCATTTTCGCTCAGTGTTTTAATATATTACAAACTAAAACAAATGATATTGCTTTTTACCTAAAAAAAGTGGATGATATTAAGTCCATGTTAAGCCAAAAAAGAGATGACTTTGACCTATTTTGGGAGAAAATGATGGCGTTAAATGTAGTGCCACAAGCCAAGCGTCTTCGAACAGACAATGTCGGAGATGTTCAAATATCATACAGATGCCTCTTTTATGAAATAATCGATCAAATTCAGCAACAAATAAACTATAGATTTAACGGTTTAAAAGATTTTAAATTCCTCGAACTCTGCAATTTTGATGCATTTAAAGGAAAAACTTTTCCAGAAGATGCGTTAAGTCTCTTCTTCTTCATTATGGCCGGTTCTTCGACCGAGTGTTACTGCGATCTGAACTAAAAGAGATTTACGAAAATGATCACATTAGCGCAAAAAATAACGCTAAGGAACTATTGCAATTTTTAAATGACAAGAAGCTGGAAGATGCCTCCGAAGTGTCGAAAATGTGTGAATTAGTATTGACAATACCTGCCACAAGTTCATCAGTAGAACGCAATTTTTCAACACTTAAACGTATAAAAAATTTCGTGAGAAATTCAACGGGGCAGGAGAGACTTTCGCATACATCGCTGTTGTCCATTGAAAATAAACTTCTGCAAAATATGTGGGAGCATCGACGTTTTTATGATGACGTCATTGACGATTTTGCAAAAAATGATAGAAGAATGGAATTACGTTACAAATAGGTAAGTTTCTAAAAATTGCTTCCCTATCTTAAAATTTCACTGTACGCCCCTACGTTAGAGGTTGAAGATAACGGCTCCATTAACTTCTTAGGTTTAACAATCAAGAGAGAATTGCATAAACATTAATTTCAAATTTACCGTAAACCATTACATACTGATACTATGGAATATAAATTACCTGCGTTTCACAGTATGATCCATAGATTAATTAGCGTCCCGTTATTGTAGTTTCAATGGTAGAACAAATAAAAAATATCAAGGCACAAAAAATAATAACATGCTGTGGAAAGGCCTCTTTAATTAATTTAAATTAAACGTCGTCTTAACAGACAGAATGTAGAGATCACTTTCAAAACTAATAAATCCTTAGGCAAATTTCTGAAAAACACAAAATCTAAAAAAATAGTGCTTCATACCCAACAACATACACTGGACACACGGATAGGTCTTTTAAAAAGGGAATAAACAAACAAACGCAGTTTTGTTTGACAATAAACATGTTTCAAGGTTGGCATGTAGAGAATAAAGGCCCTAAATTAAATTTATTGGAAAGTTTAGAAATAAACGGCATAAAAGATACAAATTTATTTCTTAACGACCAAATAGATCTTAACAGGATTTTTTTTTAAAATGAGTATGTAGTATACACGAAGCTACAGTGTTAGCGAAACGCGTCGTGTAAAAATTCATTATATGGAATTATCTAATTATTATATTAGTCTTCTGCTTCGAGTTAAAAAAAGGCTTATTTAAAAGATAAACTTAAAAACAGCAGAATAAAGCAACATGGAACGAATTAGAAAAACTTAATATTGCCAAACTAAAGAATTTCAGAATACTTATCTGGCGTTAATCAAATAAATGTTTTTATCTCATCAGCAGCTAGCTCACATACCCCCAGGCAAAACCTTCTAAGCTTTTATACAAATAACCATTAACAAAACCTCATTGCTAAATATAAGGTCTTTAAAGTAATTTGTTCTATTAATAACAAAGCAGGCTGATATGGTAATATCAACTTAATTTTAATTCAGTTGTGTAGTCCATTTATTATACCCTTTTTGACGCATATAATAAATGAATGTGTAAAGAAATGTTATTTTTCAAAAGTTTGGAAACATGTGCTAATTAAATCCACGCCGAAACCAAAAAATATATATAAAGATCTGCATTGAGTTAGCCTGTTTACTAGGAATATCTAAAATTTCCGAGAAAGTTAAATATTCGTTATCTTCTACCTACATAACAGTCAGGTTTTAAAAAGCGCCATAGCTGCAAAGAGGTGTAGTTAAGAATTTGAAAATATTTTATAGGAAATGAACTGTGTGATAGTCCGTTAACGTTAATTATTTTTGTTACATATTAGATTAAAGTTATACATTTTTCGTTTTTTTTTTAATTCACTTTACTATACAGGGCTATTCACGCAACCCGTTCATTAAAAGTTTTTGATGATGCCATTTAGATAAAAATTTCAAATTTTGGGATTTATAAGGTAAGGTGAAGGGGTACTTCTTTTTGAAATATTTTCAACTTCCTGTCACTTCCTGTTTAACCGGATGTTGGTATCAACTTGTTATTTTAAATGGAACACCCTGTATTTTGTGATATTTTTGGATTCTACGGAAAATTTTAATGCTATTTTATGTAGCATGTCCTATACCTAGGTTCAAGCGTTCTTAAGATACTTGACCTGGAACCAAAAATGAGCCTTCGGGGTACCAAATTTTAAAATCTCATATTTTTGTAAGTTTTGAAGATATAATCTTCATATTTTGCAGACTTTCGGTAAATAATATTGGGTTTCTATTTTTTTTATTGAATTTGTCTATTTTTATACAGGGTGTCCTAAATTCAGCGGCAAACATTCACATTTTCAAAGCAGCTAAAGTCCGTTTTTTTAAATAGGACACCCTATAACTTTATACACTATCAAATGTAGAATTTAATTTTCTATCGAACTGTATTAAGGTTCCCTAAACCTATTCGTAACCATTTTCGAAATAATCAGGTTTTTATTAAACTATCACATGTATTTGCTAAATGCTTACACCTTCCCGTAGTCAGCCATGGAAAAACAATTGTTGTGCTTTTCTATTCAACATGACAGCTCATTTGAAACTTTTAAATTAAAATAAAATAACACTCAAAAGCTGATATTCTCAATTTATTTTATATTCGCGGAGAATGTTACAAAATATTGGAGAGAACGTGCCATGTTTTTAACGAAAAACATCCTCATCTATCGCCAATGAACAAGAGAAAATTGAAGAGAATTGAAACGAAATTTTTTTCGTTTCGGAAAAGTTAAAGTTATACAAAAAGTAATAAATTGTTTACATTATTTTTAACCATATCTACTAAGTTCGAGACTGTTCTAAACTTGTTTTAGTGAACTTAAAAATTATAGCAATCTAACAATGAACATAAATAAGTAAAATTATAAAATTGAATTATAACAAATGTTGTATATGCTGTCCGTTCACTTGAAGAAACATTTCAATTCTTCTTTGTACAGTTGCTGTGGCCCGTTTAATTTGTCCGTTTTCTAATTCGGCAAAAGCTGTTCGTATCCTGTCCAGTAAATCTTGTTGGTTATTTACTGGGAAGCATAGACTTTACCTTTGATAAATCCCGATAAATAAAAGTCTAGGGGTGTTAAATCAGGCGATCGCGGGGGCCATCTCTAAGGGCCATTGGGACCAATCCAGCGATCTTCAAAAATTCGAGATAATTGGAGATAAACTGCAGCGGAATTATGTGTGCCCCATCTAACTGATACCAATAATTTTGCAGCTCACCAATAGGAATTTCTTCTTTAAATTCAGAAACCGTCCCTCGTAGAATTTCCAAATACTTATCACTGTTTAAATTGTCTTCATAAATATAGTACCGCACCTGATCATTTAATACTATACCGAAAACTTTGAAGCTAAACCTCTTTTGGGAACGCGTTTCGCGTAAAGCGTGCGGATTTTCTGCTGCTCAAAAATGTTCGTTTCTTCTATTTGTTATTCCTTCTCTAGAAAAATTCGCTTCATCGGTACAAAATATTTTTGAAAGGAATTGAGGGTCCTCTTGAATTTTCAAAAACATGAATTCGCAAAATTCTACTCGTTCTACTATTCTAAACGTTCGTTGAATCCTCTTGGATTTTGACTTATTCGTTGGCAGCAATTCAGGGTGGCGTTCATTAAACACACGACACGTTCTCTCCAAAATTTTATAACATTCTCCATGAATCTAAAATAGATTGAGAATATCAGCGTTTGAGTATTCTTCCATTTCGATTTAGAAGATTTAGTTTATCACTGACAGCTTTCGGTAAATAACGCATACTAATCATATGTCATATTGGATATTGGATCTCAATTGTTTTTCCATGGCTCACCATTCGAACAAGTAAACATTTAAGCAAATACATACGATATTTTTATAAAACCCAATTATTTCGAAAATGGTTACGAATAGGTATAGGGAACCTTAATACAGTTCGATAGAAAGTGAAATTATACATTTCATAGTGCATAAAGTTATAGGGTGTCCCTTTAAAAACACGGACTTTAGGCGCTTTGAAAATGTGAATGTTTGCCGCTGAATTTAGGACACCCTGTATAAAAATAGACAAATTCAATAAAAAAAATAGAAACCTAAGACTATTTACTGATCGTCTGCAAAACTTACAAAAATATGAGATTTTAAAATTTGGTACCCCGAAGGCTCATTTTCGGTTCAAGGTCAAATATCTTAAGAACGCTTGAACCTAGGTATAGGACATACTACATAAAATAGCATTAAAATTTTCCGTAGAATCCAAAAATATCATAAAATACAGGATGTTCCATTTAAAATAAGCAAGTTGATACCAATTTCCGGTTAAACCGGAAGTGACAGGAAGTTGAAAATATTTCAAAAAAGAAGTACCTCTTGACCTTCCCTTAATCCCAAAATTTGAAATTTTTATCTAAATGGCATCATCAAAAACTTTTAATGAACGGGTTGCGTGTATATTTATTTATTTATGTATTTGCATTGACCTATCGAAAACTACGATTTTTTTTTCGATTCTTATCCCGTTTTTTCATTGTTTTAAGGTAAATTTCACTTTGTCTATAAAATTGTAACAATTTCCCTGCGAAAATAAAGCATACTTTTGTTTGTTTGTTGGTCTTACATAGAACGTTGGGTACTGCTGGGTAACGCTGTTTTTAAAAAAACTAAAACATTTTTGAACGACCCCGTATAAAAGTTCTTGAAGTTTTTCATAACTAGCCAAATTTTGTAATTTTCTCAGTGTTATTATAACCTAAATAAATATACGTAAATTTGCAATGTTATAAAGCTCTTGAAATAAAACGCTCGGAAAATCTTTATTTCCGGATTGATAAAATCACCATATAATATTTGTTGCGAAATCGGATAAAGCTCGAACTTTATGATATTGTGCTAAAAGTTTATCCATTCGCAAGGCTTCCCGGCATTTCGGCTTGGCGGAGCAATAAAAGGCGTCAAAAATCGCCCTGCTATTATCTTGAAAGCTCCGTCTTGCTTTTAGTCTGGCAAATAATTCATCGCTTATTCCCGTCTTCAGCTTATATTATTAATTGGTTCGCTTTCCGGGGATTTCGAAAAAACATCCGGTGGCGCTTTGGCCCTTACGTCGCCCACATATACGAATTTTGATAAAAATATTAGCTATTTTGTCTAGTCTTGGGAATCTGGGTAATAATAAAAATTCGGTATTTTTTATTTGATTTTTTTTAATACCTAAGGGCGTTCAGCAATCTGAAATAAATTAGTCCAATCACCACCGGAGCACAGTAAATACAGAGAGAACTAGATAGTAGGGCAAGACTTGAGAATACGTTATCTATAGTAAAGAGCATTTTTTATTTTAGTGTTGATCAGTTCAAGCGAGAACATTTTTATTCCCCTCTCAATGGCGTGCTATAGGGGGGGGGGTCCGCCCCGGCCCGCAAATATAGTGTGTCCAATTTGGGACAAATAAAATAAAATCCTAGATAAACATGTTACGGAAAACCGTGGTATTAACATTGATTAGTTCAAGAAAAAGTCTGTTATCAAGATGTCATAATGGAATCGTCGAAATTCCCGATGTTATCTTATATTTTTTTTGGTTGTCAGGAAAAACGCTATCCTGCAAAATGCTTTATATATTTTACAGGAGTTGCTATGGTTAGGTATTCAGTTTTGTAGGACTTAGGGATACGATATACTATTCTAAAGCCAAGAAAAACCTGTATAGCTCTGAAAAAAATCTATGACATTAATTTCAGAGGATTAACTATTGTGCAAATCAATCCCTAAATCCACGTGGCATACTTTTTTCTTTTTACATAATAAAAATTGATATTCATTCATTTCTCCTCGCAGATGATACCTATATACAGTGTGTCCCAGATTCGATTCTCTATACAAATATCTCGGCTCCTATTATACCTACAGCAAAGGTTAAATGGGGAAAGTTTTAAAGGAAACTTATTGCATTCCATATCCGGCTTCAGATTTACGATCGATCAATTGTTTTTGGAAATATCGGGGAAAATCCGAAAATGGCGGATTTCGTTTTTAAAATCATAAATCTAACACATAAATTGTCAAAACCTATAGAAGATGGCCGGCATTCCGTATTCAAATGAAGAAAAGGTTGACATGCTAGCTCTGTACTTTCAATCATACAGAAACGCCGACGTTACCTCAGCAAGGTATTTGGAGATGTACCCCGAACGACGGCAGCCTCAGAAAACCCAGTTCAGGAAAATCGTAGTTAATATAATTAACCATGGTGCCTTCGAACAACCTAGAAGCGGATACAGTAATAACAATGAAAATCGGGACAGAGACATTTTACAAGCTATCAACGAAAACCCTAGTGCATCGGTAAAAACTGTAGAACAGGAAACTAATGTGCCACAATCAACAGTACAGAGAGTTTTAAAAAAGAATAAGTACCATCCATACAAGCCCATAATAGTACAAGGACTTAAGGAAACCAATTTTCCAAGACGACTACAGTTCTGTGAGTGGTATACTAGGAGATGTAATGAAAATCCTGATTTTGTAAATCATGTCTTGTGGTCCAAAGAGAGCAGGTTCACGAATTGTGGAGTCTTTAATAGGAACAACCGTCATCATTGGGCTGTGCAAAATCCTCACGAAGTGGCAGAGAGATGTCTACAGATCAGATTTGGAAGTAACGTTTGGTGTGGGATCATTGGTAAGTTAATCTAACCAATCTTTTTTAAATAGGCACCAAATGATGGTTAAATAATAATCTTTTTTTTTTCGTTTAGTTCTTTAATTATACTGAAAGAGTATAATCTAATAAAAAAAAAAAGTAAAACGTTCTACTCTAGTCAGTCAACTTACCTTTTTGATATTGTATTACATTTTTATTCAATCATTTTGTATTGTAGTTTCGAAGAACCTATAAAAATAGAATTGGGTTCTATAAATTTATTAACACTTTATCTAATTTTTCTGCAGATTTAGCTAATTCTTTAAAATTATTATTGTCTAAATTTAATGATTTTTTATTACCTTGGAAGCCTAGTTCTTGCGTTATGAAAAAAATGCCATATTAATCAAATGTCAAATTATTTTTCGATATTCATTATGATTTATAGAAAGGCGTTCAGCTGTATTTCCGAATAATTTAAATTTTTAAGCGCAAGGGGTTTGTACTATGTTTTATTAAGGCACGGTGCACTTCTTTAAGATTATTATATCACTGAAATAAATTGATTTAGTATTTCCGAAATTAATATGCAATACCAACAAAATAATTTATTACGGCTATTACTTCCCGCTAACCAAATATGTTTTTCTTTTTCATAATAAAGCTGAATAGGTTTCAACTCTATACAAGCTCATTCATTACGGGATGTTACCATAATTATTTTTGGAAAGAAAATATCTACTTTTTAATAAAGATAATTTTCCCTTTATAATTTATAGTTTCTAGTACCACCCGGCCGACCCTGCCGCCCCTGACTGTTGGGCACCTGTTTATAAATTATTAATTATCTCAGGAAATCGACTTATTGGACCATTTTTGTCTGACTATAACCTAAACGGGCAGAGGTACCTAGAGCTTTTGCGAAACCAGCTTGTACCAGCCTTACGAGCTATCCTAACGGAAGATGAATTAAGAAGAACTTGGTGTCAAGAAGGCGGATGTCCGGCTCACAATACCATTCAAGTCAGGAACTTCTTAAGAGAGCAGTTTGACGAAAGAATAATTTCTTTAAATGGTCCAATATCTTGGCCTCCTAGATCCCCTAACCTGTCGCCCTTGGATTTCTACCTCTGGGATTACACGAAGAATGACATCTATGAATTTGATCCCCCCGTGACCATAGAAATCCTAAGACAAAGAGTTCTGGACACATTTAGAAATATTAACCGAAATACACTTACCAGGGTTGTACGAAAATCAGTCACCAATTATCAAAAATGTCTCGATGCAAATGGACGTCGTTTTGCAGATTTGTAAATTAATGTTACCCACTTACAAAGTAGTTAAAGCTCATTTAGATTTTTTAAGTCGTTATTTACGTTCATGTAGTATTGAAAATTCAATGCGTTCAATACATTACTTACTTATTAATGTAATCTTGTGACAAATAAATCATGGCCTCCTTTAAAAACATTGAAACCTAATTTACGAAGTGTGATATTTTGATGACACTAAAATCTTTAATGCACTTGTGAGATATCACTAGACTGGAAATTCTAGGCTCTTTCCAAAAATCGAAAAATCCAATATGGCGGTCATAAGAAAAATGAAACTTGAGGCGGGTTGCGGGTTAACAAAAAACAATCAAGACGTGTCGTATACGCCGTCTTATTTGTCATAAAAATGTGTCTGAATAATGTCACATTTTGACAGCTGTCAAATTTACCGTTTTGGATATACTGGAGAAAAACGAAATCCGCCGTTTTCGGTTTTTCGCCGATATTTCCCAAACTTATTGATCGATCGTAAATCTGCATCCAGATATCGAATGCAATAAGTTTCCTCTAAAACTTTCCCCATTTAACCTTTGCTGTAGGTATAATAGGAGCCGTGTTCCAACACCAATACTTTTTTAAAAATAACACTTAAATTCCATTTTGTTTGTAAAAATGGGCAAAAAGTTATTCTTCCGTAGCGTAGTTAATTTTTGTCTTGCATCTTCCATTTTTTAGTTAAGAAATAAACATTGGTATGTTTTTTCTTTTCTCATTTACCACCTTGTATACTTTTGACCAATTGAATTGGACACTGTCTGGGCTTACGAAAAAGAAAATTACTAGCTCTTGGGGTGTTCAAAATCACGCAGGTGTGAGGGTATTTGAAACATTTTTATCATAGGAAATGTTTATGTTGGTATATGGGGACCAAGTTACGAGTTTTTACTCAAGGTAAAAAGCAGAGGCGGCTCTTCCATAGGGTCATTTGATCAATGACCCCCCAAAAATATTTCAAAAAATAAATTATTCGTTTGACCGTGCCTCCTAATAGTTGTAATAAAACGGGAACCTTGGGAAAAGTTAAATACGCTACACTATTAGGCGCGCGCGGTGGTTCGAACGGTCTCGTTGCGTTCCTTAGGCATAATAAAATATGCTATATTAAGCTAGGCTGGGCAGTCCAAATTGCCCTGATTACCTTAAAGCTTGACGAAAGTACCCGAAGATTTCACAGCTACCGAGCGGCAGCCGAACGTGACAGCAAATGGAATATGAAATCGCGATTTGGGCATCAGCCGGTCTTTTCATAATTCGATCGATCGATCGGTCGCGGCATCACGTCTGCATGCGGAAGTTCAATTGTTCAGAGGTCGCGTGGTATTCTAACTCGATATTGTTTCGAACGTTTTTAATCAATGAAAATTGATTTACATACTGTTTTTTGTAATATGTGTTTTTTTATTTTTATGATCCAGGTGTGAGTTGAAAATATACAGGAAATAAAATGTTGGTAGCGACTAGTGCAAAAAATAAACAACTAAAATGTGCTTACGAACTTATGTTTGCAAAAATATCCAATTTCAAGGTAGTCTATGTTTGAGTTGTGAATGTAGATGAAGTAAAATGTCGATAGTGCAAAAAATTGGGCAACTAAAGAGTGCTAACCAACTTAACTTTTATAACCGAATTTAAGGTAAGTGGTCCCAATTTGCCAGAACGTACTATACGACAAACTAGTAAAGACAAAAATAAAGAGATTAGGAGAGAGTAGACCCGAACTTTAAGAGAATTAAAAGCTTAATTTAAAGATAAGATATTTATTTTTATTTGAAGTATGCCTATTTTTAAATTTGTTGTTGCCCTCCCAATATAATTCACCACGAGCCGCTACTGGTGAAAAGACAGCGGTGTCGAGGTCAACCGATTGGCATGTGTGCTCTTAGTTGATAAGACGATCGGCGGGCACGCTTATTTTCAAGTTATGGATTCTAAAAGTTTGAGAAATAGCGAAAGGTGAGAGCGATATTTTTTAAGAGGTATAAAACAGTAAAAAAATCATATTTTGAGGACACAAAACCGGTAATAGTCAAACTGAAAACAGAAAATATTCTATCATTGAAAAATAATGGAAGTCATTCACATAAATACTTAATGTTTCTCGATTATACATATTTAAAATAAAATTGAGGTGATATTCCAAAAAACGGCGAAACTTCTCAAAGTTATTTAATATTTTGTATCAAAATAATGTTTGTCCAATGTACAAGGTACACCAAAAAGGAATTCTATGTCACTAAGTGTCGTAATTTATTCAAAAAAAAATATATATTTTGACAGCGGTCATAGATATTAATCGAATCATATATAGCCGTACGGTGGTAGTCTAAAAAATAATAAGAAATATAAAAACTTAGACAATATCGACAGTTTATAATTAAACCACAGTCGTATGAAAAAATGCGGCCTAATAAAATGTAAAAAAAAACATATTACTAAAAACTGGATGAACTGGTAAAATTTTCATTCGTTTCAAACTTGTACCAGAAATAGACTAGAACCGTGCCTTAATAATTTAGATTTAGGATGCCATGGGCGTAGATATTCGATTCTTTAAGAGTACAACGCCAAATCGATTATAGTCAAATTGAAAATAGATATGGTTGGGGTAAATAATAATATTAAAAAATTGCTGAAGTCATTGGCGTTGATTCTTTTTTTTTCGATTAAACATATTTAAAATAAAAAAGGGGTAATGTTTCGAAAAACGGTGAAATACGCCACTGAGTATAGAATAGATACATAGGCGTAACATATAGTGTTTTAAGGGTGGCTATTACTCCACCGCCATTGCTTGACCGCGTGCTCTTCAATCATAAACTAGAAGACTATGCTCAATATATTTACAAAAACCAAACAACAAAGATACTTAACATGTGAGCAAAATCGTAACATGACGGAGTAATGTAACAAGTGAAAATAAAAAAAGCAGTTTTGTTGTGACTATGACGTGCTCCTAAACTCATAAAACATCCTATTTTGGGGCAATGAAGAAGTCAAGTGATTCCCAAAAATCTTCATAAGTCTCCTGCTTTTCAAAAAAAGTCCGAACCTCGGGGAGGGAGAGTGACACCCAAACCCCAAATTAATATTTAATATTTATACTTACACAAACTCTATTTTCAGGTCTTCTTTTGCGTAGTTATTCATACGGTCCTAGCCATTTGGTCAACTAAGTTACAAATAACTTTTTGAATTTTAAATTTGTAGAACGTATCCGACATGGATCATTGAAGGCCAGTGGCGGCTCCTCCATTAGGTCAAATGGTCAATGACCGCCCAATAAATATTTCCAAACAGAAACAAATAAATAAAATAATACATAATTTATATTTTTTCAATTTTTTTTTTAAATTTGGAAATTCCCGCTCTTATTCTAAGCCTATCAACTCGTTGACCGTTTTCTTAATTCCGCGACACACTATCCATGCCTCGCACCGCGATCTCCGGAGAGTTTGTTGCATGCCAATGCCAAAATTAAACACGCTCAAATTTTAAAACATCTTAACTATATTCATCTTCTCAACTAACTTACTACCATACAAAAGACAAACATTTTTACAGTAAAAATACACAATCAGCAAAATGTGATCGCCTTGACGCGAGGATGCACAAAAATGGTTATTTAAATGCGCTGTTGTCATGCTTAACACAATTTAAGTAATATATTTTTACATAGATTGGTGCTATTGGAAATAACAATATTATTAAAACAAAAGAAAAAGAAACAAATTTCAACGTTATTATTAAAATAATAAACAGAGGTTTCGTTTCATTTGAAATCGATCACGGCTCGCGTTGACGTCGTTGTTATAAACGGAGGCGAGTTTTTCTCGAGTGTTCACGATCAAATTCGCAGAGGGGAACATAGGTAAGATACGGCTTACGTTGGCAAAGTTTGGGTCAACAGCCGCGTCGAGGAAACTTAAATATTTTTGTCAGTTGATGTGTTTAATGTGAATCGTGTGATAGGTTGTGGTTGCGATTGCGTATTTTAATAGATTTTATTGTGAATATTTTCCATTTTTTTGTTGATTTTGTGGTTTAATAATTTATAATCCGTTTTCAGTTATATTGGCGAGCTGAACTTTCAGAAACGACTCGAATTTAAGACCAGTAGTCGACATTTGCCGAAATTTAGAATTCAGCAAACATGTAAAGACAAAAACAAAGAAGTAAATCGTTATTTTCGTAGAAATATGTACGATTTATGTGCTTGGACATCCGGTTGCGAAGTAACAAAGACATTTTATTGTTTCATGTCTTGCTTTTTTCAGATGTCTCTTTGTATTTTATATGTATTAACCCCCCTGAAAAGTTGACACGAGCCGCCACTGGAAGCAATCTCGGCATCTCATTGCAGAAACCCTAGATTTTTTTGCCAAATTTCTAAAATCTTCGCTAGAAATAATTTTGAATAAATGCAACCATGCTAACCAACCTATATCAACATTTTGCCTGCGCATAATTTTGCTCATACCAAAATTAACTTTACAAATAATTCTCCTGGATACTGAAAGTCAAAACTGCTCACACATAAACCCTAAAGGGCACTTCGAGCCAGTTTAGTTCTATTATAATAGCAGGTTTACTAATTTAAATTAATTGGGAACTTATTCGGGAAAGGACCCAAAGTTTAGAATTTAGATGGGCAGTGTGCACATTGATTTCGTGCAACAAAATGCCGCTACGTTACATGCATAAAGTGCTTAAACCCTTCACAACTAATTAAACAAAGAAGCTAATACATTGGCCCGTAATTTTGAAACTAACTAATGCAGTTACCTTTGGTTCGAGACAAGAATGGCGAAATGAATTTTAAGTGGTTGCAGCATCAAAGAATTTCCAGAGCGGAATTTAGTGGTCTGATTTACGTTGCAAATTTAATAAGTTCGTACTTCTAAAAGGGAAGCTTTTTGTGCTGATTTTACAGAAAGGACTTCCATTGTTTTAACAACGTTTTAATTTAGCATATGTCTAGGGTTAGCGGAAAGGTAAACTACGTTTGAGGTGCCTATTGATTAAAAAAAGGTGAATGGATGTACAAGATAAATAGAATAGCAACAGCAACTAAAAAAAACCAAAACAAAATCCATTTGCTACCAAAAAGATCCAGCACACAAATTTTATCAGAACTCCTTGTAATAATACAATTTGGTAACCCTTGCTAGGCTATCTCTTCGACTGCATGGCTGCCCCTCAACTTATTAAATAAAAAAACTAATTTTGAAACGAATAATGCAGTTACCTTTGATTCGAGGAATGAATGGCAAAATAAATTTTAAGAGGTTGCAGAATCAAAAAATGTCCAAAGCGAAATTTAGTGGTCTGAATTACACTGCATATTTATTAGTTTCGTATTTCTAAAAGGGCAGCTTTTAAGCACTTTTACACTGATGTAATTTAGTAACTGTCAGCGAAAAGACACGTCTTTGAGACACTGAAAAATTTAAAGTTAAAACTATAGTTGGATATGAATAATACATAAAATTGCAAACAAGAGAAACCAAAGCCAAGTCCATAATCTACAAAAAATTCCAGGCAAAAAAATCATGAAAGCTTAGAATAACACTACAACTTGGCAATCCTGTTCATCCATTCGACTGCACCATTTCCCCCTATCTCTCGTGTTTAATCCATAACCGAATACAGGAAAAACGTTTGCGTTTGTCGTATGCCACAGTCATCAGCAAATCCTAATCTTATATCTATTAATATTCAGCTTCTATTTTTTTCTTGATTCAGAACATTTACACTAAAGAAAAAAATTCAATGAAAATGGAAACTGTCGTTATGGAATTATAAATCTTGTAAAGTGTGAAGTTAATTTTTTAATTTATAATATGTGAATTTGTGAGTAATGAAAAACAGCTAAATATATAAAAAAAGTTTTGAATTATAACTGAAATTTTTAACCGTTGATTTTAAAATGATTGGTTTTTTATCTCTGGGATACTCTTTGTATATATTATTTGTAGTAGTAATAATTAAGTAGCGTTTTATCTTTAGAGTAGTTAGAGTTTTAGATTTAGCAGGTTAGTAATATACGAAAGAAAAAAGTCTGGGACGATAAAAAAAATTGAGCCTTCTTCGTTCTAGGCAATACTTAGCCGAATAACCAAATACACTTTTTTTTTCTTTCAAATACAGTAAAAGTCCAATTCGCAATAGATTTATTTAAATATCAACAACTCAATGCCATAACTACAAGAATGAAAATTATTTAACTCCAACATAAACTTAACTGGTAGCTTTTTTGTATCGCCAATCTCTTACAGAATAAACTGTTGGCTGAATCCGAATCAGGGAATGATTGCTTAATGCCTGCTATTTACTATTCGGTTCGATTAGTTAATTCGCTTCATCAATTCATATGAATGAACGAATTGGTTTATTTCTATTTAATACGTCCGCATGAATTTCATGCGTTTCAATGTTTGGAAATACACAAAAAACAAAAGATTTGATTCGGACAAATGGTTCGCCGAGGTCAAAGCCTACTTGATTATTGATAAATAAATGGACAAATAAACGAATGGACGATTTAACGAATTGTGAATAACGTGCTTTACTGAAGTGATACGAGAAAGATCCGACTCGTTCACAAGCCACTGCTATCGATTTTGTAGGCTGTCCCAACCTAAACAAAAAATGACAAAATAAATCAATATTTTTAATCATTCAGTTTACCGATTCGTTCAAATTATTCGTTAGCTCAGGAGCATTACAACTCTACTGGTAAGATACCGCTTATAAAATCGTACCATACAGCCTGGGTTATCTGGCTAGTAGGCCCAGTGCGAATTTATTTATGGACTGCTCTCAGAGCAGAATAATTAAATAGAACAATAGTTAAATGAAGTGACTAAGAGAAACCGTTATGACATGTTAATAAAAGCTTAGATTAGTTGCAGAAACGTTAAAAAGCTTTTTCTAAAATATTTTTAATTGTGCACTTGTCAGCTTATTCTTATCATGTACCACCGCTCACCGCTGGCATGTAAGCACACCATCAAATTTTTGTTTGGATACATTCTAAAAACTTAGCTTGTAACGTTCCGTTACTCGTTTTTTCTTTCCACCAATCAGAAATAACTGTTTCAAATTAAACCTTTAGTATTCGTCATAGAATATCCGGTCAGGATTGACGAGCGTTTTATCGACTCACAGATGGCGCCACCTTTATTTTTCATTTAAAAT
Source organism: Kuschelorhynchus macadamiae (assembly GCA_030620095.1). Lineage (NCBI taxonomy): Eukaryota > Metazoa > Arthropoda > Insecta > Coleoptera > Curculionidae > Kuschelorhynchus > Kuschelorhynchus macadamiae. The sequence continues at coordinate 16,289 of JAUTXW010001412.1, forward strand.
GACAACTTCTCCTTATTTTTTCGGCGAATATTTTGCAAACAACAATTTTCCTAAACATTTTGAATTTTAAAAATAGCTATAATATATAAGTTTTGTCTTAATAGAAATTGGAGTTTTATACATGAATTAGTGGAACAGTGATTCCATTCTCTCATAGGAGCCGTAGCGTTTTTCTTTTAAAGATATATTAATTCTTAATATTTTCCTGATTAAAATATTCTTGTGACTACAGTTAAATACTAACTTTAGTTTGTTGTTAATAATTGAATATAATATCTCATTCAGGTGGCATATTGGTTTTTTTTCATAATTTTGATATAAAGGTACAGTCGATAATATAGGATGCCATTTTTGAAGGGCATCGATTTTAGTTGATAGACAGCTGAATTGTTATTTTATTATTGGTATACCTTTGTAGCTGGGAGACCTTTAAGCTCATCATTCCATATTTCCATGGAAATCTTTGGTCATCTTTTTAATTGATTTATGGAATGAAGTGAATTTTCATTAGTATATTTATTTTATGAAATGTTGACATTTCATAACCTCGTGTTAGGTTGTGTTTAGTCCTTTTTTGGATTTTTTAGGCAACCCAGTTCTTCCTATTATTTCTGCTGTCATTACTATACTGATTAGTAATTACTAAGTAGACAAGTACTGTTAACGCCTTGACTTTTATTTATTTTTTTAATCAGCTAACATTTTTAATGAGTTAACATTTGGAATATCGCCCCAATTGCTCTATTACCAGTGCTATCAAAAATTATTAAAAGGTTACTGAAGAATTGTCTTATGCCATTTCTCCTTCAACATTCGGTAATATCTCCGGATCAGTTCGGATTTTTACCCAACAAGTGCACCAGTGACGCCATGTTCTCGTTGCTTAGCGACGTCTACTTATCCCTCAATAACAACCACCCCAGCGCCTGCAGTTTTTTGTGACTATGCAAAAGCCTTTGACTGTGTAGTCATGAAATGTTGATGAGCAATCTCTCTCTTTGCTAACGACACAAGTATAACATGGAGTGATTTTGATACAACGTCTTCACATTCTAATATTTCCAAAGACCTAGTTATGATTAACGCTTGGTCTGATTCCAATCTGCTTTGCTTCAATGTGGATAAAACGGCGGCCTTATCTTATAAGGGAACTTTACAACCACTTGAGCTACTTAACAGCAATATTAAATACGTTGAGTCGGTTAAATTCCTGGGTTTGAGTAAAAATAACAACCCAAAATGGTCTAGCCATTGTTAAGGTGTCAATCTTAACAAGAAAAATTTCTACCGCCATTCGATCAGTTTCAAAAGAACTGGGCGTTTCTTCAGCCAGACTTACTTATTTCCCTCTCTCATCTCCGCTATGGCCTTCCATTTTGGAGCTGCTGTACCACCGAGCAATTCCTTAGTACTTTTAGGCTTCAAAAGAGAGCAATTCGCTATTTGTTTGGTCTAAATAATAACAAAAATGAAATATTAACACTTCCTGCATTATTTATTTTAAAAACCGTCTGTTTGATAAAAAAACATATAAACACATTCCCGAAAAAGCCACAACACGTATGTCCTACCAGAAACTCTAGGCATGACATATACTTTCCCATTCCTTCCACACAATTAATAAAAAAATCAATTATTTACAACGCCATAAAACTTTACAATCATCCTCCAGAACATTTAAAAACAATCCCTATGTTTGCACTCTTTCGAAAAAAAACCAAAACGTACCTAATTGAAAGACCTTTTTACTGCGTTAATGATTTTTATAATGAATAAGTCCCATTAAAATGTTTTTTATTTGCTTATATACTTAAATCTTTTTGGGAGTCACATTCCAGCTGCTAGCATAGAATTTAAAAATATTTTAAGGGAAAACCAAAACATGTGCACGTGTACCTAAATTTTTTAAACAAACATATTTAAATGTTAATTTTCTTTAAACAATATTATCTAAAATAATAATTTAAAAACCATTAATGACCGAAAGACCAGACATTAAAATATGCGATGTAAATTGATCGACGAATTTCTTAACGTTAATAAGCACTAAACAAAACCAAAGTTTTTTTACGCTGGACCTGGACGCCTATGCGTACGATCCATCCTAGCGAGTTCACTGCTCGCCCGAATATTAAATTAAAATGCACTTTTGTTCCCCGCGACAATCAGGCGACGTCCGATAGCTCCCGAGCACCTGAAAGCAGTGCACATTAGAATTATATAAGGTTGTTTTCTTGCAAGAAATTATCAAACCTTGATTGCATTAGCGTTTTTAAAGACAATTAAATTTTCCTCGTTATCTTTAAACGAAAAAATAAAAATTAAAAGTGTCGGTCGTCACAAATTTGTTAATTAAGAGTGTAACTGCTATTATAAACGAACATAGAAAAAACCTAGTGGTTGTGCGGGTGTAGTTTAGTAATAGTCTTTACTGTTTTCCGTGTTTATTTTTGAAAGCGGTAAGGCATCAGAATGGACAAAACGGGGTTAAAGATTTAGTACATTTATCCGAAAAAATTTCAAAATTCAAAGTCACATCTATTGCTAAATTGATTTAATTTATTAGGTAAACAAGATATTCGGTAGTAACGATTAAGCATTCAAAAACATAATGACGAAGTAAAGAATAATAGGTATGTCTTATCTAAAATTATAAATTGTATTAAATTTTGTGGCGCATTTGAGCTTGCTCTCCGTGGACACGATGAACAACAAGATTCATTAAACCCTGGTATATTTAGAGGCCTCATAAATTTTTTGCCGAATTGCATTTAGCACTGAGGGATCATTTGCAGCAAGCTACCGTGTTTTCAAAAGACATTCAAAATGATTTATTAGAATGTATGCTTTCCGTGAGTCAGGCACATATAAAAAAAGAAATTGCCGCTGCAAATTTTTTGTCTGTTATGAGTGACGAAACAAGTGACATTTCGAATATTTTTCAAATGGTTATAGTTTACCGTTATACTTTAGCAAACGGCACCCCCGTTGAATTACATTTGTAAAACCAAATGAACATGATGCTGTTGCCTTATCTGGCTTCATAGAGGAGGCTCTTAATTATATTTTAAAAAATTCTGAACAATTGATTTCCCAAAGTTATGACAGAGCAAGTGTCATGAGTGGCACCCATGGTGGTGTGCAAAAACGTATTAAAGATAAATTTAAATATGCGCATTATATCCATTGTTATGCTCATCAACTAAATTTGATAATGTCGCAGGCAACAAGCATAAATACAAATGTACGCATATTTTTTTCCGATTTGAGTGACCTTACCAATTTTTTTTCGAATTCTTCACAGAGTTGCAATATTAGATGAAGTGGTTGGAAATAGGGTTCCTAGAGCATCTGCTACAAGATGGAATTTTAAAATTAGAACAGTTAACACTGTATCAGAGAAGCACTTTTATAGTGTATGGAAAAAATACAATCCACATCCAAACAATCTGATATGCTATTTTTTATTTGCCCCATGTTGATATTTTATATTTGATTGTTACTGTAAAACGATGTATTAATGTCACTATTAGAGAAACCGGGTTAGTAGACATTGATGAAAGTCAAGCTAGGAAAAGAAGGAAGACGGATGAGAGAAATTCTTATGTTTCCACGACTGTGCAAGCTAAAGAAGTGTGTGACACCATAATTGCAGAAATAAAAAGAAGGTTTTCGTTCACAGGCCATTTGGAAATAGCTTATTTTCGGTGGAAAATTTTGAAACATAAGGAAATTTTTATACTACATTTAGATTCAGCAATTCAAAACTTTCCATTTTTAAATAAAAATATACTAAAGACAGAATTAGAAATAATATGTTTAGAGAAGTTTCCGGAGCAGTCCACTTGCTTAAATTTTTAATTGAAAATAATTTGCAAATAGATTTCTCAGAAACATTTTCAATTGTTAAATGCCAATGTTTTTCCACATTGAATCGCATAAAAACTTTTCTTAGAAGTTAACTGCTCTCGCAATGTTAATTGAGTAACAAATGATTCAAGAAATTCCAAATTTTAATGAATTGGTTATTGAAGAATTTTCTCAAAAAAAGGATAGAAGACTTCATTTTCAATACAAAACGTGTTTGTAAAATATAAAAACAATTATTGTTTGGCCAGACCGATGTACTCAGAGAGGTAAGTTACTTAATTCTTAAATTCTTATAAGTTTATTTAATTTGTATGATTTGATAGTCCAATGAAAGTCTTTTGGGCGTGGCACCCAAAAAACGTTTCGCTTCCGCCGAAAAATAAACGCGCCGCCACTGGGAATGAACTGTCTCATCCGTTAACGTTAATTATTTTTGTTACATATTAGATTAAAGTTATACATATTCTTTTTTTTTAATACACTTTAATTACTATAGTTCAATACACTATTTGTTTAACTTCACTTATTTTGCTTGTATAGCGATAACAAAATTGAGTTTAAGGTCGCCTAATTTTAATTTCAATGTCATCGAAATTATTCAATGTATTGTTTAATTGTTAAGGTCACCTGGATTCATTAACCACTTTACGGCAAAGTTATGTCCTACGAATGTTATATTTACAATTTATGTATTTGCATTGACCTTTGTTGATTTTGTTTTTTTTTTGTTTTAAGGTAAATTTCGCTTTGTCCATAAAATTTTTACTGCGGCAATAGAGCATACTCTTGTTTGTTGTTGTTTGTTGAATCCTCAATTCATCATTGGCCTATTGAGTTGATGAAAATATTAAATAACATGATTTGCCGTTTATTGACTACGTGAATAAAATTATAAAAAATAAGTAATAATAATATAAAAATAAATTAATGTGTTTTAAAGAAGTATATTATTGATTAATTTTCACGTATTTTTGATACTTTGAGAGCAATAAATGGGAAATAAATTTGCCATATCGATCTAGAATTAACTAGACTGAAATTATGTGTTCTACAGTTCTGGTAAACTAACTTTAGTTACAATTAAGTTCAACTCACCCTGTTAATAAAGATAACTGCAATGCAATTACTTTGAGTTTGAACGAGGAACTTCAATACACAAGGTAAAACGGCGAGTATCAAAAGATTTCCCAAGCGGATTTCAGCGTCATAGTTCCTTCCTTAAACTAATTGTGAGTTTACAACAGAAACTGTCCAAGGAAGCGCGCTATTGGCTACGAAATATTACAGTCCGCTGTATCATTTCCCGCAAAGTTTTGGAAGTCCTACCATACACAATATAGTTTTAAAAACTACTTTCCTAAAAAACTTAGTTAGTTCTAAAACTTACTTAGTTCACTGTTTTTTTTATTTCTTTGTCACTGGCCGACAAAAAAAATGTTTTTTGTTGTATCAAAAATCATAATAGCATAATCTAATAGAATGGACCTATCCAAATACGAAAATGACAAATAGAAAGTTGTAGCACGTAGGGTTTTCTTGTTAGAGTTGTAGAACCATATTGAATGTTACGATACTTAATATCTATAGAAAAAATGATTGTAGAAAACTCTTAACCCTGTTTATTGACTAAGTTTTCAGTTTTCGCCTAATACACATCCATACATCTAAGAGAAAAGCAAACGAGAAAAATATTAACTAATTAAACTTTATTTTTTCCGTTTATGAGGTGTCCTATCTTCTCTCTTCAAAAACCAACAGTAGTCATCCATCATGGCTGGATCCCATCGTCCTTGGTACCGAATTTCCATTGTTCTGATATCTTGGTGAAACCTTTCACCCTGCTCGTCACTAACAGCTCCCAAATTTTTAGGAAAAAATGACAGATGGGAATGGAGGAAGTGAATTTTTAATGACATTCTGGCACCAAGCGCTTTATAGGCATCTAAGAGTTCATTAACTAATTGTTCATAATTTTCATCCATATTGTTGCCTAAAAATCCTTTAGCTACATTAACGAATGAATTTCATGCTCCGAGTTTCTGCCTGGTAAGTTTTTCCGTAAAATTGACATGGTCCAGCAATTTTCTGATTTGTGGTCCATAAAAATGCCTTATTTTAATTTGTCATCACTTAACTAGGGAAAGAGTTGTCTTAGGTATTTAAATCCATCACCATCTTTATTCAAAGCCTCCACAAAGTTTTTCATCAGCCCAAGTTTAATGTAAAGAGGAGGCAAAGGGACATTTTTGGGATCAACAAGAGGTACAAATTTAACATTTTGAGATCCCGGTTGAAATTCGCTTCTTTCTAGCCAAATGTTTGTTACATAATGCTGATTTACTGCACGCTGTCCCATAAACAAAGAGAACAGCAATATTTTGTAAATCCCCCCCCCCCAAGTCCCACTAAAATAGCTATAACTTTTAAGTCCCCACATATCTGCTGTTTATACACACAGCTTTTAAGCTATATTTAGATGAGTCTATAAATAAATGCCACTCACGGGGAGAATGTTCAATATCAAGTTCCTGCATTAAACTGTCTATATCAGTACACGCGCACAACGAATTTTCCATACTGTAGAATTCAGAAAACATAGCATTTCTTTTTCTGAAACTCTTAATTTTTGTTTCTTTGGCCAATAGGTTTCATTTCTTAAGACGGGGGCCCAGAAGTTCTGACTGTTGCTTGGATAACCCCAAATCACGTACTAAATCATTTAATTCACTTTGAACAATCAAATGTGGCTCGCCGGAACTGGGACCGGTGGTAAAAGTGGGATCGGTGCACTGTTCTTCTGAGCTGCCTGATGATGCGTTATCTCCATTATGTCCCAAATCACAGGCAAATTTGTATTATGAGGAACAGGTCGTATAGCAGATTGCAAATTTTTGGATATTCTATATTGTGCTTTCCCGTTCTGGAATAACCTTCAGTCTTTGTCAGGCAAAAATAAAAATCGTCAGAATTATTGATGGGTTCTCGCCATACCATTGGAACTGCAAAAGCCATATTTTTTCTCTTTCCCTTCATCCACTGCACCAATGATACACTACAACTAACACAGCACACATGGGGAGCCCACTGCTTATCTTGATCCCCAATTAACACACCAAAATATTTAAAGTAAGCTTTTTTTACATTGTCGGAAAATGGCCTGGCTTGTGATTTCACCAGAAATTCTCCACAAATATAAAAAAAATTTGTCAGGAGAAATTTTGCAACCTCGGCGCGTTTTACTCGACATTCTCGTCTTCACATACACTTGCTTATCGATGCACAGAAAACCACTCAATTCGAAACTCAACAGAAGAGTGATGTTTAACGTTTATTTTATGTCTAATGTTATAAACAACCCAGTGTAGATAATTTTTCCGTTGTAAAATGGACCCATTTTAGCCGCCCCACAATAAAATTGTTTACCTGCCAATATAAAAGGTTCTAATTAGGCTATTAAAAAATGATACGTATTAGGGCTTTCCGAATATTTTTTTTATTATTGAGAGGGTATTTCCATTGTGAAAATAGTGAGCTGGCCTGTGTTAGAAAAATCTTGTCGGCCAGTGAATCACCAAATATACGTGAAATACTCTTATTGAATTCGATCTTCAGATAGATGCTTCTAATATAAAAATTTAATCAAACTTAAACTAAACTTTACTCAAATGTAAGTAAGGTACTTAAAAGTAACTGCTTAAAGTTAGGATTCACTAAAAGCTCTAAATGCGTTTATGACAAATACACTAATAATTGCGTCATTGGTAAGTACTCAAGTTTGATCGCTGATCCAAGGCAATTAACGGGTTGCTTCCCGAAAAATCCAGGCCAAAATATGAGTATATTTTCAATAGGTTCCATAAATGTGTGTAGAGTGAAGAATGTGCAGAACTATGGAAATAAAAAGGTACTTATTGTATACTTCGGGGAGTTATCTACTAACTAGAGGCCTTCATTTCTCTGGGCATTTTATTCTATGATAAGAACAATGATATCTATTAAACTCAATATTGATAACAGCAAATTTAGAAATTTAGTCGTCCTCCTCAAAAGAACATTTGAAAGATATCAATCAAAAAAGTCAAGGGTATTAACTAAAACCAATATTGCAACATTCCTTCTAGAAGCGGATGACAAAAAGTACTTATTTATGAAAGTAACATTGATTGTTGGGCTTGCAGGCGAGAGGAGTTAACAAATTTGTGGCTGCTCTTCCATAGGGCTATTTGGTCAATGATCCCACAAAAATATTTCAGAATATAAATTATTCGTTTGACCGTCCCTCCTAATAGTTGTAATAGAACGCGAACCTTGGGAAAAGTTAAATACTCTACACTATTAGCCGCGCGCGGCGGTTCGAATGGTCTCGTTGCGTTCCTTAGGCATAATAAAATACGCTTTACTAAGCTAGGCAGGGCAGTTTGAATTGCTCTGATTACCTTAAAGCTTGACGAAAGTACCCGAAGATTTCACAGCTACCGAGCGGCAGCCGGATGTGATAGCAATAGGAATATGAAATCGCGATTTGGGTCATCAGCCGGTCTCTTCTTATAATTCGATCAAATGGTCGCGGCATCATATCGGCATGCGGAAGTACGTGCGGTCGATATTCTAACTCGATATTATTTCGGTCGTATTTAATCGATGAAAACTGATTTATATACTTTTTTTGTAATATATATATTTTTTATTTTTAAAATTGGAAATATACAAGTGCAAAAAATTGAACAACTAAATAGTGCTAACGAACTTATTTTTGAGAAAATAGCCGAATTCAAGGTAAGTGGTCACAACTTACCAGAGCTTAGTATACAACAAACTAGTAAAGACAAAAATAAAGAGGTTCATCGAAACTTTCTCAAAAGTATGTACGATTTAGCTGAAAATGTATCCAAAAATCGTTATATTTTAAACAAAATTATAGATTGTGTAAAATTTTGTGGGGCATTCGAGCTGGCACTACGTGGCCATGATGAAACGGCTTTGTCTGAAAATCCAGGGGTTTTTCGAGGACTTATAAATTTTGTTGAGGAGTTGGGCCAAGATAGACCATCCGGTTTAGGAATGTTAAGTATCGAAAAATCGTTTATAAAAGGAATGTGCGTGCAATTTTAACGAACGTGTCATTCAGCATTTTTCCAGTTCTAAAGAACGAAGACTAGACCTGGACTTTAAGAGAATTTAAAGCTCATTTTAAAGATAAGATATTTATTTTTATCTTAAGTATGCCTATTGTTAAATTTGGAATTCACCACGAGCCGCCACTGGGATGATGTGCGATGTTTTAATTTTTTTTTTACCGACAACGAAAACGAAAATAGCCAGGGAATTCTATGTAACATCTGGAAATATTCAAGAGATAGACATGGTTCAACTAGTTTGAAAATACATTAATCTTACCCCACGTAACATCGAACATGGTAGGTTTTTCATCCAATGTCGAACTGGTGTGTGTATGAAGCAACCGGTTGGCATTAATTCTTTTGGATCCTCCTGGATGGATTTCCTATCTAAAATAAATTGCTTTGGATCTCAAACTTGAACATCCAGAAGAATATACGTCCCTATTGGCAGATTCAGGAGCCGACATTCTAACAGCAAAGCGTCATGGTGGCTGCAGATCTGACACGGTTGCGAAAAGCTACATTGAAAACTCTGCAGAAAGTAAAAGAAAAGTAGCATCCAAAATTCTGGGTGAAACGGGAGAAACTTTGGACGAGACCCGAAAAAAAATTTAATAAAATAATTTATAAAAATCTTCTTCGCTTTTTCTATATTATAAATTTTAAATTAAAAAAGAATGAATGAGTGAAAATACGTGCGGTAATAACAAGGAGTGCGGTAATGAAGCTCTTAACTCACGCAAAATGCGGGGGTTAAGAGGTTCTTAACTCACGGACGTGGATAAAAGAAATTTACTTTTAACAATAGTTTTATAAAATGTCATTATAGACCTGGAAAACCCACATTAAAAGCCGTCTTTTAACATCTTTTGTAGGAAAAAGTTTTATTATTCGAATCAAAAAGACCGGTGTTCTCGTTATTTTGCGTGAGATACCTAATATAATGACACTTTATTTTTATAAAGGTGGCAAGATGGCTCCATAAACGAAATACAACAGAAAAGTTTTTACGGACTTATTACGACGCTACATCATCAGACCTCAGTTATTTCCTTCGGAAGAGAGCTTTGCGAGGACAGGCCGCCGAGCCCCTGCAATTATACGTTATGAAAGAATGAAAAATTTTCTTTTGGCGCGTACGGGCTTAAGTGTCATTCTGGAGGAAAATTACATAAGTTATTTTTCACGGATGGCAATAACAAGGGTTTTATTCGCTCGTTTCGAGCATATGTCAGGTAGGCGCTTTTTCAGCAATAAATATTATAAGCGTTCTCCTTGGCGAAACGTGAAAAATTGGAGACCTTAATAACAGACCAGAACTTTAGTATTATTCTAAATTAGTACACACAATATTATGTTATTAGAATTTTAACTACAATATCACTTAATTAGAACATTGTTCATAATCACTTGTGAATAATAAAGAATTCTATTTTTTTTTAAGTTTCGCTTCATAAAAGACAATTGAGTTAGCCGATACTTAATGGAAATCCGTTATACACTGAATAAAACGTCTATAACTTTAATATTTTTTGGGTTTTTCGCCTTAATAAAATCTGAAAATAAAAAAAATTATTTACCTTATAAAATCAATAGACAGTCTTAAGCTCTGAGTCCACTATGAAGGTACCCGAGGAAAGACACTGAAAAATGTTTGTTTTCTGGACGTTTCTGGGGAAAGTCTACCCCCGTCTTCAGCAAACCTACCAATAAAAAAACTAAAAGCAGAATATTTCGTATGTTTAGTATCAGAAATATAACCAGAATGGCTAATCTCTGACAAAATGTCAATGAATGTCAATTTAAAGGTGTTATTTTTAATTGTTAGAATGAGGTGGGAAATATGTGTACCTAGAGTATGTTCAATTTAATTTATTGTATTTTGAGGTGTCCTTTTTTACTTCAGTATTTAGCAAATTTAACCATGTCTTATTAAAACTAACCGAACAAGATGCTACACAATTATCTTTATTTATTAATATTAAGGCACTTTCTTTTATTTTACGTTTTTTGGAACATGGTTCTTTTGCTAAAATACTAGAAGCATTCCAAGTAATTTTATGATTGTCATCTAGTGCATGTTGGCAAATGTTTGATTTTTGAAATTCCCTATTTTTTATGTATGTTTGGTGTTCTTTAATTCTTTTGGCTAATGGCCTAGAGGTTTCACCTATATAAAATTTATTGCATTGACACGGAATATTATAAATAACACTGTATTTTCTTGTTCATTGTTAGGTTTTATTTTTGTAAGTTTGCTTCTAAGTGTATTTTGTGTTTTAAAGATCGTTCTGATGTTAAAACGTTTACCTATTCGTTTTATTTTATCTGATAAATTAGGTATGTATGGTATAAAGAGGTTTGTAATTGGTCTATTTTGGATTTTTTTTGTCTTTTGGATTCTCAAATTCGTAAATACATTTTTCAACGAAATCATTAGGATAATTGTTTTGATTTAAAACATCTTTTATAAAATTTTTTTCTTTAATAAAATTTTGATCTTTGCAAATTATTTTTATCATATAGACTTTTTACAACTCTTTTTTTAACCATGACTGGATGATTTGAGTAAAAATTTAAGTATCTGTTTGTGTGTGCAGGTTTTCTATATACTTTTGTTTCAAAACTGTGTAGGGGAGACCGGGGCAGGTTGCATCAAAAAATGGATAGTATTTTTTTCTTAGGTTATCAGGTAAATAACATTCAGAGTCAGGTGAAAAAAATATCTATCTGTATTTCGCTAATACATCAAAATATAATGAGAGGCTTAAAAAAATTAATTAACGCTTATACGCATATATTTCTTGACCAAGTCATGTGTTGCAACTTACCTCATTTGTGGGGCAACTTGCAACAATAAGATGGGTAAGTTGCAACATACTACTCTGGTTCATCTGAGTATTCAGAAAAGCAATTTATACATATATAAAATGGATCAGATTTTGCGCAGTGGTCGTGGGCCCACATTTTACATTTTGTGCACTGTAACCAGTCTTCCTTCTCTTTTTCGCCCTGGTAAATTTGGTTACAAACTAGACACAACGTGTCGTCATCTTCAGAAGAAATTTCCCAGTCATCATCTTTCTTAGGATGCTTTCTCGCTATGGTTTTTTTCTTAACTATATGAATGAATGGTTCATCATCTGAAAAGTCATTGGGGCATATTTGTCGAACTTCTGGCCCTTTCTTACATGATGTTAATTTTTTCATTTGTCTTGGTTTGTCAATATTTGTGGACGTTTTTTTCTTTCTTTCATTTCTCAGTTTTTCCTCATTTTCCAAAGCCTCTTTTTCAGGTGTGTCGGTTAATATGGCAGTTTCTCTTCTTTTCTTACCTCTTTTAGACTGAACCACGCGTGGGGGGGCTTTAGGAAAGGGTCTGACCAACTCCGGGCTAAATTTTGAGGTGCTTGGTTGCTGCTCATCAGGAAAATCTTTAGAAAAGGGTCTAACACACTCCGGGCTAAATTTTGAGGTGCTTGGTTGCTGCTCATCAGGAAAATCTTTAGGAAAGGGTCTAACACACTCCGGGCTAAATTTTGAAGTGCTTGGTTGCTGCTTATCTGGGGTGCGAGGAAAATCCAAAGTATGTGTACTGACTGCTTCTGTGTCTGGACTCGGTGTACCGGCCACTTTCGACGTTTGATCCATTTTATCAATGCTGCTTAGCGATTCCGGTTGTGGCCGATCCGTTGTAAAAGCTGGTGCAAAATCAGATTCAGTGAATATATTAGGATTCACAGGATAAACTCCAGAAGCTGAAAAACCTGAAGTGATATTTTTAGGAGTTACCGCATTTAAAAATGCAAGCTTTATGATCTGTGGCAAATCAAAAATAGTAAGAGTTTTTCCTGGGTTGTTTACCAACCAAGCACTAATACCTGAGCTGCAGCATTTTTTAAAGGGTCCAAACACTGCTACATCTAACGGTTGCAACCGATGTGAGCAGTGTGGTGGAAAAGAGACCATAATGACACCGTTTTCTTTGCATAGATTGAGAACTTTACAACTTAAGTGGGATGAATGATTGTCTAATAATAAAATCACTGGAGTTTCCTTCGATGGTTTGACATGTGAGATGAAATGCTGCATAAAAATATAAAACGTATTTTCTTGCATCCAGCCGGATCCATTTGCCTCGCCTATGCAACCGGAAGGACCATCGCGGATAAAATATTCTCTGACACGTTTCCTTGGGAATATGAACATAGGTGGTATGAAATTTCCTTGGGCATTTACGGCAACCGCAAGTGTGATCATTTCTCCTCGCTCAGCCGAAATAATGGATCCTACCTGCTTAGCACCTGTAAAGAAACAACATAGTGCATTAAACAGAAATCAGTATAGGATATTAAATGTGTATTTACTTTTTTGTGCTAATACTTTTCTTGGGCGAAGAACGGTTGACACCCCCGTCTCGTCCATATTCCATATTCTAGAAGCTTGAAATTGGCTACGCGATAGAACATCCATGAGCTTGGCAAAAAACATGTCTACGTTTGTACGATTAAAACTGGAAGCTCTGGCAAGGCTTGTGGCTTCGGGCTGGCGGATAGAAATGTCGGTGTTTCTCTTAATAAACAGATTTAGCCACTCCACTCCAGCTTTTTCGATCATCCCAAGAAGAAGGAACTTGAATATTATGTAACTTTGCACATTGATATGCTAACTTGCGGACCCCAATCGGATCAAGTCCAAACATAATATCACTGCATTTTTTGATATACTTCACAAAAATTTGTTCTTGTTCTCTATTAAATATTAGTCGTGGCTTGGCATAACCGCTATCTGGCATTTCTATTGTATGCTTCGTTTCGCGAAATTTTTTTGTTTTCGCTACATATCGTGAAAGCGTTGAATAATGAATATTAAAATCTTTAGCGATTTTTCTAATAGAAAACTCTTTATTCCCAATATTTTCTAATACTAATTGGGCAGCGCGTTTAATAACATTATACGGAGTCGTACCCCTCTCGGTTTTTTTCTTATAATTTCTCATGATCCCTAGAAAAAGAAAATTTATATGAAGCAATAAACTAAAATGATGGAATAAAATGAAAACGGGGCACGTTGCAACACCGGGGCAAGTTACAACACCGTTGCAAAGTGCCCCGAGCAGAGTGTTGCAATTTGCCTCAATTTGACCTTCCTAATCTAACCTCTAAATTTTTTGTTGTTTTTTAGACATCCCAATTATTATCTAGGCAATAAACACGTAATATATGTGCTATAACTTACCACTAATGACACGTGTGAAAAACAAAGCAGAGAGGTTTAATTTATTAAAAAACTGTTGAAAAATATTACACTCAACAATCACAAATCAAGTAACCTGCGAAAAAACCGTCTGTCATTCGACAAGAATAAAGTGCGTTCGCCAACACGTTTGCCAGTCGATATTGAATGGAAGAGTGCGTTCAAGAGTTTTAAATATAATTGTGCCTTAGATATCAAGTGTGTTGCAACTTATCCGTGTTGCAACCTGCCCCGGTCTCCCCTATGTCTTTTTTGATAAGTATGTCTAAAAATGGAAGTTGCTGGTCTATTTCCTTTTCAATAGTAAATTTAATTGTTGTTTCTTTGGTGTTAATATGATATAAAAATTTATTTAAATGTTGATCGTCATGTTCATAGATACAAAAAATGTTATCAATGTATCTCCACCAAATAAGTGGTTTATGATCGTAATTTTGAATATAATTTAACTCAAAGTTTTCCATAAAAATATTACTTAGTAAAGGAGACCCCATGCCATGCCAAAATTTTGTTGGTAATATTCGTTTTTATATTGAAAATAAGTGGTTTTTGCACAAAAAGTTAGTAATTCTAGAATAGTATTAATGTTTAATGATGTACGTTCACTAAGATTGTTATCGTTCTCTAGTTTATGTCTTACTATGTTTAAAGTTTTATATACAGGTACATTTGTGAAAAGACTAACGATATCAGAACTTACCAGTGTATTATTTATATTTATTTGAATATTAGACAATTTCTCAAGGATGTCTATATATGAATTAGTTTTAATATATTTAAAAGAAATCCAGGTAAAGGATGTGTCGGTGAGTTTACGCTACTTACTATTGGTGTTAATGGCATGTTTGGTTTGTGAATTTTTGGTACCCCATAGAAATGTGGTGTTTTACTGTGGTGTGGCGTTAATTTAAAGCGTTCAATATCTATAAATTGGTTTTTATGTTTTTTAAGCAAATTGTATATTAGTCTTTCTATGTGTTCTGTTGGATCTTAATTTATTTAGAGTAAGTGTTTTCGTTTATAAGCAAGGTTATTTTTTATTCGTAGTCAGTACAATCCATTAAAACAGTTGCATTACCTGGAAGAATTTTAATTGTGTTATCTGATTGAAGCGTTTTTAGTGCTTTTCGTTCTATGGAGGTGAGATTGTGTCTAATTTTAAGTGTTTTTTCAAGAGCAATTTTAGTTCTAATTCTAAATTTATCTTTTTGATCATCTTTTAGGTTTTGAGCAGTTTCTTCAATTTCTAAAATCAATCAAACTTAGGAACTGTTTTTTGTGTAACTGAAAAATTCAAACCTTTAGAAAGAACAAGTTTTTCAGACTCTGAAATATCTCTATTTGATAAATTAGTGTGAATCCGTAGAATACACTGTGTACGGAAACAATTGTCATGGTTTAATATAATATAGGGGAAATTAAAGTTATAGAGATTTTATTAAAAAAAAATGATTACTCTATGTTTCTATTACTGTTTTTTCTTCTCAGTAGGTGGTTATCACACTGGACATAACTTACATGAAGGGAAAAGTACCAGGTTCATGCCTGTGGATCTATTGTAGGCATTTTCTGACTATAGAGGCGGCATTTAATATGGCTGCTTTCTGTATATAGGAGTGGATGTATGGTGGTAAATTGAGAGTTTGTAAGCTCTGGATAAATGTTTCCGGTGTTATGCTCCTGGCAGACAATATTATTGGTTCTGTCACAACTTTTTCTTGTTTCCATATCCTCTTGATCTTCTGTGCCAATGAGGTGTACTTTTCTATTTTTTCTTTATATTTTGTTTTAGTATTTTGCTCACTGAAAATGGCTCTGTCTATTTAATACGTGATTTTATTTGTCTTGTCTTTTAATACTATATCTGTTCTGTTTGCTGCTGTTGTTTAATGAGTTAATATTGGGTTGTCCCAGTATGTTTTATGGGTTTTATTTATATACCGAGATATTCATTGATAAAAATTAGTTTTACACGTTGTGAGAAACTGGAGACATTTAAAACAATTTAGGTAAAAAAAAAACAATATTTTTGCCATATTTGTTTTCGTCTTGTAGAAGTACTATTGTTTACATGAAAGATTTTTACAATATTCCGTTTTTACGTAATTTTTCATTTGTCTCTGGCTAGTGCCCGACTTCTCTTTGCCGGCCACGGCATTCGGAAACTTCCGCATCATTTCGGCCCTATCCGTAGGCACCAGTGATCCACGACGCGAAAAAAATGTGATAGAAATACATGAAAGGATTTGTCGAGAGTTGGACCTATGAGTTTATTTCTACTATGATTTTACTATTGTCTGTAGTATCAATCTTGATACTACCTATAATGATTGAAACGGAAATTAACGTTAATGAGGACAGTTTTTAATATAACACACTAAGTTTTTCTTATATTGAAGAGATGACATGAAAACTAGTTTTTTGATTTATTTTTTAATAAAACAGTAGTGTCACCAGCATAATTATTAAACAAAATATTACAAAACTCGGGACTTACATTTAGAAAATCATTTAAAAAAAATTTGAAAGAATAAGGATCACAAGATGCGGCTCTGAGGTTCGCCTAATTTAATCACTTGAGATTTAAGTATGCAATATTTTTAATGTCGTGTTTTAGAACCAATCATTTTCCACGAGCTTTTCAACAAACCATCACAAGAAATACTTTCCTTTTTAAATACATGGGAGGGTGGTCTAGGTATTGGAGGGAAATAAAACATTTAGCTACCGAAAAATAAGAAAACATCAAAATCAGTTACTGTGTTTTGACATTTTTCTTATAAACTAGCTGGCCCGGCACACCTTGGTTTGCCTTTTCAGTTAGATGGCGCTATGAGTTTCCAGTGGAATTCTAAGACTATGGAGCGCATTCACCACATCGTCCAGAAATGTTTTGAAGAAAATCATATTGGTTTTATAAACAAAATACGCAATAAAACAATACAAAAATAGTGTTGAAAGGTCTCGGTAACCAGATCGTTAAAAAAACTGTGTTATAAGTGTATAGATTACTCACTCGAAAAATACTCTTAAAGTCAATTTATTTGAAATCAATTCAAATTTTATTAGCGAAAATAGCGTGCAGGCCATTTGCAATGCCCAGTTTTGTCCGGCAGAACGATAATGCTAATTTATGCTATCAAAACGATAAATAACTTTGTCCGAGGACACATACAATTTTAAATTCTCACATAAATTCGAGCATTATTATAAATGTCATCTGATAAGTAAGGCGAAAACTGCACTTGCGTTTTAATTTATGATTGTAGTGTGCTTGTTCTGATCATATCGCGCGGTCGGTCTACCGTTCTCAAATAAAACTGAACATTATTATTATTGAACGGGAAAATTGCTATTATTTTGTGAGAGAGAATAAAATATCGAATATTAACATTGCGATCTTATCGCAAACTGTAGCGGTACAGTAAATACGAGAACAACTAGTATTTTGGAATAATACAATCTTATAGTAGAGAAAATACTCAATTAATGTAGACCTTTCTTTATTTTATTTATTAAAGCGAAAATCAATATTACTAGCACTTATTTTATTATACCATCGGCAAAGTTGCCCATGGATTCAAAATAAACTACTGTTCAAAGGAATCCTCTTTTAATTCAATTAAATTTTAAAAAAGAAACGAATATGATAAGGTGAAAACAAATGAACTTTGTTATACCTAGAGATGATTAATATTAACTAATAATAAAAGAAATAGAAAAAAGAACGTATTTAACCATAATTGAGATTTTCAAAAACACGACCTTCTTGTTCAATACATGTCTCAGATTTTTCAACAATTATCCGTAAAACATTTGCTTTTTGAGTTATACTAATATTATTAATAGCACTAATAATTCGATTTCTTAAAATGTTCAAATTTTCAGGTTGAGTTAAATAGATCTTTTTCTTTGATATGATACCAGAAGAAAAAATCTAGAGGTGTCAAATCAGGCGAACATGCGAACAGATCCATTCGTTCCTATCCATTGATCCCCAAACCTGTCATTTAAATAATTTACACAAATTCGATCATTATAGGCCGATGCACTATCTTGTTGAAAGTAGATGTTGGGAATTTGTGCAAGAGGTAAATTGTCCAAAAAATCGGTAACTGTTGTTTCTAAACTCATGGACAAAATTATCGAATATTTTTTGTAATCATTATTTTTTCAAAATAAATTTTAAATAATCGCCGTAAACGTACATGAGCTGAATATTAGGATCTAGTAGGCTGATTACTCGCTTGTTTTAACATATTTTGACATTTAATTAACATTAATGGCGCATGTCATTTTCTTTTGTGCATTTTATCAAAAACAAATAATAACATATTTTGTGAATTAAGCTTGAACTTAAGTTACTGTAGGTTAATTAACTAAGTAATAGCAAAAAGTGTTTCTGTTTGTTGCTAAAAAACATCAGTATGCCACCAGTTAGACACTGCACTGAAGTTGAAGCTGTGCAAATTGTAACTCTATATAACGAAGGATATAAACAGAAGGATATCGCCCGACGTCTAAGGAGAGGTCAATCTACAGTATCGAATATTTTAAAAAGGTATGAAGAGACTGGAAATTACGTACGTAGACCTGGTCAAGGGCGCAAGAGATGTACAACAGCAATTGATGATCGATTTTTGATACTTAATTCTACACGAAATCGCACATTGACAACGTCGCATCTGAAAAATGAATTACTTAATGTAAGACAAGTTAATGTAAGTTCAAAAACAGTTAGGCGAAGATTAAAAGAAGCAGGTTTGAAGCCAAGACGGCCCGCCAAAGTTCCACGTCTTCTCCAAAATCACAAAGTTCAACGATTAGAATTTGCTAGAAGGCATATTCAGTGGGATAACGAAATATGGAAAAATGTTCTCTTTACGGATGAGACCAGAATACAATTATGGAAGCCCGATGGTCGAAACCTTCTGTAGACGTAGAAGAGTTGGAGAACGGTTTGCTCCCTGCAATCTTGTAGAGACCGTTAGTTTTGGCGGTGGCGGTATAATGTTCTGGGGCGGTATTTCTTGGGAGGGACGCACCGAACTTGTGGAAGTGATTGGACGAATGACAAGTGACTTGTATATTGAAAACACTCTTCAAGAACATGTTTTGCCTTATGTCGGCCATATTGGATATGAAGAATTCATATTAATGCACGATAATGCTCGACCGCATGCAGCTGATATAGTGACTAATTACCTTGATGCGGTCAAAATTCAAAGATTAGATTGCCCACCATATAGCCCCGACTTAAATCCAATAGAACATGCATGGGACTATCTTAAACGCCGCATACGACGAAGAAATCCCGTTCCAAATACAATAGACCAGCTTCGGATTGCTGCACAAGAAGAGTGGAATGCAATTCCTCAAGAATATATCCAGAACCTCCTTAGCAGCATGCCGAGAAGAATGGAAGCAGTAATTAGATCTCGAGGCGGAAATACTCGTTACTAACTGTGCTTTAATTTTAATCAAAAAACTTGTAATTGCCTTCCAATTATTATTTAAATAAGATGTAAATATCCTTAATTTTTATAACGTTTAGCATTAATTTTTTTTCACGATCTTCTTCTGGTAAAAACTTAACATTGTTCACTAAAATATTTTAAAATAAACAGTTTCTTGCAAATGGTAGCATTTAAATAACTTGATTCATCAGTTTTTTTTTAAAGAATGAAAAATTAAAAATATTCGATAATTTTGTCCATGAGTGTAGAAAGTTCGAATAAGTTTGTGCTGGGGGGGGCTCATTAAAAAATATTGGGCTCACAATTCTCGTTCCTAAAATACCTAGCCCCACATTCACACCAAAGCCTTCTTGGAAAGATCCTTCTCTAAATAAATGTTGATTTTCATTTGCCCACTATCTTACGTGAAGCTTAGAATGTTCCATATATCATCGGCAATATTCAACTCGCCGAGCAAAGTCATTAAAACCAAAGTGTTGGTGGATTTGGTATTTAAAGGGCTTGTACATACGTTTCGTCAAAATGTTCCTTGCACTTTCTCTTTTAACTTCAACTTCACTTTATATTTGGCGAGTGGAAATACTGGCATCAGCATTCACACATGCCAGAACGTTTATTTGAGCTTTTTCACTAATAATGAACTTTCCTTCATTTTCATTTTGGGGAACTGTTTTCAACTGTTGTACTAGCCACGGAAAATAGGCATAGCAGGGTTGGTTTTCTGTTGGGGTATCGCTCTGCGTAGAGCCTTTGAGCCTGCCTTTTATTTTGCAAGCCCTCGCCATGAACGAGAAGTATATCTCCTTGTTCCGCCTTTGTAAAACTTAAAGAGATTACAAAGATCTTTTAGTCTACACCAATAGAGACACGAAATAACGCACGAGAATTTACAAAAGTGCAACAATCTGCCAAGCCAAAATTCAATTGTTTTTAAAACCCGTAGCAACCTCTGGCAAGGCTAATATGATTATTTTAATTTTAGGAAAACTTTGTTTATGGGTAGTTATCACACTAGGTTAAGTTATCATTAACTTAACTTTCATAAACAACTGCAAAATTGAAAATCAGGTACCCTATTTTTATTCACAATATTCAACCCTATTAACACACCAAATATATATATAAATGATAAAATTACCAATTTTTTTCCTTATTTTAAATATAATGAACTTTTAGAATCTTCGGAAAAAATGTATATATTAATGTTCAGTTGTTTTCTTTGAAATAGTATATTACATAAGGAACACATAAATAGCATGGAAAGTAGCCATATAACATACGAGTGTGATATTTCACGCTAGGAAAGAGCACTTTCTGATATTTTTCCACAACACAAGAAAAAATCAATAAAAAACATATATTTATTACATATTTTTTAAAAACATAAATGACAATAACTTTTAAAATAGACAAACGGACATATATAAATTAAGTAACGCACCAGATGTTCCCACGTACTTTGCCGTTTTGTTTTACCTGACTAGCCTACTTCGGAACGTTTTAACGTTCGACGAGTCGCACTTTGGGGATAATTGGACTGGAAATTATATTGTTAATAATATTCTTAAACATTATATCAGTAACGTTATTTGTGCGGCCATTAATACAAATAATTTTTTTTATTACTTTAGTTTCCTTTGGATAACCCCTTACTTACATATTTCTTAACGTCTACTTGAATATGTAGATTATTATGTCCTGGATTCGCTACTTCATCTCAGAACCTGTAAGAGGTAATAAACAAGATTCTAGTGACAAAGTTTTTTGAATTCATCTGTTCTTCTAGCTTATTTGATGATTATATACAGTGTGTCTCAGATTCGCTTCTCTATACAGGGATCTCGGCTCCTATTATATCTACAGCAAAGGTTAAATGGGGAAAGTTTTAAAGGAAACTTATTGCATTCGATATCCGGCTTCAAATTTACGATCGATCAATTGTTTTTGGAAATATCGGGGAAAAACCGAAAATGGCGGATTTCGCTGCCAAAATTAAGGAACATTATTCGGACACATTTTTAAGAAAAATAAGATGGCGTATACGACACGTCTTCATAGTTTTTTGTTAACCCGCAACCCATCTCAACTTTCATTTTTCTTATAGCCGCCGTATTGGATTTTTCGATTTTTGGAAAGAGTCTGAAATTTCCAGTCCAGTGATATCTCACAAGTACATTAAAGATTTTAGTATCATCGAAATATTACACTTCGTAAAGTTAGGTTTCAGTTTTTTCTAAAGAAGCCATGATTTAAAGTAATGTTAGCTCTCAATGCTTTTCTAAGGAGGCCATGATTTATCTGTAACAAAATTGGATTTTGACTTTGACGTTAAGTTAAATAATTGAAAGTATCAAAGCTGTGTTGAAATAAGTAGTAGGTACGCTTTTATCCCAATAAAATCATAAATCTGACACATGAATTGTCAAAACCTATAGAAAATGGCCGCCATTCCGTATTTAAATGAAGAAAAGGTTGACATGTTAGCTCTGTACTTTCAATCATACAGAAACGCCGACGTTACATCAGCAAGGTATTTGGAGATGTACCCCGAACGACGGCAGCCTCAGAAAACCCAATTCAGGAAAATCGTAGTTAATTTAATTAACCATGGTGCCTTCGAACAACCTAGAAGCGGATACAATAATAACAATGAAAATCGAGACAGAAACATTTTACAACCTATCAACGAAAACCCTAGTGCATCAGTGAGAACTGTAGAACAGGAAACTAATGTGCCAAAATCAACAGTACAGAGAGTTTTAAAAAAGAATAAATACCATCCATACAACCCTATAATAGTACAAGGACTTAAGGAAACTGATTTTCCAAGACGACTACAGTTCTGTGGGTGGTATACTAGGAGATGTAATGAAAATCCTGATTTTGTAAATCATGTCTTGTGGTCCGATGAAAGCAGGTTCACGAATTGTGGAGTCTTTAATAGGCACAATCGTCATCATTGGGCTGTGCAAAATCCTCACGAAGTAGCAGAGAGACGTCTACAGATCAGATTTGGAAGTAACGTTTGGTGTGGGATCATTGGTAAGTTAATCTAACCAATCTTTTTACATAGGCACCAAATGATGATCAAATAACATTTTCGTTTAGTTTTTTAATGATACTGAAAGAGTATAATTTAAAAAAAAAGTAAAAAAGTCAATCTTTTGTATTGTAGTTTCGAAGAACCTATAAAAATAGAATTGGGTTCTATCAATTTACTAACACTTTATCTAAATTTTCTGCACATTTAGCTAATTGTCTCAAATTATTTTGATTGTCTAAATTTAAAGATTTATTATTACCCGTGAAGCCTAGTTCTTGCGTTATGAAAAAAATACCATATTAATCAAATGTCGAATTATTTTTCGATTTTCATTATGATTTATAGAAAGGCGTTCAGCTGTATTTCCGAATAATTTAAATTTTAAAGCGCAAGGGGTTTGTTCTTTTGATATTTTATGTTTTATTAAGGCAAGGTGTACTTCTTTAAGATTATTATATCACTGAAATAAATGTATTTTGTATTTCCGAAATTAATATGCAATACTAACAAACTAATTTATTACGGCTATTACTTCCCGCTAACCAAATATGTTTTTTTTTCATAATAAATAATAAAGCTGAATAGGTTTCATTCATTACGAGATGTTTCGATAATTATTTTTGGAAAGAAAATATCCACTTTTTAAGAGAGCAGTTTGACGAAAGAATAATTTCTTTAAATGGTCCAATATCTTGGCCTCCTAGATCCCCTGACCTGTTGCTCTTGGATTTCTACCTCTGGGGTCACACGAAGAATGAAATCTATGAATTTGATCCCCCCGTGATCATAGAAATCCTGAGTCAACGAGTTCTGGACACATTTAGAAATATTAACCGAAATACACTTACCAGGATTATACGAAAAACAGTCACCAATTGTCAAAAATGTCTCGATGCAAATGGACGTCATTTTGCAGATTTCTAAATTAGTGTTACCCACTTAGAAAGTAGTTAAAGCTTCTTTAGATTTTTTAAGTCGTTATTTACGTTCATGTTGTATTGAAAATTCAATGCGTTCAATACATTACTTACTTATTAATGTAATCTTGTGACAAATAAATCACGGACTCCTTTAAAAACATTGAAACCTAATTTACGAAGTGCGATTTTTTGATGACACTAAAATCGTTAAGGCACGTGTGAGATATCACTAGACTGGAATTTTAGGCTCTTTCCAAAAATCGAAAAATCCAATATAGCGGTCATAAGAAAAATGAAAGTTGAGGCGGGTTGCGGGTGAACAAAAAACAATGAAGACGTTTCGTATACGCCATCTTATTTGTCTTAAAAATGTGTCCGAATAATGTCATATTTTGACAGCTGTCAAATTTACCGTTCTGGATATACTGGCGAAAAACGAAATCCGCCATTTTCGGTTTTTCGCCGATATTTCCCAAACTTATTGATCGATCGTAAATCTGAAGCCAGATATCGAATGCAATAAGTTTCCTCTAAAACTTTCCCCATTCAACCTTTGCTCTAGGTATAATAGGAGCCTATATAGAGAAGCGAATCTGAGACACACTGTATACGGGATGTAGTTTTCGTTGACACGTTATTAGAAAATATAAACTAAGATATACTAAGCTATAACTAAACTAAAATACAATTTGTGGGAATTACAATAATTGTTGGATTTTTATAATAGGTTAATGAAAGTGTATATTTTCCTAAGTATTCTTCCTCTTCCACTTTCCACAAATTATGAAAATAATAATACATTTTGAAAAAATGTGACGTGCGCCAGAGCGTTGTTATGTTTGAATAAGGTTTACATATCCATATGTTTTAAATGCACCTTTTTGCAAAACTACTTAAAGTATCCGATACGACGACGCAAGTCCGTTGTTATATTGATGGTAAATATTATCCTATATGGAAATAATTTTTAATTTAAAATGGTTGGCAGCTTTTGCAAATTCGCCACAACACCCTAATACTAAGTTGATTGGATCTCTGTACCAGTAATGAAAGTTTTTCTGTAACCGTTTGTAATAGAACTCCACGGCTTTGAAGTTTTTCACAAAAGCTTCAGATGCTTTTCGCTTAGGAAATATTGCATTTTGTCTTTTTTCATTTTCGCACTGTGAAGTACCGTATTTCATGTTAGTAGTTTTATAAATAAAATTAGCATGTTTACTATGACAACTGAATAATATTAACCTGTGCAAAACAATTCGAATTTTATTGACCTGAAATTTTCTGAAAATTGCGTAAGGTTCCTTTACCTGGAACCCTCGTTATAAATATTTCCTTTTATTAGGATTAGGGAAGTATGATCCTATTTCGTTCCACACATTATCAATTAGTAATACATAGATTGACTTACGTTTCTTTCACTTTTATAGGCATAAAAAATTGTATTAAAAATTAAACCTACTTCGAAAAAATGCACTAAGAAGCGAAAAATAATACTTTATTTCATATAGAAAATTTAACTCTGTAAAGTAGGCGGCAAACTTAATTTTAATTACTTAATAACAACAATAGGTTTATATATTGAGTGTTTTGATGTCTTATGCCATGACTATCATCTTTTATTCTCTTTATTAGTTAGGCACAGACTTATCAAAGTAAAATTTTCCAGATGCAATAAAATATTATTTCTTCCATTTTAGTTCTAGTTCTAGTTGTAAAATTCAGGGTTAACAAATAGTAATTGTATAACATGTTATATTTCTTCCTGACAGAATGGTGAACTCGTTATATTATTTATTCCGCCATTTTTAACGTTTTTTCAATATTCTTGCTATGGGACCATTCCGGAGACATCCTACATATTCCCTCAAAATTTCATCTACAGTAGTAAAACCATCTCGGAGTAATACATGTATACAGGGTGTCAATTAAGTACTTGTACAAACTTTAAGGGGTGATTCTTTAACTAATTTTAGGATGCAAAGTTCATATGAACATGGTCTGAAACGTCTTCGTTTCTGAGATACAGGGCGCCCAAAAAAACAATTTTATTTGGTTTTTTACTTATATTTTTGTTAAGAAACATGACAATTGGGCAAAATTTGGGATTCTGGGTATATTGATGACGAGAAATTCAAATATTAACTTAGTTTTTTATTTAATGTTAGAGGGCGCCACATACAGTGTTGTTCCTAAATTTAATTAAACATAACTTTTTTGTGAAGCCTTTTATGTCATTTTTGACTAGGTAGACCTATTATCCATTTAATTCTACATAAAAAAGGTGCTCTTAGTATTTGTGGCTAAAAGCAACGATTTTGGATAAAAAAGGGTTTGAAGTTAAATATGCGTTGAAATTTTTTAAATTGGATCATTTTCGAGATTTCGAAAAATAAGCAAAAAAATATATCTTTTATTGATTGTATTATCAGGTAAAAAACTTAAATCATTTACAAGACTAAAACTAAACTAGTTAATAACATTATTTTACAATAATTGTTGAAAATGACCACCGCCTACTTCAACGCATGCAATAAGTCGCCTTAACATTGATTTCCGAACTCTTTCAAATATACCTGGCGTCTGATTAATAATGGCACAAGAATCAAATATCCTATTTCTTAGATCTTGTTCATTTTGCACTGGACTTTTATAAACCAAAGACCTCAAGTGACCCCACAGAAAATAATCCAAATGATTCAAATCTGGTGATCTGGGAGGCCAGGCTTGTGGTCTAGCACTTCCTATCCAACGGTTAGGGTAATTCTCGTCCAGAAATTGACGCGCAACGACACCAAAGTGTGGCGGAGCATTAACCACATCCTGTTTCTGGTTTCTAAATCAACTTCTTCTAAATGGTTGGGAAGTTTGTGCTCCAAAAACCTTCGATATTCTTCGCCATTAAGCCTTTGCGGAAGAATGCAAGGTCCAATAAGGTGATCACCGATAATTTCTACCCAAATATTGAGAGAAAATAGCACCTGAAAATGATTTTCTCTGGTAGCATTGGGATTATCCTCAGCCCAGATATGGTTGTTATGTAAGTTAATGGAATTTCGAGAAAACGAGGCTTCATCTTTGAAAAGCACATGGCTTAAGAAATCCGGGATTCGTACTAATCTATTACGCAACCAAACACCAAAATCGAGTCTGAGGGGAAAACTCTATGTAATAGAGCCTGCACACGTTGCATATGATAAGTCATTTTTTGTCATTTAAAAAGTTTTTTTTTATATTATTTTACTATTTTCTCTTACTTAAATTAGTTGTTTATTTTTGGTCTATTTGAATATTATTTTTTAACAATCCTTACTATTTTCTGATGTCAGAAATGCTAAAAAGGCATTATATTCATAACTGAATATTCTTTTCGACAGTGTAGTGCATCTTTAAGAATACAAGGACAAGGCAAACTTACTAAATTTCGTAAATAATAGAGGCAATACAGAAACCAATGCAGTCGGCAACGGCGTGTTCCTGAATAAATACGACGTTTTGGGCGCAAACCCACTGAATAAGTAACGAGGCATGTTTCAACTTCCATCTTAGTTAAATATTAAACTTAACTTGTTTCTTACAGTACGTTTCCCTAACTCAAATAAAAAGCAATATTCACTGTTGAAATCATGATATCGGGGTTTTATATACCCTAAACCCATATCGATTACGTACAAATTGTAATTGTTTTTCACCACGGTGCAATTGAACTGCAGTCAAATCTCATTAAGCCCATAAAAGGCTGATCAAACCGTCGAATAAAATACATAAATCCCGATTAAGCTCCAAGGATAGAAAAGTTTTACAGTAACAAAGGATGGTGATTCATATTAATCCTTGATAATGTAATATTACATAGAATGGAAGCTTTCAGGGCTTTGGTCAACTAAGAAATCATAATTCCCGAGACTATTTCGTGTCTAAATTGTTCAGATTTCGGCGTTTCGCTTTCGATTTCACAAGGCCTCTTCAGGGAGGTTTACTCCACGAGATCGTTAACTCCATTCCAGTGAGAATCAAAATGATTCATTTTTGATTTGGTCAAATCCCAGTACCCGTAATTTCTTAAATGTACTATCTCTTGTTTAATTCACTTAATAATGGATATTTTTTACATGCCCTAAGTGGATCGGTATCATATTACCATAAGTACCATAATACAATATCTTGCAAAATATTAGAGGGAGGTATAGGATAAAATGGTTCTAATGATTATTTTCCTAAATCTATCCTTCTAAAATAAGTCGAGCACAAACTTTAGTTAATTTTCTACCAAATACATCAGCAAGGGGGCTGTTCAGCTCACAATACTAGAGAGGTTACAGAGGTTCTTTGGAACATTTTTGGCAATAAAATTAGTTCTACACTGGGAAACAACACAAATCAGAATAGCATAATCTAATAGAATGGACCTATCCAAATACGAAAATGACAAATCGAAAGTTGTAGCACGTAGGGTTTTCTGGTTAGAGTTGTAGAACCATGTCGAATGTTACGATACTTAATATCTATAGAAAAAATGATTTCAGAAAATTCTTAACCCTGTTTATTGACTATGTTTACAGTTTTCGCCTATTAAACATACCAAGAGAAAAGCAAACGAGAAAAATATCAACTTAAAACACTAATTAAACTTTATTTCTTCCGTTTATGAGGTGTCCTAGCTTCTCTCTTCAAAAACCAAAAGTATGTTCTGATATCTTGATGAAACCTTTCACCCTGCTCGTCACTAACAGCATCCAAATTTTTAGGAAAAAATGACAGATGGGAATGAAGGAAGTGCATTTTTAATGACATTCTGGCACCAAGCGCTTTATAGGCATCTAAGAGTTCATTAACTAATTGTTCATAATTTTCATCCATATTGTTGCCTAAAAATCCTCTTACTAAATGTAAAATTGACATTGTCCAGCAATTTTCTGATTTGTGGCCCAATAAAAATGCCTTCTATTAATTTGGCAACAAATAACTGGGGAAAGACTTATCTTAGGTATCCATCACCATCTTTATTCAAAGCCTTCACAAAGTTTTTCATCAGCCAAAGTTTAATGTGAAGAGGAGACAAAAGGACATTTTTGGGATCAACAAGAGGTATAAACTTAACATTTTGAGATCCCGGTTGAAATTTCTGGCCAAATTTTTGTTACATAATGCTGATTTATTGCACGACTGTCCCATAAACAAAGAAAACAGCAATATTTTGTAAATCCCCCTGAAGTCCCACTAAAATCGCTATAACTTTTAAGTCCCCACATATCTGCCATTTATGCCTATTGTAGTTTATTTTATCCAAAATCGTGCGCATATTTTCATAATTTTCTTTCATTGTAACTGAATGGGCAACTGGTATACAGTTTTAAATTTCCATTATGCAATAACACAGCTCTTAAGCTATATTTAGATGAGTCTATGAATAAGCGCCACTCACGGGGAGAATGTTCAATATCAAGTTCCTGCATTAAACTGTCTATATCAGTACACGCCCACAACGAGTTTTCCATACTGTAGGATTCAAAAAACATAGCATTTCTTTTTCTGAAATTCGTAAATTTTATTTCTTTGACAAATAGGTTCCTTTCCTTAAGACGGGAACCCAGAAGTTCTGACTGTTGCTTGGATAACCCAAATCACGTACTAAATTATTTAATTCACTTTATACAATCAAATTTGGCTCGCCGGAACTGGGACATGTGGTAAAAGTGGGATCGGTGAACTGTTCTTCTGAGCTGCCTGATGATGCGTTATCTCCATTATCTCCCAAATCAATAGCATGCCAATTTAAAGGCGCAATCGGCACTGGCAAATTTGCATTATGAGGAACAGGTCGTATAGCAGATTGCAAATTTGGATATTCTATATTATGCTTTCCCTTTTTGGAATAACCTTCAGTGTTTGTCAGGCAAAAATAACAATCGTCAGAATGATTGGTGTGTTCTTGCCATACCATTAGAACTGCAAAAGGTATACTTTTTCTCTTTCCCTTCATCCACTGCACCAATGATACACTACAACTAACACAGCATACATGGGGAGCCCACCGCTTATCTTGATCCCAATTAACACACCAAAATATTTAAAGTAGGCTTTTTTTACATTTTCGGAAAATGGCCTGGCTTATGATTTCACCAGAAATTCTCCACAAATATAACAAAATTTTTCAGGAGAAATTTTACAACTTCGGCGCGTTTGACTCGACGTTCTCGTCTTCACATACACTTGCTTATCGATACACAGAGAACCACTCAATTCGAAACTCAACAGAAGAGTGATGTTTAACGTTTATTTTATGTCTAATGTCTAACAACCCAGTGTAGGTAATTTTTCCGTTGTAAAATGGACCCATTTTAGCCGCCCCACAATAAAATTGTTTACCTGGCAATATAAAAGGTTCTATTTAGGCTATTAAAAAATGGTACGTATTAGGGCTTTAGTTATTTCCATTGTAAAAATAATGAGCTGGCCTGTGTTAGAAAAATCTTGTCGGCCAGTGTAATGATCCCTTTACTTGACTCGCCCGGTTATCAAACTTTACACCTCCCGATTTTTATTTTTGGGGATACGCAAAAACGAGTTTTATAAAATTTCTCCGCCAGAACAGAGGTTACGAGATGTTCTTATTAGAATCAATCGAAACACCTTAAGCAGAGTTACCTCTAATGTTTTAAGGCTGAATGAATAATGTGTAGCAAATGGAGGCAGATATGTGTTATGAGTTTTGCAGTGTTGCTTAATTTAATAATTAGTTCAATATTAGAAAGTATCGGCCAGACGTAATTGAATGAAAAAACAGTAAATATTTTTTGGGAGCAAGAAAATAATAATCTCGACTTGTAATACACCATTTGAAGTTTGTTTGTCTGATCATGTTCCTTCTTTGGATTTCTTGTGCTCACCTGACTAAGTAAGTACATCTTTGAAAATAATTTTTTCTACAACCGTCCTTAAAATCCTATTTTACACACTGATTGCAGTAGCTAAAGCTTGTTTTCAAGCGCCGATGCGTGAAATACAATGCTTTCCCTAAAGGATTTACTTCACGCACCGGCTCAATAAGAAATGCATGGGCCGCCATTAATTTTAGGCACCGGGCCCGCACTGGTAATAATTTTATTAGGCGGCCGTGCCTCGCAATTTGTATCGTTGTCATGGTAACGAGTTGTCAAATTGCCAATGCAAACAGTTTAAAATAGACACTTTAAGTTCGAATAGTAATTTGAACAGTTTATTATTTTAAGTTATAATAAGCAATAATTATGGACTCTGATATAGAAATGTGTACTCCACCAGATATTACGGAAGCAGCGAAAACAGCTAGTAATTCTCTGTTACCTCAGAAGTCAAAGGAAATTTATGAAAACACGTACAATAAATTTATGACCTGGAGCAGTAAGAACAATATTAAAACCTTTTCTGAAAATGTTTTACTCGCATATTTATCAGAATTGTCAAAAAATGTGAAATCATCAACACTATGGAGTCATTATTCAATGCTAAAAAGTACTATTAGCATTAAAAATAACATTGACATTGGTAAATATCCAAAAGTTCATGCATTTTTAAAACGGAAGAATGAAGGATATATTCCACAAAAATCTCGAATATTGGAGAAAGAACAAATTTTCAAGTTCATAAATAAGGCTCTTGACGAAGTTTTTTTATTAACCAAAGTGATATTAATATTTGGGATTGCTGGTGCTCTAAGAAGAAGCGAAATTTATAAGCTAAAAATGTGCGATATTCAAGATTTAGGAAATGTTCTTGTTGTATCCGTCCCTGATACAAAAACCAAAATAACAAGAAAATTTACCATTACCGAGCATTTAGAATTATATAGAAAATATGCCGCCCTTCGTCCCCAAAATTATCAAGAAAACAAATTCTTCATCAAGTATCAAGGAGGAAAATGTACTCGCCAAGTCGTCGGGATAAACAAATTTGGAAAATTGCCTAGTGAAATAGCAAAATTTTTAAAACTACCACATCCAGAAAAATATACAGGCCATTGTTTCAGACGATCATCTGCTTCCTTGCTAGTTGAAACCGGTGCAGATTTACTAATGTTAAAACAACACGGCGGTTGGAAATCTTCAACGGTAGCTGAGGGTTACGTAGAAAATTCCCTTAACAAGAAAAATGATATTTCAAATAGACTTTTGTCAGTTCAAAATCCAAATATGACCTCGATCACAAGCAGCAATATTATTAACAAATCATCATCAAAGGAGGCTACAGAAGTTAAATTTAGTATTCTAACAAATTGCAACATTACTATTAATAATTACAATAATTATAAAGAAGAAAATTAAATAATTTAACTATAATTTCTATTAAAAAGTGACAATTATTATAAAGTAGAAAATTAAATAATTTAACTATAAGTTCTATTAAAAAGTTACAATTATTATAAAACAGAAAATTAAATAAATAGTTCATTAGTTTAATTTGTATTATATAAAGGAGAAAATTAAATAGTTTAATTTTATTTCGTACTTGTATTATTTACGGTTGTAGAAAAAGTATAGTGTGCAATACGTGCGTGAAGACTTTTATACCCTTGTGTGATATTGTGACCCTCGCCTTCGGCTCGGGCCACAAACATCACACTCGTGTATAAAAGTTAACTTCACGCACTTGTTACACAATATACTATTTTATCTTCACCACTTAGTTATACAAATTATTCATCTAATTCTCCCCTCAACTTTCCTTTGCATTTTATAAAAATTTTTTCTTTTCCCTTAAAATATCCAATTTATAAAATCCTTGCTTTCAGGTGGTACTGATGATGGCGAAAGCCGAAAGCGCCCTGCTACGTTTTTAATTTAATAAAATAATTGCACGAAATACTAAAGTGTCTACATTCTTATTTTACCTCTACGTGTACACAGCCGTTTCTTATTCTTAAATATACACTCAGTTCCAAGTGACGCACTTGATTTTTGACCCAAGTTCAATACCTCTCGGGAATGCACCCTTTTTAGTTTATTCCACAAATATTTTACTGCATTCATATCGGGGCTTTCTTTTTGTTTATTCCACAAATATTTTACTGCATTCATATCGGGGCTTTCCGCCCTATAATGTGGCGATACCAGCAGTTTTGCACTATTGCTAGGGTATACGACTGGGCATTATCTTACGTCAGAATATACAGAACGATATTCAGGTATAACAATAATTTTAGACTTTTGCAGGTCTCCTGGCTTTTAAATTACCTTCTGCTAGGCGAACACAAACCGTCTGCTCACTAACCATAACTTCTCGAACTTGGTGAAGATCCTCTTGAACTTTTACAGGGGTATTTGGTTGATTCCGTAAAATCCGCAAAAAAGACTTGCAAATTCCTAATCAACGACAAAAACTGAACTTAAAACCCTTTACAACTCGTCAAATATAGCAAGAGATATGACGAATCCACTGCGTAAAGAATGGATGGAGAGCGCACTAGGAGGAAAAGAGAGGAAAGGGGCCCGGCGTGGTGAGGCTCGCTTTCGTGGACGGTACATTTAGCAGCAAATCACGTACGATTTGTATGGATGGAATCCCTGAAAACAATTTATATTTTATATACATAGGTATAATGTTCTTTGTTATACATATTTTGTTTCGTTCAACAACAACTGTAGTAGATATAATAAAAATTAATAAATCAACTTGCTAATATATATATATATATATATATATATATATATATATATATATATATATATAGAACGTTTTTAGAGTGGTGTCATACAGTATTTAACTTTAAACTGAGCAATTTCCCAAAATTAAACAGATTTTAATATATCTTCGAAATAGAGCATTTTGATGAAAGTAAGTACCTTTATTGTAAGAATTACTTAAATATTATCTTTTTTAAAAATAAGTTTTAAAAATAATGTAGAAAAAATATTAGAATTTTTCTCTTTCTGTGTCGTTAACTTGACGTTTCTTTATTTTACAATTAGGAATGCTGAATCTATATTTTGATCTTCGAGATATGCATTAATTATGCTACTGAAATATGTACATGTTTGCAAATGTTAGAGAGAGCATCAAATAATGTTGTTACAGTTAGATTTGTCATATATGTCTGTCAGTACATATGGCAGTAAAATTCAGTAAAATAAATCTTCGCTTGACACTTTTTCATTTTTTTTAGTATTATATCATTTATGATATCTAAGTCATTTTAATCTAATTTATAATTAAAAACACTCTTTTATACTATATTCAGGCTTACATTTACCATTGTTACAGAAATAATGCTAGTTTCAGAAATTTCTTGTCACAAATAGCCGGAAGCAAAAGTACAAAATTAGAACCTTATGTAAATTTACTTTATTTTTGATAGAGCCAATGTAATATACTTTCATATTGTACTGTATTATCATATAATTACTGTTAAATATATAAAATTAACTTTAAGATATTCCAGTTAATAGGAATTAACATTTTTAATATGCTGTGACTCGAAGACTAGGTCAACAATCATATAAGACAAACAAATGAAGGTAAAATCTAAGTGACATATGTTTCTGATAAGATAATCTACCGGTATATAGTTTTCTTGCATTAATATTCTAAGATTCCATTTGTTTATATCAGTTAGTTCAGAAGAATTCTGTTGTTTACATGTCAAATAGCATATCACATTTTGTTTGGAAATTTCACAAGCACGTAAATTTAAACACAAATGTTCTTTAATAACTTGGTTCACTATTTTGCATTAATTAGTAAGGTAAATTTGTTCATTATTATATATTTCGAAATCTACAAAGATTTGCTTTGTTATTGTTTATCAGTTGTCAGATTTTTACACGGGGTTATTATAGGTCAGTTCAAAACCACATGGTTTCAATCGATAGAATAATGCAGTCGAAATAAGCATAGAAGTGGAAGTATTGTCTCTTTCTTTTTCTTTCTTATTATAAGTCCTATTGATTTAACGTATCGGCGAGCTCATATTACTAATTTAGATGGTTATTCTTTGGTTGGACAAGTTAAGGAGTAATAATATATTTTCATCTCTTTCCAATACTCATGGATATAAAGGCTATTTTTGTTATAAACCGAACTAGAATTTGACAAGTTAATATGTAGTTTAGTGGATTTATTGTACCAACATTATTTTGTTGATGCTGAGAAAAGTTGTTTTTTTCAAATAATGTTTTGAAATGTAGAAAAGTATATGTAGATGTACCGTGTTTGGTAATATGGTGTGAACCATTTTGTGTACGTGAGAAGGGCTAAGAAAAAGATCTTTCTTTTTAGCACCAAGTCTCATCAACGACGGAAGTGTCGGATGTTCTGAATTTTTTTTTATTGTTAACTAAATTCCATCCCAAATGGGAGATTAGAAGGATCCGATTTGACGAAGTGAAGTTGAATAACATGGTTTAGTAAATTTTGGGTTTCAACTTTACGGCCTACATGGCGATTTTGTCTTAATTACTTCCACGTGCCACTAACATCGCTCATCTTAACATTGGTGCTCATCAAGCAATTTTTTTTTGGTACCCTCGTAGCTACAATGAGGTAAGAATTTTGTATTATATTCTCATATATATTGTGTACTGTTTTGCCTGTCTGGAACTGTATTCCAATATTTTTCTACATGGGGCAATTCTTGTTTCAGGGTCTTTGTATAAGGTTGAACCTTTGAAGTTCATTGGGATTATTTTGGAGCTTTAAAGACAAACCATTAGCAAGGTTTTGGTATGATTTCCTAACTGCTAGTTATTTTCGGAATTTGGAACTTTTCTTTTGACGGAATAGACATGATGTCTTGGATATAATCTACGTAGCGGAGCTGTAGAACATAGTGATCACTGAGGAACACTTGGATGTTACCTGCTTTACCACCATTTACAGTCTACACTAGTGACTAGAGTATTCAGCTAAGTAGTAATATAATATTTGGAAACTTAGTATATACTACTATTTCTGTTAATCAAACTGTTTATGAATATTAATTTAATTACTGGTGTCACCTTGTCTAGTATATAACATACTGTGGAGAATTTCTGTAAGGTGAAACGCAGCAGGTTTCGTAGCGCTACCTATTTACTGCTGTTTTATTGGTAATATCTAAGACATTCAAATCTATGTAATAGACATTTTATAGATATTTATTGTGCTGCCACTTAGCGTGTGGCTAATCAAAATTTATTTTTTTTAATACTTAACCCTAACCATTATCGTTTGTAACATAAATCATTTGTTTTAACTAGAATTAAACTTCAATCATTTAAGGGGGGGGAAAGAAACTTATTGGGATTATAAAATGATTATTTGATCTAATTCTTGTTTATATTGTATAATACAAATGCTTTAATCTGGAGTGGTATAGATAAGGAATAAGCTTCTGGGTTTTGTAACCTTACAATAAATTTAAACTCTAAACTTTATTCCTTCACTGCTTGTTGGGATGCTATTAAGCTCCCTAGTGGATGGAATTGAGTTAACAATAATTTTTTTTGTTCAGTACATTTCCTTTTTTTTTCTTGAGGATAAGTCGCTGAATATTGTGAATTAACAATAAAAGTCATTTGTTTCCAACGTGTTGGTTTTTAATTGATCAAGATAAGTCTTTACCTATTGATATTGGTTAGATTCAATGCAATTACTTTTTTTTCCAAGTTTTATTTAACTTAAATTAAAACTTGGTGGCGCTCAGCTTAAATATTACATCTAAAGTAAGAGATTGTGATATGGAAGTATAGGTAGGGTAACGAGAAAGAAGAATCCGAACCTATCCCACTAGCAATAGTCATCATTAAGAGATATTATTGGGTCGATATTAGGTGAGTGCATTGCGTCTGGTGACTAACATATCTTACTTATTTACCGCCTTCCATCATATTGGTAAACCATAACATTTCAATTAGGCATCCTTTAAAGGTAGAAATGTTAAAATGTGCTGTATTTTATTCTTTATTAAATGTGTGAAATTCTACAAATTTTCGAATTTGCCCTATTAGTTGAATTTGGCTCGAAAAGTTTTAAACTAAAATTTAGATAGATATTCCATCGAAAAGTACATATTGGTTTTAGTGATTCTTTAAGTTTTTTTTGATATAAGTTAAAAATATTTTTTTCCAAAATCTTTGTTTTTATTTAACATGTAGACGTAGAAGCATTTTCCTTAATACATTTCATTTCGCTAGAAATTCGTCGTATCTAGACAAATTTACACCAGTTTTCAATGCTGCATGCTCCTGTACTTTTTTAAAATCTTTAACAGGTCTATTATCATTTGTTTCTCTCTGCATGAACAAAATAACATTGGCTATTACTTTCCTCTACTTCCGCTACTACTTTAAAAATATAACAGGGATATATTTCGTAGACTGTACCTGTAGGTTACTCTACGAGATACAGTAGGCAATTGACGATTAAGCACTGTGGCCACTACCCATTCAGTGTCGATATCAAAGAATTCTCAACTCTTCGTACACTTCATGAGGTGTAAGTATTTTTAAATAAAAATCTTAGCTAGCGGATGGACTATGTGGGATTATAATCGACTTTGAGAAAACAATTGCCGTCGCCATGGCAATTAATTTGTTATAGTCCGCCATATTTGTCAGTTATGTATTTTATTAACTTCATGATTGTCATTTTTTATACGAAAAAAAGGTTTTAATGATAAAATGCCCCAATTTACACCCGAACAAACGGCAAGATTAGTTGCTTTAGCGAATGATAGGCGTAGTAAACGCTACACCGCTCGTGCTGTGGGGGTCCCTGAACCCTCAACTCGTAGACCGATCCTGAAATATGAACAAACAGGAAGCATTGCTCGGAAGGTGGGTTCTGGTCGCTCTCGAAAAACCTTCCGTAGAGATGATAGCTTTTTGAGACTACGGATTTTACGGAATCGATCGGATATGGCTGTGGAAGTTCAAGAAGATCTTCGTCAAATTCGAGATGTTATAGTGAATAAGCAGACGGTTTGTAGACGTCTAGCCGAAATAAACCTCAAGGCTAATAGGCCCGCAAAAGATCATAAATTGCTCTCAACATCGTGCTGCTCAGAGATACTTCGTACCCAATTATAGAGAATGGACTAATCGTGAATGGTCAAATGTGCTGTTTTAATGGTGGTTCAGTTATGGTGTGGGGTGGAATTTCCATGAATAGACATATTTTTCCCATTAGACAGTCAATGATTTTCATCAATGACATTTTACAGCAGTGTGTTGTTGATTTAGATGGTAACAATTTTATTCTGATGCAGGATAAAAGCCCGACCGCATACCGCAGTAATAGCGCAGAACTTCCTAGAAACTGCGGGTATCGCCACATTACAGTGGCCTGTGAGAAGCCCCGATCTGAATGCAATAGAACATTTGTGGGATGAATTAGGAAGAACGTCTCTTAAAAGCCTAGCAGAATTGGCAGATGCGTTATCGCAAGAATGGGGACGCATAATAATGGAAAGAATAAGAAACCTAATTTCGTATGCCACGCAGATTAGAAGCTCCCAGAGTTACTAGAGGAAGCAAAACTCGGTACTGAGCATATTTTTTAAAATCTTTTTTATTCAGTTATTGTTAGTTTCCTTTAATAAAAAGGTTTTATAAAATTCATATCATTATTATTTTATTAGAATATCACTTCTAAAAAATCAAGTAGGTACCTTGGCAAAATGCAAGGTTACAATAAAAACGCTGTAATTCATCACATTTTCAAGACAAATTAATGAACGGAATCACAAATTTGTGTTAGAAGAAGGGTCGTTCATCTAGAATGTAAGATTTTTTTATGCAAATGCTCGAATAACACAGGATGAGTCAAAAATCAAGAAAAAAAAGCAATGTTTAAGTTTTTCCATTAACATTCATGTGACTTGGCAAAGTTTCACCAAAAACGCTGTAGTTCGGTCAGTTTTAGAGATAAGTCGATGATTAAAAAAAACAAAATGCTTACAAACAGGGACGTGCGGCGAAATTTTAAGAAAGGGGAGCAATTATTTACCTAGTTACCTATTTGTAATGTAATTCGAGTCTTCGATCATTTTTTGCAAATTCGTCAATAACGTCATCATAAAAACGTCGATGCTCCGGCATATTTTGGAGAAGTTTATTTTCAATGGACAACAGCGATATATGCGAAAGTCTCTCCTGCCCCGTTGAATTTCTCACGAAATTTTTTATATATTTAAGTGTTGAAAAATTGCGTTCTACTGATGAACTTGTGGCAGGTATTGTTAATACTAATTCACACAACTTCGACACTTCGGTGTAGGCATCTTCCAGTTCCTTGTCTTTTAAAATTTGCATTAGTTCCTTAGCGTTATTTCTTGCGCTAATGTCATCAGCTTTGTAAATCACTTTTAGTTCAGATCGCAGTAACACTCGGTCGAAGAACTGGCCATAATAAAGAAGAAGAAATTTAAACGCATCTTCTAGAAAAGTTTTTCCTTTAAATGCATCAAAATTGCGGAGCTCGAGGAATTTAAAATCATTTAAATCGTTAAATCTATAGTTTATTTGTTGCTGAATTTGATCAATTATTTCATAAAAGAGGCGTCTGTATGATGTTTGAACATCTCCCACCTTGTCTGTTCGAAGACGCTTGGCTTGTGGCTCTACATTTAACGTCATCGTTTTCTCCCAAAACAGGTCAAAGTCATCTCTTTTTTTGGCTTAACATGGACCTAAATTCAACCACTTTTTTTAGGCAAAAAGCAAGATCATTTGTTTTAGTTTGTAATATATTAAAAACATTGTCCGAGAATGGAAATATTTCTGAAAATATGTTCAACAAATAATTAAAACAAAAAAAAACCCTCGAACTATTTATTGCTTCTAAGTCCCACGTTTCATTATTTCCTATTATATTCTTAAATAGTTCAATCAACGATTCACGATTTTCAGATACTGTTAACACAAGTCTTCCATTACAGTTCCACCTAGTAGGAGCTACTTTGGGCAATCGTTTGTGGACAATGGAGTCCAAAGCTTGTGTACGTTTTGTTGACTTGGAAAAAAAGCAGCCATTCCACTTAAAGTAACGAAAAATAATTTACACTCTTTAATGTGATTGATGGACTGGGATAAAACTAAATTTAATTTATGAGCAACACAATGGACAAACACAACACTTGGGAAAGTTTCTCGAACTTTAGCTTGAAGACCCCCTAATTGTCCTGCCATCACTGCACCTCTATCATAGCTTTGAGCAACTAATTTTTTCTCTCCATTAATTTCTTTAGTAACGTTATAAACTACGGTATATAATGC
Organism: Kuschelorhynchus macadamiae; assembly: GCA_030620095.1. NCBI lineage: Eukaryota > Metazoa > Arthropoda > Insecta > Coleoptera > Curculionidae > Kuschelorhynchus > Kuschelorhynchus macadamiae. Next base: position 56,201 of record JAUTXW010001412.1, read on the forward strand.
ATCTGCTGTACGATTTTCGGACACATTCTTATAACCTAAAAATCGCTCCTGAATACTTCCGTCTGTTTTAACGTAGCGTATTAGTATAGATAATTGGCTAAAATTAGTGATATCAGTTGTTTCGTCCAGAACAATAGCAATGAACCGCGCCTCGCCAATCTCCTGATTAATTCTTTTTAGAATAATGGTTGCAATAGCGAAAAACGCTAGACTGCTCTAAATGATTTTTTAAGCAATCATCATATTTAGCTATTAAACTAAGTAAATCTTGAAAATTTCCTCTATTTGAAGAAACTCTTGTTTCGTCTTGACCCTAAATCCCAATTCGTGATGTCCGAGAAGACAAACAACATCGATAAGTCTTCTTAATATTTGCCTATTTTTATCGACTAGTTCATTGTTCATTCTGGTTTTGCCGAAGACTTTTTCTTTTATGACGGCATGTGAAGGCGCTTTAGACATAATGTGTCTTTTTACAGCTTTATGGAAATTGTTTAAATCGGAAAAACCAGTTTTATTCCAGAGACCTTTTTAATTTAAAGATGGTCAACAAAATAATTTACTTATATTTTCACACCCAATTAGCCATTTAAATTTTTATTGTCTAATACAGTTTTTCATTTTTGTGGTTAAATTTTTCATAGGCGTTTTTGCCTCCTTTGGAAATTATTTGAAGCTTATCAGCGAAGTTTAATGTTGAAAATCCTTTTATTATTAAGACACACACCACACATTCATACAAACACTCTTCTTACTAAATTCTCCAACATTTTCAACGTTATTACCGACAGCCGAAGTTGACGGTATTTGCATATCTACGTCCGTATTATTGTCTTCCATATCGCACCATGCACGAGGCGACGTACGTATCACACAACACACGGATAGCCGTTCAAACAAAGAACCTACTCCAACGATAGCTTCCGCCACCACTTAAACCACGCACTCAAGTGACTTGTCTCACTCGTGCCACTAAACTAGACTGTCAAATGTGTGTGATAAGAGCTGTTTTCAAAACTCTATTTAAATATTGCTTTATCCCTCATTTATCTCAATAGCATAACCGAGTATTGTTACGTCATATAAGTAATATTGCATAATCCCGCCATTCAACTCAAACATTTTATTAAAATTTTACGAGGTATATGGGGTATTATGTGATATCATTTATTTCTCGGCAGCGACACTGCGGCACTTGCAAAATTTGTAACGTACAATAAATCGTGCTGTCGTCCATCCGTTCTAAACAATTTACTACTTGAATTCCAGTTATTTTACTACATAAAAATTCTAAATATTTCTGAAGATTAATTGGTCCAAAGAGGAGAGAGAAATCTAAAGCGATCTGTCAAACTCTAACTAGTTTATTTGGACCAAAAAACGACTGTACTAAAAAGTAAAGCTTATTGGGTTATTTCATCTAAACTGAACACCTTCTGAAACGTTGCTTTCCATGCAAAATTTGACACAATTTTTGAGACATTATTTTTATATCACCCATCAATTCTCGGACAAAAAAAAATGTTCACGTTTTATGTTCCTCGTTGTGCTATTAATATACAGGGGCACCAAACTTAGTGACCTATTAAAAGTATGTGAAGAATCAATGAACAGATACTTTTGAAAATTTGGCTCAGGTGAATAAGAAGTTTCTTTCTCAAATATTTTTATTGGTTCGGGGCTATACCACATCTACCCTAAATTTGTAGCAACATTTTTTTTTTAACGGAGTACTCTGTATATTATTGCATTTTTTTGAACGTTATATATACTTTTTATTATATTTCCTCACCTAAAATCATCTATTTTCGAAAAAAAATGACGTGTCGCTTTAGAAAAGCTTTTTAGGTACTCTTGGGGGGTATCTCCGTCTTTTTTTAGATAGAAAGTTGCTGTTTCGCGACATTGTGCTACTTTTTCGTAAAACTAAAACTTTTATAAAACAGTTTTATATCATCTGCTGATGATGCTAACTTGGTTAGCGAAACGCGCGTCCAGAACGTAACAAGTTGTGGTGTAGTGTGGTTAGAACTCTTGTATTTTGAAGATATTGTGGCTATAAACATCTGTGTTATCATTATAAGTTTTTGCTTGTTAGATATCCAGAAGAAAGGCAACCGTTTTTCGAAATATTTGTTCGTTTAAAAACAAATTTAGTTGAACACGGATCATTTGGTCACCCGTCCTAAAACATACAACAAAAAGAACAGGGAAGGAAAAGAAGTAGATGTTTTGGGATGTATAGAAGTAACACTTTCGTCCTCATGTACAAAAAAAAATGCCAAAAATTGACGGTCAGAGGATCTTCAAGAAATATAAGCATCATCCATACAAATTTAATATAGTGCAACATTTGCATCCTAGCGCCGGGCACTCTTTTACCAGTGGTATTTGACAGACTTATTTTCTGGTCAGACGAATGCTTTTTTCAAGTTTAGGAATTTTTAATCGTCACAATACCAGGAACTGGCATAGTGAAAATCAGCATTTAGTGTTTGAAAGGGCACAACAAGAACGCTTTGGACTTAAGGTGTCATGTATTATTTTGGGCAGACATATAGTTTACAGAATTTTTGAAGGAGGTCTTACAGCACGTAGATACCTAGAAATACTTGAGGAAGATATCCCAGAACACCTCGAACTCTAGGCTCTTAAGGGAATTTCTTGATAATAACTTTCCTCAAAGATGGATAGGTACCAGCGGATATGTTAGATGGCCTCCACGATCTTCAGCTCTCAAATTTAGATTTTTTTGTATGCGGCTATATACAAAATGAAGTATATAAAACACGATATAACGGCATAGCAGAACTTCGAGAGGCAATTCATTTAGCCTTTGGAAATCTGCGAATTAGACCAATGGTTCTTTTTAACGCTATTCTAAGAATTACAAAAATGTGCCAATTTTTTTTTGAAAAATTTGTTTTGGTTTTTTTTTTTTTTAATAATGTTATTTTTTCTGTTTGTTATATTCTTACTCTATGCTATAAAACTGTTGTTACAAGCTTACTGTTATTAAAAAACTCTATAGGTATTTTTATATAAGAAGATACCTTTATGCAAGGTATCTAATCCTTCGTTAGCAATGCCAACTATTAAATTATGCATTTAATTTCAGAAAATTGTCATTTATTTGCGTATTTCTAGGAAAAAGTAAAAACTATTATATATTTTTAAAAAGGTAAAAAAAGGACTAATTTTATAGTCTATAAATGTACGGGGTGTTTTATTTAAAAAAATAAAGTAGGGTTCGATAACTTTTTGACTTGACCCTGTATACTAATTCCAAAAACGGAATTGACTTCTACGGGAAAAGTTATATAAGAAACAGTTTTCACGTTTTCGATTATTTATCTGATAGTTCAGATACGAGGGGTGCCTGAAAATGCACCATTTTCAATTTAGCCCTGTATCTTAGAAACTAAAAGGGCTATGATAATTTTGTTAACGACATCTTTAGTTTTACGAAAAAGTAGCACACTGTCGAAAAAACAGCAACTTTCTATCTATAAGAATAACGGAGATACCCCGCAAAAGTACCTAAAATGGGACATGGGAAATGTACAGGGTGGCCATTTTATGGTGATACAGTACCTTATCTAGAAAACGGTAATAGTTACAACAAAAAGTTAAATACAAAAGTTGTTTGGATTCAATTAAATTTTTATTTTATTTCACTTTTGTTTATACTGGGTGTGTCGTTTTGACGTGACACATGTCAACTTTCTTAATTTAAACGGGACATCCTATATATTATTACATGTTTCGATTCTACTGTTAATTTGCGAAAGTTTTTATAATAACATCTATATTTGAATTCTTTATCGTTTTTAAGTAAATTGAGTTTTTAGAATTTTTTAAAAAAAAAACATATTTTTTAAAAAAAAAAATTTACCTATAAAACTTTAATGGAACTGACTAATATCCTAAACATACATTACTAAGGGTTCAATTCAACGAGTTTCCATGCTGGTCTTACCAATTAATATACAGGGTGTTAAAAATGGAGAGCAAAACAAACAGAACTTTAAATGTAAAAATCTCCTGTTTTTTAAATGGGACACCCTGTATATTTTTATTTCATCTGATTTTGCGTTCAATTACCTATCGTTACTCATATATATGTCCTATATCTAAAATGAACAGTTTCGATTTTATTAGCCGTTTTCTGATTTATCCCGGAATTTTGCCAGTAAGTGAGATCAGAAAACAAAAAAAACAAGATAGGCTTAAGAAATAACCTAATGCAATTGTTGTCTTAAGTTGACATTTGCTCTGTTTGTCGTTTTTGTCAAATTTTGGCTGCGAAATTTGTTAAAAAATGGCTTTATATAGTTTAGATGAACGTTTGAAATTATACAACTGTTTCATAAAAAATAATAAAAGTCCAGGGTTAGCCCATAGAGAATATTCGAGGGAATATCCTAATAATCGAGTTCCCTCCAAGACTATATTTTTTCGAATTGTGCGTGATTTGGAAAATGGTGTCCTTAAAAACTCTAAGAAATTGTCCCAATTTTGTCCCCACTGAGGAAAAACAACTGGAGATTTTACTTTATTTCGAGGAAGATGATGAAAGATCCCAAAGAAATGCTGACAGAGACATTGCAGGTGTCAGTAGAGGAAGTATTCAAAAAACACTGCAGGTGAATGCTTATCATCCTTATAAATTTCCTCCGACTCAACTATTATCACAATTAGACTTTAATGAAAGATTGACTTTTTGTTGTGATATTATGGACCGACAGTTTGAAAATGTGTTTTTTTCAAAAGTGCTTTGGACTGATGAGGCCTCGTTTAATACGGCGGGTATTTTTAATCGGAAAAACACTCATTACTTGTCTCAAACTAATAAACATCTAATAAAAGAAAACAAGGCCGTCAAACCGTAAATGTGTGGTGCGGAATTATTTGCGACCGTATTATCGGACCAATATTATTTGACAGGTCGTTAAATGACGAAAGATACTTGGAGCTGCTTAGGAATGAAATCATGCCCCTTATTAACGACTTGCCAGCAAATATTCGAGAAAATATCATTTTTCAGCAGGATAGCGCCCCTTACCACACGGTTGCACCGATACGAAGACATGGTTTAATATCCTGGCCCCCACGAAGCCCCGATTTAAGCCCTTTAGACTTCTTTTTATGGGGTGCACTAAAAAATAAAGTTTATAAAAATAGATCTAATAATAGAAATGAGTTAAATATAAAAATCAGGGAAGAGATCAATAATTTTAATGCATCTAATTCGGTAAGGAACGCATATTGAAATTTTTTTATAATCTGTTTTAATCATGTTTAATATTCAGTTAGTTATTAGTTATACCGTGTGGCACAAGATATTTTTTTTGTCTCTCCCTAATTTTCGTAAACATTAAATATATAAATAAATTACATAATATTTCACTTTTATTTGTATTTTCTAACATTATATATAGTCGCTATTTGTGTTAAGGAAATGATAATAAGGCTTAGTTTACGACATTTTTATTTTAGCCCACTTCATCTGTTTACTTATATTAAAAAAAGTAGTCAAATCAGAAAACGGCTAATAAAATCGAAAATGTTCATTTTAGGTATAGGATATATATATGAGTAATGATAGGTAATTGAACGCTGAATCAGATGAAATAGAAATATACATTTGAAAAACAGGAGATTTTTACATTTAAAGTTCTGTTTGTTTTGCTCTCCATTTTTACCACCCTGTATATTAATTGGTAAGACCAGCATGGAAACTCGTTGAATTGAACCCTTAGTAATGTATGTTTAGGATATTAGTCAGTTCCATTAAAGTTTTATAGGTAAAAATTTTTTTTTAAAAATCCTTTTTAAAAAAAATTAAATCAATTTACTCAAAAAAGATAAAGAATTCAAATATAGATATTCTCGTAAAAACTTCCACAAATTAACAGTAGAATCGAAATATGTAATAATATATAGGGTATCCCATTTAAATTAAGAAAGTTGACATGTGTCACGTCAAAACGAAACACCCTGAATAAGCAAAAGTGAAATAAAATAAAAATTTAATTGAATCCAAACAACTTTTATATTTAACTTTTTGTCGTAACTATTACCGTTTTCTAGATAAGATACTGTATCACCATAAAATGATCACCCTGTACATTCTATCGGACAAAGGTCTTACAATTAAAACAAAATTATGTGGTCGGATGGCCAATTATTTCAAAAAAAGCAACAGTTTGACTTACCTATGAAAAATGAAAATGCAATTAAAACTCCAATCCCAGACAAATGAACATGAAGGAAAAAATATATCCACTTTTATTTTTTTCAAAGAGAAACTATCCCTTTAGACTTTTTTATTTTTTCCCTTTGTACTTGTTTACCTGCTTGCTCAAGTCTTTACCAAAAATCTGATTTAAAGTGCCTTCCTTTATTAAGATGTCAAAGGTAAGTATAATTAAATCTTGTTTTCAGATTTTATTTAACTTTTAACTAATAAGAAAAGTTTAAAAATGCATTTTCCAAGTTTTGCGAAAAATAATAATTACTTCGTGTTTAAGTTGAAAAATCTCATTTTCTGATGGATATTTCTGAATTTTAATATTTAAACAGTCGAGCTTCCTTTTTGAGTTTAAATGAACAGGCTCATCTGTAGGATTCGCACTGATTTAAGGCTAAATGATTTTAATTATAGGTTAAAAGGGAATTTTAAATGAAAATTCGCTTTTGATCAAGTTCTGCTCACCAAACATGTGTAATAAATACATCGTCGGATTCGGGAAGTCGATTGCTAGTGAAAAAGATATAAAAAATCCAGGCCCATAAAAAAAAGATTATAATGGGCTACCATTTACACAAAATTTACCAAATATCTCTCCAAACCCGGAGTAGTTAGGAGCCGTCGGAAGGCGCTATTAGTTTGGTGAGAAATTTGTCTAAAACTTATTATTTTTGCTAATCACTTCAATGGTGGTAGAATACGATATTAAATTAAATTATTAATATTAATTAAATTTCGTCAGTAAATGCAAATGAAAAGAAAAAATATTAAATGTAAATGTCAAAATAGAATCTAAGTTTTATGAAACGCTTGTTAGAATATAATTTAAATATTAAAACACACTTAGAGCTCCATCCGCCAGGGTCGAGAACAGTTAGTCCAAATTCATTCTTCACTCAAAAAAATGCCTGCAGGGAAAAAAACTATGTTTTAGTAAGACCTCTAATATTTACAAAATGAGATAAAACATTTTATATATAGTTTTTAAATTCTTATTACTAATTTGGAAATAACATGATACTAATTAATACTTAATTCTCTACATGGATGACCCATTAACCTCGACACATTTGTCATAAGATTTTTTGGCTTTCTTTCTTTATAAACTGTGTCCTTCAAATAACCTAAAAGAAAAGTATCCAGGGACATTAGATCTGGGCTGTTCGTGGGTCATCTGATTCTTCCCATCCACACCTAATAATTATTTTGAAAAAAGACTCGTAGTGCCACAATATTATGGGATGGCGCACCGTATTGTTGCCAAATTATATTTTGCCGAGTTTGAAGTGGTAGTTCATCGACAAAGCGATCAATTTGATTTTCCCAAAGTTCCAGATATCTTAATCCATTTAAGTCGGCACAGATAAAAATCGGACCTTAAACAAACTGGACAAAAAAAATGCCTCACCAAACTTGCATTGAGGATCACCCTTGAAAAGTAATTAGCTCGACAGCTTGTGGATTTTCATCGGTCCAAATATGACAGCTTTTCTGATTATAAATACCAGCAGTGGCAAATATCGCCTCATTAGTTCATAAAATTTTATTGAAATAATCTGGATCTTGACTAGTACTTGCTCTAATAATTTCAATAAATTCATGTCTCCACCTTTTTTTTCGTCATTTAATGATTGAACCTAACTTACTTACTTGGTATCAGGTATATTATGCAGAATTTAATATAATGTTAATACTTAAAAACATTGGTACTTGCTTTTTTGAAAAACCCTGTATGCTTGTTTGGATTTTTTTTCTAATTTCAAAAGTAACCCAGACATTTCTATTTAAAGAGTTATCTAGATCACCTTGTTATGTATAATATCTACCGGGTATATCAACGTGTGCTGTAGTAGTTGAACAGTGCCTATTGACCTCAACGACTGAACCTGACATACCTCACCGGTAATTTTTTATATAAATGGAACTATGTAACATATATACAGAGATAACTATTGAGATCCATTATTCCTTAAATAATTCCCTACATGAAATTTTTTTTAAAACAATTGTCCTTATGATTTTTTTCTGAGATACTAGAACCTCACACATTCATCTCGAGTTGGCCCATGCAATAATGTCATATGATAGCAAGAATCCCATATTGGCATGATAATATGAGAGTGAGACACTAGATAGTGTGAGTGTGACGCACTGATTTACATTAAATCTTAATTTCCACAAGGCAAATGAAAATGTACTCATTCTCGTTAAACTTAATTATTTACGACTATTCTATCGAAATGCTCTTTGACCTAACCAGAATTGTGTAGTCAGTTGGTGTATACGAAAAAACTAAAGAATTCACTAAACGAGTGTATTTCTTTAGTAAAGTGGGAAGCTTTAATATAGAACGGAAGCTTTCACGGCTTTGGTCAATTAAGAAATCATGGTTCTTGGGATTAGACCGTGTCAAATTGGAATTGCTATCCGACGTTTCGCCTTCGATTGCACGAGGCATCTTCATGGATCTTTACTCCATGAGATCTGAACACTAAATGAGCTCGATTTTTTTTTTTGACGATGGGGAATGCTTTTACGCACGAATTCCTTTCCAGTAGAAGGGAAAACAGTGTGGGACTCGTTGCTCTGTCAGGTTTTCACCTGTCGGAGTCAACAATACCCAATAAACTCCAACGGGCCCCCATCAGATGGACCATCATTGAGCTAGCCGAGAATCCTTCGATGGGGTTGATGCCGTCCTTTCGGGAGAAACTCCTATGAAGAACATGGTCCTCGCTGTCGTAGGGGGGGGAGGTCCTCACTTGGCAGGATGTTTTGCCACCTCTCGATACTTGTAGTCACCTGAAATAAAAAATATTATTACCAGGGGGGGATATTTATCTGCTGTCCTCCTTTCTTCTGTCCGGTTTGCCGCTGCCCACGTCCCACTGTCCCGTGATCCAGTCTGCCGTTGCCAGTGTCCCTCCGTCAGTGTGCCTGGTGGTCTTCGAGTTTTTGGTCCTCTTCTATGCCCTCAACGACACTGCTGTTCCGTGATCCGGCAGTGTTGAGGCTGAGGTGGGGTGTTCTTTTACCTCAGGTTCAACTGCAGCTCACGCCGGAGCCAGTTGAGGTACCTGGGATCCTCTTCTTTTACCTCAGGTTCAGCTGCAACTCACGCCGGAGTCAGCTGAGGTACCTGTTAATCCTCTTCTTGGAGTTTGATGGCCATTTGTTGATACTCTTTGCGTTTCGGTGGGCAAGATCTAGTTTCTGAGGAGCACGGAGACTCAGAAATTTCGATTTACCCACTTCCATCCTAGAGTATATTAGTGAAGGAGCCCGTGTCTAGGTCTCCTGTGCCTTGTCCAGTTGTTGCGTCTCGGAGCTAGCGGATCATAGTCTACCAGGTCTCGTATGTTTTCGTTGGGGTGATTTTCTGCTGCCCTGAAGGCTCGGGTAGCCTTTTGCAGCATGAAGTCTTCAATAGGTGTCCATTGAAGATCACACTGCAGGTCCTCATTCCTGATAAACCATGGGGCGTCAGCTGCCATCCTAATGAGTTTGTTTTCTGTCCTCTTTAGCTGCATAAGGTAGGATTTAGAAGCATATCCGAAGGATGTGGAGCCATATGTGAGTTGGCTCCTAGCTACTGTTTGGATCAGTAGCAGCTTGGTCATCAGTCCCATTTCACTTTTCCGACAGAGCAGTGGATAAAGTTTACCTATTGCTTGTCTGATATGGTTATTCCATGTCAAGCTTCTGTCTATGGTCATCCCTAGGTACTTGGCCTCGTTTGACCAAGGGATCTCGACATCCCCAACTCGGATTCTAGCTCTTGGAGCCAGTCTCCTACGTTGGAATAGTATTGCTTGGGACTTCTGGGGGTTGATCTTAACCTTTCATTTGACGCACCAGTCATGAAGGTTATCAGTGTCCTCTCGCAGTCATCTGCCTATTATCCGGGTGCTTCTGCTTTGGTGTAGGATGGCCGTGTCATCAGCGTAAAGTGCCATTAAGCCCTCTTCTCCGATTGGGGAGCTCGAAGAGATTCAGGTGGGCTTTTATACCCGACTTGTGCTCGCCGAACCGTGACCCTGTGTTAAGATCGGTGTATCCACGTGTGATGTAGACCGTAACCCGTGTCTCTATTGAAATTTTTTGTATGTTTAAATATTTCAATAGATTCTCTAAGTTTTCATTTATAAACTCCTGGAACCGATGCTAGAACCTTGCTTTCCTTTACATTTATGAAATGGCCAGTGTTATGCTGGTGTTTAGCTAACAGCAGATTGAACAATTTGTTTCTTTTTAATACATCGTTCATGTTCCTTAAGTCTAGTTGATATTGAGCGTCCTGTTTCTCCCACATACACTTCTCCACAGGAGCAAGGAATTTTATATACTCCTTCTGTTTGGAAAGGTACAAGATATTTCGGGGATCGCAAGCATTGTCCAATCTTCTTATGTGTATTGAAGTGTAATGTACGTAGGTAAGAACAACACTACTACATTTAAGTATCTATTTGTATGCGTCGGTTTTCTATACACAGAATGTCCTAATGTACCATTTTCCTTCCTTTGAACACATACATCTAGAAAGTGAATTGTTCTATTAGATTCAATTTCCATCTCCGTCAAAGAAAAATGATAAAGAGCCACCATTAGGTTAGGTTAGGTAGTGATCAGGTATGTCATGATTGGTGTAAATATAACGCTTATAATAAACACGATCTCTATACAGGATCGAATGCCGCATACACTCGATACTGTTTTGCTCTTTACTTAATGGCGGTTGCTTTAGTATAAAAAGATGAGTTACTCATTCCAATGGCACACCGATTACGTTTGGGGTCTGGTTCGAGAATTAAATTTGGGGCCCTCACATCGGAATGTCAAGTTGAAGTATTATTAAAAACGAAAAAAAAATAATACTGTATGCCTTGCGCTTTGCTAGTTGCAAATTATTTGATTATTTTTGATAATCTTGTCTCCTTCCAAGCTAATTGCTAATTCAAATGTAATTGTTTTTTCATGAAATACAAGCATACAGCGTTTTCACAAGTCACAAATATGTAAGTAGTAAACAAATAGGTAATGACAAAAGAACTGCAAAAAACTAGAAAGCAACATTGTTTTGCATGGCTTGCTGCGAAATTTTGAATACGATATATGACAATTAGGATTTTTGTTGTTGTTTTTTAAAATAGATATTTTATAAAAGTATTAATGTTTCGAATGCACAAGCCGAAAACCGACACCTCCATCCTGGAATGCAAGTTCCAATCAGGGCTAGATTTTATAATGCTGAACGCAGTATGCGGCAAAGAAAAATCCTGCAACGAAAGAAGCGAACAGTTGCTTTAAATGAAGCAGGAGAAATTAATATATTGCTATATTGTTAAGGTATGCAATAAGTTATTAAACATTTTGTTTGGCAAATTAAAAACATTAATCTTACTTTTAGAAAACCCGCGACATTCAGTTAGAGATGCGAGTAGGTATTTTGGAAAATCACTAACCAAAATTCAAAATACTTTAAAGAAATACAAATATCATCCATATAAATTAATGCCTGTCCAGGAGCTTACTATAAATCAAAAACGTTTAAGATTAAACTTCTGCCCACAAATGATTTTTCACAAAAAATCACCTGCCGGAATGTATAATGGAAAATATACGCGTTTGTGGGCACCTGAAAATCCACACGCATACACTGAACTTAAACGACAAGGACATAAGTCCCTTAATGTTTGATGTGGTATGCGGAGAAATAAGGTGATTGTTCCCATTATTTTTGCTCTAAATGGACATAGATACTTAAGATTTTTGCAAAATGAAATTGGAAATCTTTTGGAAAACGTACCTCTGCAAAGTTATTTTATTCTTATATGGCAGCAAGATGGGGCACCGCCACATATTGTCGCCCTTGTAAGGTAGTTTTTAAACAAACGCTATGCTATGTGGATTTGCCAAAATGGGGTTATTTATTGGCCGTCAAATAGTCCAGATCTAACTCCATTAGTTCATTTTTTATGATGATATTTAAAAGACGAGGTTTATAGAGAAAGAAGCAGAAGTTTGAAAGATTTAAGAAGAAAAATTGTGGAAAGCATATGTAATTTAAATATTAATTTTATTTTAAATTCAATCAATAAATTGGAAGAGGATTATAGAAAATAATGGTGGTAATATCCAACATTTATAAAATGTGTAGTTTATTTGTTTAATAGTTCTTGTTAATTGTTTTTTATTCTTAAATTGCAAAGAAATAAAATTAAATACTTGGTATATTATAAAAGAGTAGCTCAGGTTAGCGAAAGCCTCAAGGTTCTGTCTTTAAAAATAAGCGAAATATTGCGCAAACCAAAATGAGATCCCCTGTACAATATAAATTATTTTTAGAATGCCTCTTCAAAGAACGCAAACTGAATTTCGTGTATGTATCTAATTGTCTACGTACAGAATATTTTCGGAAACAAAAAGCTCGGAACAGTAAGAAGCTTCCAATTCGTTAAACTAACTTTAAAGCTGGACCTCTTCCAGGCATACTCCACAGACATGGCTCACATAATTAAATTGCTAATGTCGGCTTTCTCTTATCACGGAACAATAAAGTTATTTCGGTAGTTTCTCAGGCTGACGTAACCAGGCAAATTGTTTGCAACAGAGCGACAAGAATTGGATTTATTGCCGAGATAGCGGATAGCGTCAGTGTATCGACATTCTGGCCAATAGAGATGGGAATCTATATCATCGATGTTGAACATTGATGGTAAGATCGTTTAAGAATATTGAGAATGTCAAACTCAAGTCACTGGTGGGCCAAAAGCATGAAGACCATCGACTAGGTGGGCCGCAAAACCTTATCTTAAAGAAGACAAACTACTGAAAATCTTGAGAAAAAGTACTATTATAGGACAAGTCTGTTTATTAAATTTCCAATAAAAAGGACATTACAAAAAACTACGAACATTAAATTCTTTTGCCAAATATTTCACATCTTTTGTCTTTAATTAAGTTGTCTATTTGTGGCGCGAATTTATCGGCGGAAATAACTTTTAAAACTGCTTCTAAGTGTGCGTCCGTCAATCGCGATCTTGCGGGAGATTGTTTCCTTTCATAAAAAAAATAGATGTTCACACTTATAGGTACTTCCAAACATTGACAGGATTTTACAGGCAAATTTTCTCATTTCTTGGTATTGAACAGGCAAGTACTTATAAAATTCGAATGTACCAACACTAGCAAATTTTTGTTTTAAGTGAGTCTGACACTGAATCTCTATTATTTCCATTTGCAAGTGAGGAGGAACTTTATCAATATCGATAGTGAAAAGACCAGTAAATAGAGAAAAATTATTTGGGCACTAGTATACAAAATAAACACGTTTAGTTTATTAATTTCCACTTATTTATTTCTGCTTGACAGCTGTTTTGACACACTGTGTCTTTGTCAAAAGCTAACTTAAAACTGACTCTAAAATCTGTACCAAATATAAAAAAAAATATATAAAAATCTTAATGGTGTCAATAAAACAATATCGGTGTTTACCCAGCTCGTCTATTCTTTAGGTATAAAGATTTAACAAAGGGGAACCATTTAAGTCCAACTGGTCATTCAATAAAATATTTCGGGTTTTCCTCTTGTAAATTTCTAAACTTTCCAAATGGTTCAATTTGTAGGTTTTATTAGCCCTATGCAAAATTTTATATTCGTTTTTAAATGTATGATTTGCTTCTATCAAATGTTTAGCGTAATTGGAGTCTGTTTTTTCTTTATTATATGAGGATTTGTGTTCTTTTATACGTTTATTGAAAGATCTACCCGTTTGGCCAATGTAAACTTTATCATAGGAACCACATTCTAATTCGTATACCACCGATTTTTTAGATTTATCAGACTTGGATTTATTATTTTTAATATATTTCCCTAATGTATTATTTGTACAGAAGGCAACTTTATAATCTGCTCTCATGAGATGTTTACTGATTTTAGAGCTAATTTTGCCTGTATATGTTATTGTATTACAATAAATTACAATAAAACTGCAAATAAAATTAACAAATGTCATAACCCACTTTCAGATCATGTATTTTTTAAACGCTTTTATAATCTCACAGATACAGATTTTACAGGCAGAAATTAAACAAAAATTAAAGATAACATTAAATCTAGAGAGATGTTAAGTTGAATGTGAAATAGCAGTAAATAAAATAGGTAATGATAACTATAAACATATATTAGCTTAATCAATTACTTCAATACTTTGGGATTTGTCTAATGAACGATTATCAAACAATTATAGTTTAGTTAAAAATATTAACAATAAAATGACAGAAGATAATATTGTATTCACTAGGGCGGATAAAGGAAAAACCGTTATTGCAATAAAAAGAGAAGATTATATTCAAAAAACTTCAGAATTTCTGAATCCGGATAAATTCCAAAGGATCGATAAAGATCCGACAGAAATATATCAAAAAATTATAAAAAATGTAATTAAAGATAGTAGCTTATTTGATGATAAAATTAAATATAAATTAACGATAATGAATCCACAAGTACCTAAGCTATATTCATTTGTTAAACTGCATAAAGGCAATATGCCCATTAGACCTGTAGTGTCTTATGTGACAGCTCCAGCTCACACGATTTCTAATAAATTAATAGACATTATTAGTACATTTTGTAATTTTAAACCAAAATTTAGTATTAAAAATAGTTTAGAATTAATTAACAATATAAAAGATGTCACAATCCCAAATAATGCCATATTAATCTCTTTAGATGTACAAAACTTATTTCCTAGTGTCCCCCCTATTGAAGCTATTAATTTAGTCGATAATTTATTACTCAAAAATAAAGTTAATCATATTATTAAGAATGATATATTGGATTTGTTAGCAGTGTGTGTAGATCAAAATTACTTTGAATTCAATGGCTCCGTGTATGTAAGTAAAGAAGGTTTAATAATGGGTAATCCTTTGAGTCCTATACTAGCAGAAATATTTCTAGATAATATTGAACAATTAATGTATAATCACCCGTTAAGAAACACGTTCATTTATTATTATAGATATGTAGACGACATACTACCGTGTTTCACGGGAACAGAGAGACAACTAAGGTTATTTTTAGATTTTATTATTAATTTACATAAAAATATTAAATTTACGTTAGAAGTGGAACAAGATAAGACAATAAATTTTTTGGATTTGACAATTATGAACAATAACAATAAACACGATTTTCAAATTTATCATAAACCATCTTACACAGATATAACAATACATAAAACATCAAATCATCCTTTTGCACATAAAATGGCAGCTTTCAAAAGTTTTGTACATCGTTTAATTAGTATACCTATGTCATCAGATAACTATAATAAAGAATTGAATATTATAAAGCAGATTGCTATTAACAATGGCTATAGTCCTAATATAGTCGACAAAATAGTAAATAAAAAACAATATAAAAAAGCAATCAATTTAATCTATCCAAATAATAATTTAAAAGATATAGTCAAATTTAATATAATAACATATACAGGCAAAATTAGCTCTAAAATCAGTAAACATCTCATGAGAGCAGATTATAAAGTTGCCTTCTGAACAAATAATACATTAGGGAAATATATTAAAAATAATAAATCCAAGTCTGATAAATCTAAAAAATCAGGGGTATACGAATTAGAATGTGGTTCCTGTGATAAAGTTTACATTGGCCAAACGGGTAGATCTTTCAATAAACGTATAAAAGAACACAAATCCTCATATAATAAAGAAAAAACAGACTCCAATTACGCTAAACATTTGATAGAAGCAAATCATACATTTAAAAACGAATATAAAATTTTGCATAGGGCTAATAAAAGCTGCAAATTGAACCATTTGGAAAGTTTAGAAATTAACAAGAGGAAAACCCGAAATATTTTATTGAATGATCAGTTGGACTTAAATGGTTCCCCTTTGTTAAATCTTTATACCTAAAGAATAGACGAGGTGGGTAAACACCGATATTGTTTTATTGACACCATTAAGATTTTTATATATTTTTTTTTATATTTGGTACAGATTTTAATGTCAGTTTTAAGTTAGCTTTTGACAAAGACACAGTGTGTCGAAACAGCTGTCAAGCAGAAATAAATAAGTGGAAATTAATAAACTAAACGTGTTTATTTTGTATACTAGTGTATAATGAATTTCCATCAAGTAACGGCAACATCGATAAGAAAGCTCTCGAAAGCTTTCACATGATCACGCATATCTGTAATAACTTGACGTGGTACTTGCAATTTCGTATTTAAGTCCGACAAGTGCTTTGTGATATCTACCATAAATGAAAGATCTTGTAAAAAAGGTACGTCGCATAATAAGCTGACATCTTCTCCTTTTTTTTCCATGAAAACGCGTATTTCTTCTTTGAGTTTCCAAAACCGGTCGAGTACCATAGAACACGAAAGCCATCGCACCTCTGCATAATATGGTAAACCAGTGTACTCACTTTCTAAATCACGTAAAAACCGACTGTACTATTACGAATCAAATAAATATTTTTTTCTTTCACTTCATAGCAAAAAAACTCTAATTTCCACTTTTCTTGAAAGATACAATGCTCATTTACAAGTTTCCTCTTACTTCCACTTGGTTTTGAAAAACACATGTTAAAAACTGTATCCGAAATAAATTATAATAAGTACTGTTAAGTGTTGTAACAATAAGTGCGCAACTCAACTCGAAACTCTATCGCAACTGACTAAACACTGAATGACTGAACTCAATCGAACACGGCCTGTATACGGATTGTGATTTCTCGAGTTCTTTCCAGAATGTTCAGATAGCATCATTTGTGTTTTTGCACAATAGAATTCCATGGAACAAGCCAGATAACGTTTGGCTTTAGATTTTAGGTTGACTGTGTGTAGTTCATAGATGACACTATGTAGAATTGTACATTTTATTATACCAATCGTTGTTGCAGCGGCGCGCGCTTTCAAAAACGGTTTTCAACTTGTTCGCGGACCGCATTATCTGGCTGTTTTCAAAACTGATTTGGGCCGCAGAAAAATGCTCGCTGGGCCGCATGTTTAACATAGCTGGTCTAGAAAAAGGCTATTCAACCTTTCTTAGTGTAATGGCCAAAAATCGATTTCACATCATCCGAAGGGCCACAATGGTCCATGTCACTTTACCACCATGTCAATAAAATTAAATAAAATATAATTTCAAAGTTTAATAATCTTTATTGGTTAAAAAGTTCAATCAAACAATGCAATTTTTGACATTGTTTATTTTTGACAAGTGTGTCGGTTTGGTTTTCCTTCCAGATGTGCGTCTGAGTAAACAGCTGCTCGCACACATATATGCTCCCAAACAGAGACATCATTTTGTGGGCGTATTTTCGGACTTCAGAAAATGAGTTTTGATCGACATATTTTGAATAAAAATCAAGAAAACCTATTTCGAACTTGTCTTTCAGTTCCGAATTACACATCAAATCGATAAGCTCCATCTGACAATTTTCTGACGTATTTTCAACGGATTCACTGAATGGTCGGGCAAAGAGATTGATGTAATTTTCGTTATCTCTGAAGTCAGTCCACTTTTCTTGAAATATGCGCCTTTCTTCACTAATTTTTCGTTTTTTACCCAAAGTAGAAGCCATTTTTAATGTCAAGGTAGAAGAAACGAGTTTAGTTCTCCGATAAAAATGTCCACGACAAAACTAAACTTGCGCGACTGCACGCCGCAATACAGTATCCGCCTTACACGCCTCAAAACACACTATACTCAACTCACTATAATCACTTATCGCACAGGTAGCAACTTCACTGCCAGTCGGCACTCTCGGAATTAGAACTGGCCGCTGCCGTGTGATGCCGCATCAACAAATTAAGAACAGCTACGAGTTTGGACTAGTAGGTCCCTCTAGTAGTGATTAGTTCTAGAATCATTATTCATTCAAATTCAATAGACATGCAACGCTAACTAGTAGCCTTGTGGGTAGCCGTAATCGCGAGTTCACAGAGTGGATCTCTTCTAACTAGGTGGCGCTAGCGTCCTTGGAGTGTCATTCGTGGGCGCGACGCAATACGATATTTTCTTTAGCCTCTGGGAGCCGCAAGAAATTAGAAGGCATGCGGCCCGAGGGCCGCGGGTTGAAGACTCTTGGTCTAGAATATGTCAAATGAAATGGAAACTATTATACTTTCGTAATGACTGTAGAAACCTAACCTTTTTATCTTTAAAGTTCATGCAATTATCTGTTACTCTGTTTTTGTTCAATTTCTTTTTTATCGCAACAGGTGACAGGCGCAGATTTCTACTACGTTGTAAATCTAATATAATAAGGGTTAAATTTTATTAGCTACTTTAGTTGAATATCGATGTTGATCTTCTTCAGTAGGTATCGTCGGTTATGTACCGATGTTTTAAATATGACATGAAAATCATTGATAATTGGGTACGGCAACATCGTTTTTTTTGGTAAATCAATGTACCATCCCTATTGCAACAAGTAATAATGAGGTTCAACTTGTTGGTATAACATCATTAGTTGATGATTGGAACGTTTTTTATGATTCATAGTGGTACTACCGAGTTGTTTTATTCCATCCTAATTTTAATTAAAGTTTATACACTGATGTTGAGCTAAGAGACATAGTGTATCCTTTAAAGTAAATATGTGAAGATTTTTACAAAGTAAATGAACAGGTAGTTAAAACGATTATAGTTACAATAGCTTACATGTAATTCATTGGAATTACTTCCCGATGTTTTGCCTGCAATTACAAGAGACATCTTCAGGGGATCTTCACTTTACGAAATCAAAATACCGAACAAGCTCTGGTGCTCAGAATTCAAACAATTAAATTGGCAACGAAGACTTTATTACAGAACAGTAAGTTATTTCAGTAACAATAAAAACGCAAAATACTTGCAACAGAGCGACAAGAATGGAATGTATTGCGAAATAGCGTTAATGAATCGATACTCCTGGCCGAATTGCTGCATCGAGTGATAATATAGCCCAACTTGTTGCTATAAAGCTATTGGTTGATAATTCGAGTTTTTTCTTGTAATTCGAAATAGTTCTGTCGATTAACTAAAATGCTACTTGGAATTTCCTTGCAGCTGACTGAAAGTGAGGCAGATAAAACAGACAGAAAAAGGGATGAAGGGGTTTACACAAAATTTGTTGAGTGAACTAGGTGAAGTGCAATTACCACAAAAAATTGTGATGAATTGTGTAGTTTATGCTTGGAACAATTCGATCGTATTGAAATCAGTCCATTAAGCAGTTTTTCAAGCTGAATTTTTAAATATTTTACTAAACCGCCATTTTGTTTCGCCATCTTGGATTCGTCCCAAAATTTCACCAGTTGATTACTACATAATTTTTGTGCAAAATTTGAGATAAATTAGATAAGTAGTTTTTTAGGAATATTTTTTTTAACATTTCACGAGGCCATCATTTTGTTTTGCCATATTGGATTTTTACGAAAATGTTACCAGATCATATGACTTTTAATTTTTGGCCAAAATTGTAGGTCAATCGGGTAAGAAGTTTTTAAATTATGACGTGTACTAGCAGACAGACAGACAAACTGACTGACGCACATTGGCAATATGGGATCTGTTGGACATCCGAATCCCAAATCAAATTAAAGAGAAGTGGTGATATTATGTTCACTATGATGTATTAAATATTATAAAATGTACATATAATAACAAGCGCAAAGCATATTAGACAGGTTGAGTTAAATGTTAAAAGCTAATAAAGTTAAAATATTAATCAACCAGAAAACAATAAATAAACAAGCTCTTCTAGGATTAATTTTAGCCATAATATCATTTGTAATGAGCGCAGTTTACGTTTTGTTAGTAGTCTAATTATGTTATATAATAATTTAACAGTATATACAGGGTGAAATAATAGGGCACACGGGTCATATTTCTTATCATATTCGTTCGAGGAAATATTAAACCCTCAAACTTAAAGCACATCTAATTAAGTTAGGAGCCTTATGAACCAAGTATGTGATTATAAAAGTATACATACAGAGTGTCCTAGATTCAATGTTAAACCAATGCCCTTATTAATAAAAGAGTTTTAAAAAAACATTGTATAGGTTTGATATGTTTGTATAGCTACAAAAATGTATGGAAGGTGGGAATCATCTTAAAAAATACACAGAGTGCTCCAACAATGTGACTGAATTAAACAAGTGATTTTTTAAATGGAACAACTCAGCAACTAAGTGTTGAACTGTTGAAGTTACATGTAGGTCATGCTAGAAATGCAACTATATCCAATTATAATGTTTGTCACGGATTTTTGCAGCACCCTGTAGATTTATTTTTTTAAAACTTCTGTACATTTTTTCTATAAAAGAGCAATTTCATTAAAAATTTTACCAATTTTGAGAAATATTTCGTTTCTATATCTTGTCTAGAGAATATATGGGCATGATAAATGAATATATCCTAATAAAAATGTAATCTAAATTTTCCAATGGGGATGATAAAAATGGGGAAAAAATTTTTTTGAGACGACGAATATTGTGAATTTTTCTTGAAAAATATTCGTGGATTAAAAAAACCTGACATTTTAAATCAATTTCATTGGTTGACGTCGACAGCTGATGCGACAAAAAAATTAATAAATACCGCCTATCACAAAAAAAAATCCGAAAATCTTTCTGGTTGCCATGCCATAGCAAAAACAAATCTTATTAGTTCAAAAGAGAGGGTGTGAAATTAAAAAAAATATTCAGATATATATCTGTTAAAAATTAACGGTGCACAATATTTTATGGAATAGATAAACAAGATAAAATACAGAACAACCAGATAGATTTGTATATTAACAAACGAGTAGACAAATAGAATATGTCAGAAAAAGAACAATGATTAACATATATTGGTTGATATGTAATAAATTTTTCCATGGCTTGCTTAACAAAACTAAGCAATGCCGTTGATTAAAATTACTTTACCATGCACACGCATTGAAAATATTGTGTTGTATACTTGGTGGCGCATGAGGTCAGGAAAACTATTAACTAAAATATTTATTAGACCATAAAGATACTACTGACATACAAAAAAGTGGGGATGTCAGCGGAAACTTTTTTGTAGCGTTAGGGAAAAAGACTAAATCAATTTTTGGCATGTCTTCTCTCTGTTTCACGTCATTGGTTTCATCCAACTGACTGAAACAAACTTAGCTTTTTTTCAAGTGTCTAGAAAACATTGTTACGGGTGAGAACTTTACCGGTAAAAGATATAAAATTCCTAAAAAATTTCGTCGCCTAGAAATTAATGAAAATTTTCGTTCTAAATAACAAAAGCTTGCAGTAAGGTTGTTCTTCGCCTCATTACTAGAACCAGAGTGAATTGTGTCATTAACTAAACTATGTAATAAATTAGACTAGATAAATGTTCTACATAACGAAAAAACTAAGATCGATGAAAAAATTTTGTGGCTTGAATTTACCGTATGTCCAAGTTTTAGTACTTAACCGTTGTAATGTGGGACTCTAAAACGTAAAGATCTGTAAAACCTGAGAGAGTGATTTTTTCATTATTACAAATATTTTATTTAGCCGCTATTTTATTCCACCATCTTAAATTAGTCCCACAATTTCATTAGTCCATCTATATATCACAATTGTATAGCACAAAATTTGAAATCAGTCCATTAAGTAGTTTATCCCGCTGAATTTTTTTAATACTAAACCGCCATTTTGTTCCGCCATCTTGGATTCGTACCAGAATTTTACCAGTTGATTCCTAGAAAATATTTGATTTTTGTGCAAAATTTGGGACAAATTAGATAAGCAGTTGTTTAGTAATAATTTTTTTAACATTTCACTAAGCCGTCATTTTTTTTCCATATTGCCATTTAACAAAATATTGCCTATAACCCTTAGTTTTTGGATCAAAATACAAGAGTTCTAACCACACTACACCACAACTTGTTACGTTCTGGATGCGCGTTTCGCCAACCAAGTTAGCATCATCAGCAGATGATATAAACGTTATATCATCTGCTGATGATACAGATGATATAAAGTTTATATCATCTGCTGATGATGCTAACTTGGTTAGCGAAACGCGCGTCCAGAACGTAACAAGTTGTGGTGTAGTGTGGTTAGAACTCTTGTATTTTGATCTATCTTCCACCACAGGTTTCAGTGTTAGGACCCTTAATTTTTGACCAAAATTTGAAGTCAATCGGGTAAGTAGTTTTTTAGCTATACCTTGAACAGACAGACCGACGGAATCGGGTTTACATGTTTCTGTGGCGCAGAAATGTAGAGATCTGAAAAAAATCTCGGAGGATGATTTTTTCGCGATTACAATACTCTCTTGTTACGAGGTAAAAAAAAATTAAAAATTTACAGGTGCCATATATTTTTTAACAAAATATGTCGAAAATGTAGACTTTTAATGACAAACAAAAATATTATTTTTGCATTTAAACTGTTGTTGCGGTAGATACAATGTTTACAAATTGCATGTGTAGTAAAGCGTATTACTGCATTCTTGTGTTTCCCACGATAATCTGGTCTTGGCAATATTCACCAATCTGGACTGCAATAATTTTATACGGCACTAATAATGTAAATAACTATTAGACACACTTATAATTTAAAGTTTTAATAATTACGTAGTTCAAAACTATCATATTTGTAATCGTCAAGAATATTTAAAGTAAAATATTGCTTATTAATTTATTTTTGGAATAGTGCTTCTTTGTAAACACTGCAAATAGGTCAGGAAGGCCAGCTAATTAAAACGTTGTTTCGCAAGGCCTTCCGCCATTATCAAGAAAGTTTTTAGAGGTATTCGTGAACTTTCCTTAATGTAATAATAAAAAGCTGAATTGAGATGCACTCGAAGGCTGCTGCAGAAAAATAAAGATTTTAATGGCTAAAAATATTCCTTTCTATAAAAGTGCATTCCTGCAAAGCAGGTTTAAAAGTAGAGGTCGATTCGTATGTAACCATTCCAGGAACGGAATTAGGAATATGGTTTTTGTAAATTTGCTTGCAGCTTAATCAAACTGACTTTGACAAAACTGATTTTTTGTTTTAACTAGCTAGCCAGGTAGATCGTGTTCTGCCTTTTCCGATGGCGCAATGTGTACCCAGTGGAATTATAAGAATATAGGGCGCATTCACCACATCGACCAGAAATGTTTTTGAAGAAAAAGATATTTGTTTTATAGAAATTACAATTCTCTCACGAAATTCCAATTTTTTGCAATTACTTCAGGAAGTATCAATTTTTCAAGTAAAATGTAATTTATAAAGTTGTTGTGTACCAAAAAAAATTAATATATTTTTTGTGTGGAATCAATCGGTTTTGCAATATCTTAAAAATACGTTTTCTTTTCCTGACCAATTAACAAAAATTAACAAGTAATTTTACATGCTACGGCCATGTATACTAGAGGTGGCTTCCATATATTTGGAACGTTGATGCTAGGTTTACTGAGAATACAGATGTGTCATTCACGACTGATCCGGAACTGCGATCCGGATCTTTATACTGATCCACGGGAGTCGAATCTTGAAAATATTGCGAACCGGATCACGGGTCTTTCAAATAGAGGCAAAGCAAAATGAAGCATTCAGTTGTATTTGTCTATGGGTCGGTCGGTCATTAGCTTGTTGAATGCTGATTGCAATGAAATATGATTTCTGTATAGCCAGAATCTCGTGTAAAAATTTAATTTGGAGTTGGTTGGCTTGCTGACTTCGTAATTCAACGTAAAAGTATCATATTACACCAGTCATTTAAAACTTATATTTATGTTGTGTGGATTAGATAATAGATTTAAATCTATACTTTTTTAGTGCAACGTATATATTGAAGTTCATGTGGCCTCATAATTTATGTGATGATAGTTTATAAAAAGCATTATAATTTTCTGAGAAATAAATTGATAAATTAGTAAATAAATAAATAAATACAAATGGAAACATAAAAAACTTCAACTTTAAAACCACTATAGCAAGACTCTTAAGCCTTGTAAGTTAAAAGTATAATATCTTTAAAAATTATGCACTTATTACTTTAGATAGGCAACCAAACACAAAGGAACAGCATAATGTGCCGTACGGGTAGACTATCACTACTTTAATTCCTAAAAAGAGTATAAAAAGGGAATTGTAGAATAAAATCAAGGCATAAGCATATTAATCCTAACGGGAAAACATATAATATAAACATATATATATATATATATATATATATATATATATATATATATATATATATATATATATATATATATATATATATATATATATATATATATATATATATATATATATATATATATATATATATATATATATATATATATATATATATATATATATATATATATATATATATATATATATATATATATATATATATATATATATATATATATATATATATATATATATATATATATATATATACCTTAAAACGTGTATATAGGGACAGTCCGCCAACTTTATGAAGATGTTGCGGCTTTACTTTTTATTTTAATATTAGTTTCTGTGGGGCAAAAGTCCGAACATGGTGTGTACTTTTCATATCCAAATAATGGCATTTTAAAAAAAATGTTAAATGATAGTTTTTTTAAAAAAACTGCGTTGTCCCTTTTCGCCTGGAAATGTGGTGATTAGGAACGGTCATGTTATTCAGTAGTTATTCTCATTTAAATGCGGCTGAGGTGTAAAGGGACAACATTTAGAAAAAAATATATCGTGTGATACCATTAAAATTCAATATAACATATTTTTTTTATTAAAAAACTTAATGATCTTACAAAAATATTTATTTTGCTAAACTCTTATAAAAATACAACAGGAAAACTAAAAAACACTCTTTTACAGATTTATAAACATAAAAACTAATCTCTAAAAGGGACATTCTCATAATACTGGAACTGCTTAATCTTAAATTAATTGAAAGTCGTTGGTATCCACATTCTGGAATGTGTATAGTCCACGTCTTTCTTTAAATAATTGTAATTTTTTGATGATCTGTTTCTTATTAAACTCTGCATCATCCGGTGTATTAGGATAATAGTAAACGGACCAGTTTTGCCTTTATCACTTTCTTTTTTTTTTTCATAAAAAAAGCCAACAAAATTTTCATCTAAAATAGAAATAATTTTTCCTATATAAACTCTGTTTTTTATGCAGGCAGTCTTTCTTTCTACTGGGAACTTAACTAAAAACCCAGTCACCTATGCTAAAATCACAATATGACTTAAAGCTATCAGTCTCATTGAGTGGTAAATTATCATTGCAGTCTTTGATTTGGGAAGTGGTTGGAGATTCACTGGATTTTTTTCGCATCCAATTAGCTAGAGGAAGATCTATCTCTATTATCGTCGCTTAATGTAGCATTAATCTCATTGGCGCTTTGCTCGGGAGAATCATACAAATCTTCTTCTGCTAAAACATTGTCTTTATCTGCATAATTATTAAGAATTTCATGCTCATGTAAGCTGAGATCGCTTTCGCTGGAGCTGTCACACTGAACACTTTTGCCAGGTTCAACTGATAATATATTTTATTTGTATTTTTTTCCTTGGTTTCTCTGAATATCTCATCTCTTTCAATAAATCGATCATAGTAGTATTCAATGCTTCTCTTTCATCTTCATCTAATTGTTCTTCGGGCAATAACTTTAAGACTTCTTTGTTTAATGGTGTTGTTCCTGTCTTTCGAAACCCAGAAATGATATTGATTTCGGCATTCTCCGATATATTTTCTAATAATGCTTTTAACAAACGGGGAAATATCGTTTTGGGGATGCTAGCTTCACTACGCCCTTCACTTTTTTTCCATTTTTCTAAAATATTACGCCATGCGATTTTTAGAGGCCGAAAAAAGGCGACGTCTAGTGGCTTTCAATTCCATTACTATGTCACAGGAAATGTGTGACGCCAAGTTGTCTCCAATCAGTATTTTCCTACCTTCTAGTTGTCTAAAATATGGTATTGCAGTTGTTTTGACCCAGTCTTCAAAACAGTCCATATCAAACCACCCGTGGTCTCCCTTCAGTCCATGCAGAATATAAATTATGAGCCTTGTAGATCACGTAACGTTATTGAGGTGGCTGACTTTGTAGTATTCATAATACGTTCTTGATACTTGCAACCTCTTCTAGTTATTACTTTTTTACGTCCTAGAAACAAAAGATGACATTACCTATGTGAATATTACCAAGAGAAATTATATATTAGGGTTCTAACGATTCTGCAGCGTCAAAAGAGCGCATCACAAGAACCTTTTACAGGAGAGCTGTAACAACTTGTATTAATTTGAAAACTTCAAAAAGGTTCCAAAATAGTTGCTCTGAAAGTTTAATAAGTAATTCAATATCGAAATTACAAAATGATCATTAGACTAGGGCACGTCCCGATCTAAAAGAAAACTCACCGATCCTTACGATACCCCACTTAAAGGAAACATCTAAAAAGAATAGAGTAGCCAAAGATTTTATTAACATAACCACTTTTAAATCGGGATATACGTCGAGGGGCTTTCTAGGGTTAACTAAGCTAAAAAATATTGATATTAATTGATAAAAAAAAGAATGCATGTACCAAATCTAGTGTGACTGTGTTGAATTATACATTAGAGAGGCAAAACGCCCTTTTAGTGTCAAAGAGCTTTTTAAGTACATTTATAGCAGAACACGTCTGGACAAACCAACATCGGATGCAGCGGTGGGAGACTAAATTTTTTCTAAAATTTTCAATACAATGACCTCTTTATAAAAATTGGAATTCCTTGCACCAAAATCCGAGAATTAGTTTTAACAAAAAGAAATGTGCCTGTTTAAATAATTTTCGAAAATATGCTGAACTTCGTCCTTTTAATGCAACTCACTTGCAATTTTTTTGTAAACTACAGACAAAGAAAATGTACCTTCCATTCTGTTAATACTCTTGAAAGTATACCAAAAATGATTGCAACAAAGCTTGGATTGAGGAATCCCGAAGGATACATTAGACATTCTGGTCGATGGCGGTGCAGAGATGCAGATGTTAAAGCGTTATGGGAGTTGTGTCTCTACAGCAGAAGGCTATGTTGAGAATTCTTTAGAGAATAAAAAACAGATAGCAAAGAAGATTATGGTATCAAACACGAATTTAACGGTGGGGAAGCCAACCAGCTCCGTCACTTCTACATCTGGCATACAAGTTTCTAATAGAAAAAAGTATGTTATTGAATGTAATAAACCTTAGGTTTTATAATTTTTTTTTCACTGGCCGACAAGATTTTTCTGACACAGGCTCATCTCATTATTTTCACAATGGAAATACTCTCCCAATAATAAAAAAAATATTCGGAAAGCCCTAATACGTACCATTTGTTAATAGCCTAATTAGAACTTTTTATATTAGCAGGTAAACAATTTTATTGTGGGGCGGCTAAAATGGGTCAATTTTACAACGAAAAAATTACCTAGACTGGGTTGTTTACAACATTAGACATAAAATAAATGTTAAACATCACTCTTCTGTTGAGCTTCGAATTGAGTCGTTCTCTGTGTATCGATAAGCAAGTGTATGTGAAGACGAGAATGTCGAGTCAAACGCGCCGAAGTTGCAAAATTTCTTCTGACAAATTTTATTATATTTGTGGAGAATTTCTGGTGAAATCACAAGCCAGGCCATTTTCCGAAAATGCGAAAAAAGCCTACTTTAAATATTTTGGTGTGTTAATTGGGGATCAAGATAAGCGTTGGGCTCCCAATGGGTGCTATGTTAGTTGTAGTGTATCATTGGTGCAGTGAATGAAGGGAAAGAGAAAAAGTATGCCTTTTGCAGTTCCATTGGTATGGCGAGAACCCACCAATCATTCTAACGATTGTTATTTTTGTCTGACAAAGACTGAAGGTTATTCCAAAAATGGAAAGCACAATATAGAATATCCTAATTTGCAATCCGCCATTGTTCCTCATAATGTAAATTTGCCAGTGCCGATTGCGCCTTTAAATTGGCAAGCTATTGATATGGGAGATAAACAGCTCAGAAAAACAGTGCACCGATCCCACTTTTACCACAGGTCCCAGTTCCGGCGAGCCACATTTGATTGTTCAAGGTGAATTAAATGATTTAGTACGTGATTTGGGTTTATCCAAGCAACAGTCAAAACTTCTGGTTTCCCGTCTTAAGGAATGGTACCTATTAGCCAAAGAAACAAAAATTACGAATTTTAGAAAAAGAAATGCTATGTTTTCTGAATTCTACAGTATGGAAAATTCGTTGTGCGCGTGTACTGATATAGACAGTTTAATACAGGAACTTGATATTGAACATTCTCCCTGTGAGTGGCGCTTATTCATAGATTCATCTAAATATAGCTTAAAAGCTATGTTATTGCAAAATGGAAATTTAAAACCCTCTATACCAGTTGCCATTCAGTTTCAATGAAAGAAAATTATGAAAATATGCGCACGATTTTGGATAAAATAAACTACAATAGGTATAAGTGGCAGATATGTGGGGACTTAAAAGTTATAGCGATTTTAGTGGGACTTCAGGGGGATTTACAAAATATTGCTGTTTTCTTTGTTTATGGGACAGTCGTGCAATAAATCAGCATTATGTAACAACAATTTGGACAGAAAGAAGCGACTTTCAACCGGGATCTCAAAATGTTAAATTTATACCTTTTGTCGATCCCAAAAATGTCCTTTTGCCCCCTCTTCACATTAAACTTGGGCTGATGAAAAACTTTGTGAAGGCTTTGAATAAAGATGGTGATGGATTTAAATACCTAAGACAAGTCTTTCCCCAGTTAAGTGATGACAAATTAAAAGAAGCCATTTTTATTGGGCCACAAATCAGAAAATTTCTGGACGACATCAGTTTTACGGAAAAGCTTACCAGGCAGGATCTCAGAGCATGGAATTCATTTGTTAATGTAGTAAGAGGATTTTTAGGCAACAATATGGATGAAAATTATGAACAATTAGTTAATGAACTCTTAGATGCCTGTATAGCTCTTGGTGCCAGAATGTCATTAAAAATTCACTTCCTCCATTCCCATCTGTCATTTTTTCCTAAAAATTTGGGAGCTGTTAGTGACGAGCAGGGTGAAAAGTTTCACCAAGATATCAGTACAATGGAAATTTGGTACCAAGTAACATCCGATATGGTTCTACAACTCTAACAAGAAAACCCTACGTGGTACAACTTTCTATTTGTCATTTTCGTATCTGGATAGGTACATTCTATTAGATTATGCTATTCTGATTTGTGTTACAACAAAAATTTTTTTTGTCGGCTAGTAAATAAATAAAGCATTCTTCTAAACAGCGGAGTTTCATTTAGCAGAAAAAATTTTAATAAAAACGGTTTTTTTATTCCAAATGTAGTGTTGTAATAGATGTCATTACAGTATTTTGTTCACACCCTTACAAAACTATTTATAGTACAGTTACAAATGCACGTAGGTAAAATATATTTAAAATATACGTTACTAAAACATAATAATATTATGTTCTAGTAATGTAATACAAAGAATAGATGTTTAAAGTCACTGTTATATTTTAACAGGCTACCTTCCCTCGTGTTTGTAGCGAAAAATTCAAAAAATTGTCTTTTTTCTGTTCATGCAAGCATGTCTAATAGACCATCGAATATGGAATACGCTGTATAGGAAGCTTTATTGTAATTCATTCCAGTTTAACTAGCGACGAAAATAAAAATTAACAGCAGCGCATCCGCATCGGGATTATGCCGCAACGCCTCGCTGCGCCGTCCTTTATTATACATTAATTATCATCGTGATGGCTATAAAAACTTCCTTAATTGCATGGATGACTATGAAGTTCGCAACTTTTTTATCCAAATTAGGAAACGGGGATGACAAAGTAGGTCTTCAGATAGATATTATCTTATGTCGCATTTATTAATTCTAAATCATTTCTGAGAGTGATAATTTAAATTTAAAAAGCATCAAATGTAACTGAATTTATATTCAATAGTGTTTGAAAAGAACGTTTTTTTTAAGTTTGAGAAGAAATGCTAGTTAATGGTTATTATTATGTTTATACGGTATAGTCAAAAGCAGTGTTATCGTGCGGGTCATACGATTTATCAACGACAAACTTTTTAAGTTTGTTTTTCTCTTATTACGTGTAATCATATCCTCCGCATAAAATCCGGAAGATGATTTTGATAGACCTATGATATTTTCATATGAAAAAAGAGGATAAACATATAAATACCAGCAGTTGCAAAAATCTTTGAGCGATGTCACTTCAAAGTCAGATTGACAAGTCGGTGACAAAATAGAAAACAATTTTCGGGTTCTTTGCATCCACAAGCGAAAAAAATAGTATTAAATTTAATAAAATATTACGAAAATGTAAATTCACCAGCCAATATCCAGGAGACAGTAGCAAAAGCTCTGAGAATCGGTATAAGGACTGCGCAGAAAATTGTGCATGAAAAAAAAGCATAACTTACTACCGAAGAAGATTAAGAAATGTACAGGAACAAAGCCAAAGACAGAAGAGTTAAGTGACAATGTAAAAATTGATGTTCGTAATACAATTTACGATTTATACACATCAAAAACTAATATAACCCTTCAACTTTTAAAAGAAGCTTGAAAAAATCGAGGCATATTAGAAATTGGACTAAAATCGTTGTCAAAATTAATAAAAATGTTGGGTTTTCGATATAAAAAGGACTGTAATCGAAGATTTTTACGCGAGTTGTCACATATAGCAAGTCAGCCTATCCAGTTTTTAAAGAAATACACGGAAAGTGTTAATTCAAAATTTAGAAAACTGGTATTTTTAGACGAGACTTGGATATTTTCTAATGGAAGTGGTTCGAAATCTTGGCAGGACGAGTCTGTAAAAAGTGTCAAGAGAAAAAATGTGGGACGGGAAAACGGTTCATCATTTTGCGTGCAGGTTCTTCAACAGGATTTCTCCCAGGTGCAATTTTACTGTTTTCTTCAACATCCAAAAGTATGGACTACCATGATAATATGAACTGTGAACTGTTTGAAAAGTGGTTAAAAGAACAACTCATTCCAAATTTAGATGCTCCATCTTTAACAGCTCTTTAATCATTCTGGACAATGCATCTTATCATTCAAGAATCTTAAATAAACAACCTACTTCATCCTTGAAGAAATGTTATATTTATGACTGGCTAATAAAACAAAAACAAAATCCTTTACCCGATATGCTGAAACTAGAACTTCTTTTAATGGCAAAACCAACAATATATGCCGTAGATGAAATATTACGGGAACATGGACATGAGGTTTTACGACTGCCGCCATACCATTGCCAGTTTAAAGCAACATAATTAATATGGGCTATGGCAAAATCATATTACGAAAAACACGTGAACGATGGTCTTACATCAGATAAAGTGCAAATTGTTTGGCAAAATTCATTAAATTATATTACGCCGGAGTACTGGAAGAAAACTGTGGAGAAATTAATATGAGATTGGTGGAATCGAGAACGAGTTCTAGATGTCGAAATAGTACCAATGATGCGCCATTTGAGGACGACTGAGAAGATGAGGACATAAATTGCATTATGAATATCCATTTTTCCATTGTAACTTAAGTCTTTTGCCTTTGAATTTTTCCGTGTACATTTCTTAATCTTCTTCGGAAGTAAATTATGCTTTTTTCTGCATGCACAAGTTTCTGTACATCCCTTATACCGATTCTCAGAGGTTTTGCCACTGGCTCCTGGATATTAGCTAGTGAATTTTAATTTTAAAATTTTTTTATTAGATTTGACACCATTTTTTTGCTTACTTTTTCAGTACATTTGTAATTTTGTAGGCAATAAATAAATAATTATAGAATACTTGTTCCAATTTTAAAGCGTGTTTAAAATAAGTAAATTTTTTTATTAATTGTAAGACAAAATTTGATATATAAAAATCGGTAAAATCGCCTTACCAGAAACTCGGGGCTAACGAAAAATACAGGCTATATATATATATATATATATATATATATATATATATATATATATATATATATATATATATATATATGCACAGCCCTTAATTTTAGGCTGAAATTTGGGGAAATCGGATAAGTAGTTTTTTAGTTATGCCGCGAACAGACAGACTGGCGGACAGACATACCTAGAGACAGACGGAATTGAGAAAACATGTTCTCCGGCATCTAGGGACCCCTAAACGTAAAGATCTGAAAAAATCTCACGAAGGAAGTAATAACTAATTATCTTGTGTTTTTAACAAAAGTGTATAATATTTTTGCAAAATAAAATTTTTTTGTTATCACAATACAAAAAAAAACAAGTTTTCTTTGCACAGGGGTGGCCTGCATTTAAATAAATGACACTGTATAAGTGGTTAGATTTTTGGGTCAAGCGGGGCTCATAATTTTTAGTTATTGATAAAAAAATCTTACTTTCATTAAGTGGCTGTATAAACAGAACATATCCTGATTGTTCCACTGATTCGAACCGCCTTCCGACTTTATTAAGGCGCTTGCCATTTTGTGTATTATTGTTTTTGCCAACCAAAAAATTTTAACCAAATACATATTTAGCGAATTTTCTTATTTAGTCCATCGGCATTTAATATATAAAATAATATTAAGTGGCTATCTTAATAATAATGCGTAAAATAATAAAAAAGAAAACTATTTTCTTTCTCCTTGTATATTTGTAAATAGCCCATCGAGATTTAATAGTTCGATAAAAAAATCACACATTTTGGTATTCACTGTGTTTTCTGATTTGATTCATAATGTTGGTGACCTTTGGACCCGCACGATAAGACCCCATTCGACTATAAGTCCGAGGATAGAGGTAAAAAAAGGACGAAATACTTGTTAAATAAAATACGATTTTCGTTTTATCCAAATAGGAATTATAGTCGGGAGTAAACTAGCCATATAATAGTATTTTATAAATGAAACAAGTGGCTAATAAAGCGGTTTTAGGAGGTCTACCATCAATAAAGCACACGAATAAAAAACACTATTTAGCTATGAGTTAAATACAATATTTTTTATCGCTATTTAAAGTTCATAAAAAAATCAATTATAAACAATGATAATATTAATAGTTTTTTCCGCAGCTACTTTTCCGCACTATAACCCCATTTTTTTAAATATACTTACTAATTTTAAATATTTAAAAATATATTGGTACGCTAATAGTTAGCAAAATGATTTAAGAACATAAATTTGCTGAATCCTGCTATAATTGTCAACAAAATAGTAAAAAATATGTAAAACGTGTTTTAAAAAATTGTTTAATGGCTCTCGTATTATGCCTTATAGAATCAATGTTAAGCAATAATAAACACCTGCTTTATTTATTTAGCAGTTTGAATCACTATAGACACAAAGTAAAAATACACGTGTCATTCATTGTCAATCAAAACCAATTTTGCTGTCGCTGATTTTTGTCATAGTAAAACCTGAGTAGAAGTGTTTTTAATGATTTCTATAGATGAGGATTTGCCAGAGTCAGTATTGGAAGCAGTTAGAACTGCAAACTTCAATCTAGTACCATCAAAATCCCGTCATAGATATGAGAAAGAATATATTCTGTTTAAAACCTGGTGTCAAACTAAAGGCATCAAAACTTTGAAAGAACCCGTTTTTTTTTGGCATATTTCGCCGAACTTTCCAAAAGATGTAAGCCAAACAGGCTTTGGTCCAGATACTCAGTTAAAAAGTATGATCAAACTCAATGAAAACATTTTATTTACAATATTATTACAACAATTTAAGCAAGTCTTTCAAAGTCGCGATCTATTTAAAAAAACAAAATGTTTGATTTAGACCAAAAAAGGTCAAATATTTTTTAAAAGAGGAAATTTCTAAATTTATAAATGAAGCGCCTGACGAAATTCGTCTCCATATTAAAGTAGCTACTATATTCGGTTTGGTGAGCGTATGTCGCCGAGAAAAACTAGCAAAAATGATATTGAAGACAAAGGAAATATTTTATTAATAAATATTCCAGACACAAAAAATAACCGTTCTAGAAGATTTCATGGAGTAAATATTCCTGAAGATGCCTCGTGCAATGGAATGCGAAACGTCTGTTATTAATTCCAATTTGATATTGATTTAATCTCCAAGAACCATGATTTCTTAATTGACCAAAGCCGTGAAAGCTGTGTTAATTGATATATTGTTCAGAATGTAGGTCATGTCCAATTATATTTGTAAGTCAGACATGTAGGAGTTGCCGTAAAAAAAAGAAACATCAAAAATATCACTTTAAAGTAGAAAACTAATTCAATTTATAAATTTCATTTATTAGAAGGGAGTCATAATTTAAACAAATATTTCTAAATCACTAAAACGTATTTATCTCGAAAAAGACCGGTTTAGATCTACAAAAATGAAATTATTAAATTCATCTCAAATCATATTATAATGTATTGAGTACCTTAATGCCGATATCCCAACAATAATATATATTTGCTTCTTTTATTAGTTTGACTCGACTTCCTAATGTCATAATTTCCTTTTTAGTGTTTTTTTTTTTGGAAGTCGCTTTTATTCCTTTATAAACATTTTTATATCGCGTTGTTTATTTATAAAAAGAATATAAAGATGATGGTCAGAGTTTTTGAGGACTAAAACTATGTTAAAATGTTGCACATCCATGGTAAAATAAACAGCGCCATCTATACGTATTTATATAAAATCAACACTACAAATTCTCAAAAATTAAAACTGAAAAACTTCAACAAACCATATGAAACAGGTTATTTTGATTCACACTTTTTTTCCCAATTTCACCCCCTCCCCCACACACCTTAGTTGCTAACCCAAAATATACCTTGTGCCAGGAATATAGTATTTATTAATATCAACAAAAAAAAGGGGAGAGATCAAAAAAATTGTAGTAGTGTTAAATTTTTAAGGTGCTGTTTCTGGTGCTCAACTCTTCCTTCATCGCCGTCTTAAAAAAATTAGAATCCATTGAACTTATTTTCTGTGCGTCGCACGAGATAGAGGTCGTTTAAAAATCAATTTTTCTAATTGGCAGGTGTTAATTCATATATTTTTTGCTAATATGAATATGTTAAATATTTTTCACATTATCAGTTAACCGACCGAACTTTCATCAAATGTCGTCACTCAAAACTTGTTGAAAAAGTTATTTACAATATATATTTTTTAAAGGTTTTCGATACCTAAAAGAAAATCCATATAAATAAATGTTTGAAGGTTCAAATACGAATAAACCTATGTCGCCCTCTCTCTTCTTGGGAACGAATTAAAGACAGGTCGGCCTCAGACAAGAAATATTGACAATTTCGAGTTCTACTCTTTTTGTTGTGACACTCTTTTCCTCCAATCAACTAGAAACGGGATAAACCGATTCCAGTTTTTTTTCTAGAAGGCGGTGAATGTAGAGACACGCGAACTGGGCTGTGACGGCTATTCGGAGAAAGTTGGAGAGGTGCCTCTTTCCCAAGATAAAACCTGGCAAATTATTTAACTAAATATACTAATTTTCAATATTAAATCTTTTCAATATTATATCTAACTCATTTCATTAAAAATTATCAATAATTGCGATGTTAAATTTAATGCATTCGCGGTATTGCCGCTGACCGCTCGTCAGAAACCTACAGGCAAACACAAAACGAAATGATATACTTGCGCGTATTACGCAAACCCGTATGTGCGCCCACCGCACCGGCAGCAAATTCGTTTGTGTCGATCCACCAACGGAAGAGCCACATGCGAGCTCTGTAAAAATCTTACAATGCCCGAAAACAATTCGTTGCTATGGCAACGAGAGTACCGCATGTACGAAGGCCGCGCCTCTAGGGAAGAGACGCAGTTCAACGCTTCCGTTCGTATTGTGCGTAAGGTAGATCGCGGCGATTGCGCTTTAATCAGTATTTTATCGGCGGTCTTTTATTTTATTGTTTGGAGGAGTGGCGCGTGTGTGTGATTGAAAATGAATTCGTTTGGGCCCTTTAGTGACATTGTTTGTGGGTTGTTAGAAACTCCCTTTTCCCGTTGGAAAGATGATGATAAAAAGGACCTTTTAAATACGGGTCGACAAACAAGTGTGCTGACATTTAGTGCTAAAAAACACATTAAAATTTCTGGTAAATCCTACAATAATTATTTCAAAAATTTCTGTTTTTCTGAATTTAAGTGCTGTTTGAATATTTGCAAAAATTGTTTTGCATGCGGTGCCCATTTTAGACCTTGTTTGTCCCACTTTTCTCTAATACTTCCCCTATTTTTTTTACCCACGAGCCGCCACTGGACTTGGGATTTTATCTTTTTGACGACCAGCAGCAAGTACTATTGATTCTCTGTTAGAAGAGATCAGGAAAATTATAATTTTGTTATAACTCTTGATGTTGACCGTTTCGTACATCTAATCGAATTTAATTTAACCAACAAGCTAAAAACATTTTATTACCGTAAAATACTCTTACACTTAACGACTTGTGCACTCTTGCCGAAAGTTATTATTGTAAGCTTCTGCCTAAGCTTCCGTCCGATCCTGAACCCTACAAATAACCGTCAATAGATCCGCTTTGTAAAATTTATGAAAAGTTTTTCGGGTTAACCGTATTTACTGGGCAATAAACTACACGGCATTTGGTCGACTTTTTAATCTTATTTTTCACTTCTAGGTTCCAAAATGACCAAAACACACATTTGTCACTGAAATTTAAGACAAGCGTCGTTTGTTATTAGGACCAAGCTCGATCATTTATTACTTGCGACTCTTGCAATTTTAAACTGTACAAAAGAAATGACTCAAATTGATGTTGTTGCGAACAGGATGTTTCGGCACTTCGTCAAATATAACAGAAATAAAAGATCTAAAAGAATATTCTTAACATACACTAGCAAACGTAGTATACACGTAAGCAGGGGCGTGCGGCGAAATTTTAAGAAGGGGAAGCAATTTTTAGAAACTTACCTATTTGTAATGGAATTCGATTCTTCGATCATTTTTTGCAAATTCTTCAATGACGTCATCATAAAAACGTCGATATTCCGACATATTTTGGAGAAATTTAATTTCAATGGACAACAGCGATGTATGCGAAAATCTCTCCTGCCCCGTTGAATTCCTCACGAAATTTTTTATACGTTTAAGTGTTAAAAAATTGCGTTCTACTGATAAACTTGTGGCAGGTATTGTCAATACCAATTCACACAATTTCGACACTTCGGTGTAGGCATTAGTTCCTTAGCGTTATTTTTTGGGCTAATGTCATCAGTTTCGTAAATCACTTTTAGTTCAGATCGCAGTAACACTCGCTCGAAGAACTGGCCATAATCAAAAAGAAGAGATTTAACGCATCTTCTGGAAAAGTGTTTCCTTTAAATGCATCAAAATTGCAGAGCTCGAGGAATTTAAAATCATTTAAACTGTTAAATCTATAGTTTATTTGTTGCTTAATTTGATCGATTATTTCATAAATGAGGCGTCTGTATAATGTTTAAACATGTTCCACCATGTCTGCTTGAAGATGCTGGCTTGTGGCTATACATTTAACGACATCGTTTTCTCCCAAAATAGGTCAAAGTCATTTTTTGGCTTAACATGGACTTAAAATCCCCTACTTTTTTTAAGCAAAAAGCAATATCATTTGTTTTAGTTTGTAATATATTAAAAACATTGTCCGAGAATGGAAATATTTCTGATAATATGTTCAACAAATAATTAAAATTAAAATCTCGTTTCAAACAGTCCAAAAACCCCCTCCAACTATTTATTGCTTTGAGTCCCACGTTTCATTATTTTCTATTATATTCTCAAATAGTTCAATCAGTGATTCACGATTTTCAGATACTGTTAACACAAGTCTTCCATTATAGTTCCACCTAGTAGGAGCTACTTTGGGCAATCGTTTGTGGACAATGGCTTGACAAAGCTTGTGTACGTTTTGTTGACTTGGAAAAAGAAGCAGCCATGCTACTTAAAGTAACGAAAAATACTTTACATTCTTTAATGTGATTGATGGACTGGGATAAAACTAAATTTAATTTATGAGCAAAACAATGGACAAACACAGCACTTGGGCAAGTTTCTCGAACTTTAGCTTGCATACCCCCTAATTGTCCTGCCATTACTGCAGCTGCATCATAGCTTTGAGCAACTAATTTTTTCTCTGCATTAATTTCTTTAGTAACGTTATAAGCTACGGTATATAATGCATCTGCTGTACGATTTTCGGACACATTCTTAAAACCTAAAAATCGCTCTTGAATACTTCCGTCTGTTTTAACGTAGCATATTAATATAGATAATTTGCTAAAATTAGTGATATCAGTTGTTTCGTCCAGAACAATAGCAATGAACCGCGCTTCGCCAATGTCCTTCTTAATTCTTTTTAGAATAATGGTTGCAATAGCGGAAATTAAAGCATTCTGGATTCGATTCGACGTTCCGTGAAAAACTCTAGACTGCTCTAAATGATTTTTTAAACAATCATCGTATTTAGTCATTAAACTAAGTAGATCTTGAAAATTTCCTCTATTTGAAGAAACCCTTGTTTCGTCATGGCCTCTAAATCCCAATTCGTGCTGTCCGAGAACAAACAACATCGATAAGTCTTCTTAATATTTGCCATTGTGTTGGCGGTGACTAATTTCCACCTGTTTATTAAGGGCGTGTTCAATTCTGATTTTGCCGAAGACTTTTTCTTTTATGACGGCCTGCAAATGCGCTTTAGACATAATGTGTCCTTTTACAGCTTTATGGAAATTGTTTAAATCGGAAAAACCAGTTTTATTCCAGAGACCTTTTTCATTTTCAAAAAGTAAACATGGCCAACAAAATAATTTACTTATATTTTCACACCCTGTTAGCCATTTAAATTGTTCGTATTGTTTTTCCGGATAAAAATGTCTAATACAGTTTTTCATTTTTGTGGTTAAATTTTTCATAGGCGGTTTTGCCCTTCCTTTGGCTAGCGGCCCGCATAGGTTCTATTCCATTTTCTATTGTCGCTCGGTCGGAGTCAAGGCCGCATTTATTAGGGGCTTGATAATTAGGATAATATTTTATCATTTTTAATATAAACTAAATTAATGGTTTCCTATTTCAAAAATTATATTTCAGAAGATGTTTTGTAATTTTTTTTGGGGAAGCAC
The DNA here is from genome assembly GCA_030620095.1 of Kuschelorhynchus macadamiae. Lineage (NCBI taxonomy): Eukaryota > Metazoa > Arthropoda > Insecta > Coleoptera > Curculionidae > Kuschelorhynchus > Kuschelorhynchus macadamiae. Next base: position 95,557 of record JAUTXW010001412.1, read on the forward strand.
TGCTTCCCTTGCTTCCATGGACTGCACGCCCTTGCACGTAAAAAATTTATTTCAAAAGAACTGGAACAGTCAAATATTTCAGGACGTGCTATACCTACCAAGATGCTTCAAATATAATTTAGTGGATTAGTATAATCATAACCGAACTCATAGTGATATTGGCGGGGTTGTCATGTATATATTTTTTGCAAAAAATAAGTAGACTTCGTTTTTTTTTTAATGTAACTGATTTGACTATAAACATAAATTAATAGGACAATATTATGATGGCGCAAGTGTGATGTCTGGCCATCTAAATGGCCTAAAAAAAAAAAACAAAAAGCGCCGCAGGCTGTATTTGTCCTGATGCAGCAAAGTTTAAAAATATTTCTAAATGTCGAATTTTTTTCAAGCCTTAGTGGTATTTCCTCATTTTTTCATCACTCAGCCAAACGAACGTATGCTCTTACATCTGCATCTACGAGGCGTATACCAACATTTACAGAAACTCGTTGGTCTTCAAATTCGAAGTTAGTAAATATGATTGTTCAAGTTATGTTCTTCAAAAAAAATCGTTTGACATTCATTTTTGCGTATCCAATATAAAACGCTGTCGTGAGGCGGTCTGTAAAAAAAAGAAATAAACATTTTTTTTAATACCATGTTTGATAAAGCAAATTCTATTACAGAAATAAATCGTTACAAACGTGAGCTTGCTAAGCTTTCACCTGAAGAAATTAGGGCTAAGTATACAACCCTTTTTTATGAAATATTGGACCATATTTTAATGGAAATGACACTAAGCTTTCAAGGCTCTGAAAAACTTATATTTTTATGTTTGGCAGATTCTGCTAAATTTTCTGGCCCGTTTGAAAATTTGTTACAGTTATATGGGGAAATGTCTTCAAAAAGTCAACGACTTGAGAATGAGCTTGGTCTTATTTTTGCTAATGACATTAATTGGAATATATCGTTGCAAGAGCAAGTGAAAAAAATTAATGAAAATAAAGATATTTTATTCAGAGCATATAAAGTGTTTTCCCTTATTTTGACAATACCGTCTTCAGTGGAAAGAAGTTTTTCTTGCCTCAAACGTGTACAAACTTATTTAAGAAATACAATATCTCAAAAAAGACTTACTTCTCTAGGCAATATTTCAATTCAAAAGGAATGTCTGGAGGAGATTATGGCAACTCATCCATTTTATGAGGATGTTGTAAATAAATTTGCTGCTATGAAGGATAGGAGAATTGATTTAGTATACAAAATTTAGGTAAGTCGTAAAAAAATATTCTACCCCTTCCACATATAAAAAAAATTATTGCGATATTTTCTTAATTCATTTGCACTTCACTTACTTTTTCACCCGCATGGTGCCACTACTGGCATGTATCTATATGTATCAGATGCCGCTTGAAATCCATAGACAATCTAGTAACCTTCTATTTCTCTCGCACAATCGTAATTATGGCACAAGATCCACGAATACGTTACTGCTTGATAGACATAGCCTTACCAATTATTGCCGTAATTCCCTTCACCTCAAACTCTACAATAAACTTGGCAACGATGTCAGGTCGCTATCTCAGTGTAAGTTTAAGCGTAAAATAAAACCTTTTTTCTTGCAAAATTGTTTTTATTCGGTTAAAGAATCATTGATTTTGACGTAATGTTTCCTAACTTTTTATTGTATCTAATTGTATGTTTGTTTGTTTTTTCAATATTTATTATATTTTACGTTTAGATATATTGGTTTGTATTTTTTAAAGTTTTGTCTTTTTAACTAAGTCAGCTGCTTTTAGTTCCACTTTTCTTTTTTAATGTTAACAGGTTCTTGGACTTGCATCACACGTGTTTATATGTAACGATGTTAAATAAAAGTTTCGTTCTTTCTTTATCTCCCATTATTCCAAAGAATATCAATTACTGACCCCCTTGCCCATGCATTAACTTCAAAATTTGATTTGTACTTTTTACTTCAGAACAAAATATGGTCACCTTAGCCACAATGCTAATTTTGATATTTAAAAAAAAATCTTTTTTATTGTTAAGTTAGTCAAATTAAAATTGTATGCATCTATACGCGATAATTTACATACAAACTCTTGTCAAATTTTATGCACTTTTCCTGGGCACTGTTTAAAATTATTAATGGAATATTTACTACACTGGAAAGAAAATTAATTGTAAAAGTCCAGTCGTCCGTCACGCATTGTGCCAGATTTTTCACTACATTAATTTAAAATATATAGCTGACGCCATTTACATGAGAAGCCTTAATTAAATCGTCGTTTTGTACCTTAAAAGAGTCTTTAATTTTAATATGCTACGTGCTCGTCTTTTTTGACCAGTTAATTTATTAAATACACCTTCCTGAAAAACATAAATATGGTATTTTGTCTAGGGCTTTAAACACTTTACTGTGGAAGTAATGTAAAATGCAAATCCAAAGTGGAAGTTACTTACGTTTAGTCTATTTTCACCCCTTGTGGGGTGGCTAGATTGAGATCAACTTTTGAATTTTAAAATGCAATCCTATATAGATATTTGCCTCATTTTGGCATAATACAATTTAATAATTTTATTTTTCTCGGATAGTCCGTATACATCCATATTTGAAAAGAACCTATTTGTTTTTTAGAGAAACAAACTTATTACCTTTTGATGATCGAAGCAGAACGCAGAAAATGCAGCCTAGCTATTTGACCAAATAATAAAAATATGTACAAGTAGATTACTATAAGGTATTCTAAAAATAAACTAACATCGTCTCCCGCCAAACAGCAGACGTATGAACACATCCAAATGCGTCCGCATATTTTGTATGTTCGCAGAGTCAAGCGCCTTACTGTACAGGGTGATCAGTTAAGGCTAGCGAGCGGCCATATCTCATAAGATATTGGTCGTATAGATTTGAGAAAAAAAAATCATAATAAAAGTCGCCAAGAGAAATTGCTGAAAATTATTTTCGAGTTTGTCAAACGTCCGCTAGAGGGCGTAACAACCAACACCAAGTAGAAAATGGGGTTTTTATAGAATTTTGCCTAATGAAAATACATATATCGATGATATCATTTTCATATTTAGTGACCATTTCCCTACACTTTTTGTCTAAAATGTTTTGTTCTATACATCAAAATAAAGCGGTGGGGGAAGTTCAATTGTTTTTTCAAACAAACCAAGATGTCTCCCGTTTCTTTTGACCGATTTTAGCAAACTTAGGCTCATATGAAAGAGCATAATTTGCACTACAAAACGCTTATTTGGTTTTGAATTTTTGACTTTTGCCGGCTTCGCTAGATGGCGTTAACTGAATTAGTAGCATATTTTTTAGTTTTTTTCAAAAAAAACAAATGTAATGGTATATTCATTTTTATATATTTCATCTACCTTTTTTTGAACGGTTGATATTGACCAAAATATTATTTTATTTTATTAGAAAATGGCACGCCACTGCTTTTTGTCAAAACAAAAATCATTTTCGTAATGACTTATTAGTTGCTAACAAAAAGAACCTCTTGACTTTTTTTCGTTAGACGTTAGAATTGATCACCCTGTACAGGGTATCCGAATTTCGATGGTTTTGCGGGGTATCTCCCTTATTACTGAAGATAGAGAGATGCGGTTTTCGCAACACTTTGCTACTTTTTTGTGAAACCGAAGAAGCCACAAACAAATTTTTTCTAGCCCTCTTCGTTTTTGAGATATACAGGGTGAAATTGAAAATTTTGCGTTTTTAGGTACCCCTCGTATCTCGATGGCCTGGCAACTTACCGAAAAGGTGAAAACTAACTTCCATAGAGTTTTTTGCGTAGAATCCAGTGGCGTAGTCAGTTTTTGGTTAGCTAGTATCGTTTTCGAGGTATAGACTAAAGTTGGGTTTTTCTAATGGGATACCCTGTATATTTTTTAATATTTGTTTTCCGTTCATTTTTAGCTTCTCAAAAATATATAACACTTGATATTTATTTCAATCCGGTATCGACAATTAAGTCAATTTAAAAAAAAATTAATCTGTTTTTCTAGTACGCCATGAAAATTGTGTGTTAATTTTCTAAATTATCTGTACCAAAGTTTGTTATAGTATCATTATTAAACAATAAATCAGTTAACAAAGATTCCTACTATTTAATTTTTACGCTAGGGAAACACACAAACATCTAAGAAATCTACTAAAAACACATATTATAAACTAAAAATATATACGTATGACGATAATTTAATTATTTTTCTAATGTTGACAATAAAATTTTATGTCAAATACTTACTATTGACTAAATTAGAAAAAAAGGCTATGCAAGGTGTAGAAATTACAGATACTGTTCGAACTGTTCCCCATTATACCTTATACACATATCACACATCCTTCTTATTCTACTTAGTGCGTTAAGCATAATCATTTGGCGAGCTTGTAAATATCTAAAGGCTCTTCTTGTGTTGTTTTGTAGATCTTTGATCGTGTGGTGTTGCCTTTGGTAGATGATGTCTTCAAGATATCTCCATAGAAAAAAGTCTAGAAGCGACAAATCTGGCGACGTAGGTGGCCATCTTACAGCCCCATTTGTACCAATCCAGCGACCTGGAAATTCATTTTTTAAAAAGATACTAAAAGTCCGTGCCTTATGAGCTGGGGCATCATCTTACTGAAGAAAAATATTTTGTAATTGTGCCAAAGGAATATTATCTAATAAATCAGGAAGCGTATTTTCCAGTATCTCTAGGTACCGGTTTCCAGTAAGACTACCGTTATAAATCACATACCTTATTTTTGTGCCAAGGATAAAGCAGGACACCCTAAATCCAAACCTGCCTTGTTGTTCGCGTGGAAATATAACATGTTTCGTTTTCTTTGTTTTCGCTGTTTTCGTTCTAGGTATCTAAAAGGAATAAATGCTTATTTACAGATATATAAAGTATAGAACGACATATTCAAAATAAATTAAATTGAATTATTTTATTATACAGGGCGATGTAAAAAATATTTTTTCTTACCACTTATCAACAAAACTGCTATTCTACTTTTCAAATATTTTAATTATTAATAATTTTATTAGAAATTTAGTGACATCGTTTCTTTCATGTTACAGACTTGCTGCAATAATATGCTTTTTTATTACAAGCAAATTTTGGACACAATTGTAACCTATTAGGAACGATAGGCATAATTTGAAATATTAATATTATTATTCTCAAAAAAAAGTCACAAAACTAAAGTTTTATTATTATCCATACTTTTATTTTTTAAAAATACTGGGAGTCCTTCTACATCGGCTATCACTAGTTCCGAAAAGCCCTGGTTTAAGAAGCAAAGTTATTTTGTTTACTTAGTATTACTCCTGTCACTTACCGGATTAGATACATCTATGACGCTTCATCCGGATTTTCCTGGCACTGTATAAAAGAAACAAGCATGTCATATTCATATAAGTTTTCGAAATTCGCAGCCATTTGATATTTAATAAACGGACAAAGGCAATATTTGATTATTTAATAATTTAACAATGACAAATGTCAATTAGTTTCTACAATGGCTCAACAGAATCTATATATTCTTTTGTTTAATCAAGTCATGGCCGCCTTATTTTATTTAAAACAGATCTTGGGTATTTCTAAGGGATAAATTAAATAGTCGTAGGTAAGTATTTTCAAACAACACAATTGTCAACATTAGAAAAGTATTAAATCCAACGTCATTTGTTGTAAATAAAACATTTTAGTTTTTTTTTTATTAGAATTCCTAAGTATTTGTGTTAGTTGTGTTGTCCAGGGTAAATATTAAATAGTAGGTATGTGTTTTTGTTTATTGATTTATTGTTTAATTATGATATTATAAGAAACTTTGGTACAGATAATTCAGATTTAGAAAATTAACACACAATTTTCATGGCCTACTAGAAAAACAGATTAAAATTTCTTTAAATTGACTTTATTGTCGGTACCCGATTAAAATAAATATCAAGTGTTATATACTTTTGAAAAGCTAAAAATGAGTGAAAACCAAATATTAGAAAATATACAGGGCATCCCATTTAAAAAAACCCAACTTTAGTCTATACCTAGAAAACAATAGCAGCTAACCAAAAACTGACTATGCCACTGGATTTTACGCAAAAAACTCTATCGAAGTTGGTTTTCACCTTTTCGGTAAGTTGCCAGGCCATCGAGATACGAGGGGTACCTGAAAACGTAAAATTTTCAATTTCACCCTGTATCTCAAAAACGAAGAGGGCTAGGAAAAATTTGTTTGTGGCTTCTTTGGTTTCACAAAAAAGTAGCAGAGTGTTGCGAAAACCGCCTCTCTCTATCTTCAGTAATAAGGGAGCAAACCCCGCAAAACCATCGAAATTCGGATACCCTGTACATATACGTTCACGTTATTATCAGAAAAAAGTATGAATGTTACATATTATGCAAAAAACCCAGTGGCTATTTGACTTTTGACTTTTACGATAAATAAGCTGAAAAGAAAATTTATATAAAAAAATCAACTTAAAAATGTACTAAAAAGTAAAAGACAATATTTTATTCCATCTTGATATTTTTAATCTGTGAAGTCGACGCAAAACTAATAATGACCGTAACACATTATGCTCATGGCATTTGCCATCAAAACACTCAATACATTAATATATTTTTGTGATTAAGTAAATAAGAACAAGTTTAGCGCAGAGAAGCAACTAAAATTTTCATTGTACAAAAGCGCATCATTCGTGGCATGCACCTTGCTCGTTAAATTATGCACGTGTCGCCAAAATATACAATCAGAATTTTTTTAAGACAGCTTGAAGAGGGGAATTAACTTCTAACCTGTTTAATATCGGTGGTTATAAAGTTAGGAAAGAACTACGAACATAAATCACCCTGATACGTAACTCCCAACCTAGAGTAAATAACTAGTCCCTGCCACCAAATTAAATTATGCCGGCGGTAGATTACCCATCTGGGGTGGAACTATGCACATCTTTCGTAAACTTGTTACAAGCTTGGTTATTAACTTCAAAGCTTTTTATCATTTACACTACACTTTAATGGGGCGCTCTGAGTGCAAAAACGAAAGTGGTTTTCTTAAGAAGGCGGAAGTAACGATGATTTAATGTTTTCGTCAAAATTATCGGTGTGTTTAGTATAATCTTATTAGGTATTTCAGGAAAATTTAGTAGAAGCACGGGAATGCTTTCACACACCGTATAAATTAACTTGTTAATTTTCTAAGCAAGTAAAAAAAAAATCCCTAAATTTCGTTCACACCGGAACTTCTCTCGTTATGAGTATTTTCTTTTGTTAAGAATAGTGAAATGTGACCCAATTTACTTCAGTACGTAGTCATTTATAACACATATATATATATATATATATATATATATATATATATATATATATATATATATATACAGGGTGTCCCATCCTATCTTTCGTTGTAAATATGTCCTATACCTATTTGTCATAGTTTTCGAGATTTTGAGATTTTTGTATTTATTATTTGGTTTTCAATGGCAATCGCCTTAGAATTTGCTTTATTATCGAATTTTCTAATTATAATACACTACAAGTGACGCAAAATTTAAAATTCAGCTCATCATATTGAGCTAAGAATCGCGACCTAAAGACTTAGAACAGATATTTCACCAACTATTCTTAAATATTTACTATTTTGGCTATTATAAAAGCGTAGGTAGTCAACATTTAGTTAGAACTTAATGTACGAGGATGCCTTAGACAATCCTAAAGTAAAAACAAATGAAAACGGGGAAAATGTCATGGCGAAATGTCAAACTCTTGTATTTGTGTGGTAACGGGGTTCAAATTAATTCAAAATGAATTTTTCCAGAGAAGAATTGATTAACATGATTTATGTTTTTGAGCGCAAGTGATCAAAATTGTTTTTTAACAAGTAGAGTTTATGCGCAACGGTTTAGCAATGCCGAACGTCATCCTCATGAGGTATCATTTGTCAGACTCAAAGAACGATTTGAAAGAACTGGATGTGTCGATTACGAACAAAAATTGGAAAGGCAGAAAAGAGCCGCAAATGAAGAAACTGAATATCTTGTTATGCAAACTTTAATTGAAAATCCTCATATTTCATGTAGGCAGTTAGAAAAGGAGAGAGGTGTTGCTAAATCTACGGCAAATAAAATAATTAGAAAACATAAATTTCACCCATACCATATTCAACTGGTACAAGAGCTGGTTCAAGACGATTTCAATCGAGGACTTGAATTTTGTACTTGGGCATTAGCAAAAAATAGAGAAGAACCTGATTTTTTCAATAACATTTTATTTACTGACGAAGCGACATTTTAGAAAAATGGATACGTCAACCGACATAATTTCTACTATTATAGTTCTGAAAACCCCAGATTCATTATCCCCTTGGATCACCAGCATAGATGGTCTCTTAATGTATGGGCTGGTATAATCGGTAACCGTATCATTGGACCTTATTTTTTCGAAAATAGAGTTAATGGAGACACTTTCCTAAATTTACTGCAAAACAGTTTGCAGGAGTGGATTAACGAATTACTTTTGAATCTAGTGAGGCGGATGTGGTTCCAACTAGATGGCGCACCGGCACATTTTAGCAGGCAGGTGAGGCAATTTTTAGACGCGAATTATGAAAATAAATGGATTGGTAGGGGAGGTCCAGTATCATGGCCGGCAAGGTCTCCGGACCTCACAAAACTAGATTTTTTCTTGTGGGGTTTTGTTAAAGAGCAAGTTTACCAAACGCCACCCACTACCATAGAGAATATGAAAATGAGAATTAGAAATGCATGTACAAATATCAATGCCGCGATGCTGAATAGAGTTAACAATTCCTCTGTGAATCGGCTACAAGTGTGTGTTGAAAGAAATGGTGGTCATATTGAATATTTAATCAAGTGATTGTAGGGACTTCTTTTTGTGTTGTGTCTCTTTAATTAAAATATTTATTTGCCTTTTTACATAAAGAAAAATAGTAGACTGAATTTTTAATTTTGCATTTTTTACTGTGTATTAATGTACAGGGTGATTCACCGAGATTTGCCACCCCCCTTAATTCCTTTATTTTTAATAACAGAGAAAAAGTTGAAATACAAAAGTGTCCCTCGGATATCAACTTTGTTATTTTAAATGGAACACCCTGTATATTATTACATTTTTGGATTCTATAAATTCGATAATAAAGCAAATTCTAAGGCGATTGCCATTGAAAACCAAATAATAAATACAAAAATGTCAAAATCTCTGAAACTATGACAAATAGGTATAGGACATATTTATAACGAAAAATAGAGTTTTGGGTCACGAATAGTCTAAAATATTAAAATACTACACATTCCATTTAAAAAAATGAAGATATGATGTTTTCAGTTTTTTTAATTTCTCCTACTTATCTAGAACCCCCTGTACAACGCCGACAAATTTTGTTCACGTTGAAATTCAACCCATACTTTTGTTAATGTTCCTGCCAAAAATCATAATCCTATATCAAAAAGCCAACGGCCCACGTCGTTTGAAAAAAGGCACTGCAATTCATAATTTTTTACAAAATGGCGGATATTAGAAAAACTATCAGATTTAGACATAGGACATGTTATACAAAAAATGTGTAGAATCACGAGCAGAATCTAAATATGCAAAAATATACAGGGTGTCCCATAAGAAAAAACACAACTTTGCTTCGCTACAGATTTTTGAGACACCCTGCATAAATGAAAATAATTTTAGGTGATGTAGCCCGTATTGTTCTACAACTTTTGCATTTGAACTTTTTTTATATCGCTATTCGTTATCAAGATATCAACCGAGAATGCACTATTGGGACACCCTGAATATATATATATATATATATATATATATATATATATATATATATATATATATATATATTTATATATATATATATATATATATATATACTATATATTATATATTTTATATATATATATATATATATATATATATAATATATAAAATATTAGAGGAACATTATGCAGGTAAAACGATATATATATATATATATATATGTTTTTGAGATATTGGCATCAACTTCTTTTCAACTTTTTTATTTTCTTACCGACGCCATATTGGATTATTGTATTTTTGGAAAGATCTTTTTAAGAGCTTTCCAATGATGTATAACAAGGTAAGATTATTATTTTTCTTGAGCTCTAAAAACCAAAATAATTTTTTTTTTTAAGTAGGCTTTGATTACGCATGGCGGCCATAATGAAACAAAAGAATGCCGCATGTCAACAATCATTTTGTGTTCCTGAATATACTTGTTATCATTTTCTCATTGTGCCGAGTTTTTACAAAGTTTATTTGAGTTTCTTATACTACTTAAAATGGAGGGTAATTATTCCCACTTTATTTTAAAGCAAATAGAAATACACAAGCAGCTGCGCGTTATACGAAGAACAATTTCCAGACCGACATCAACCAAGCCAAAGGCATTTCAGATTTCTAATTGTAAACTTGTTAGCTTATGGTTAAAAATATTAATTCAACCATCGATGTTTCAGATTTTCAACTAAGATATTATACTAACAGTGAATACCTAGTGACTAAAATGTAACTATCACACTATTGAAAATACCTAAACTAAATTTAAATTAACACATAAAAAAAATATAAGTTACACCACATGCCTCCCTCCATTTTCCACACATTTTTGACATTTCTCCAATACCTTCCGTGTAACCCTTCTTAAGGTGTTCCTGTTAATATTAGCAAAAACATCTCGGACTCTGTCTTCTAGCTCTCTGAGACTTTCTGGCGGAGAAAATTCGTAGACCTCATTTTTTGCGTATCCCCATAAATAAAAATCGGGAGGAGTAATATCCGGTGACCTTGCCGGCCAAGCAACAGGGCCATTATTAGCGATAATATTTTCCCCGAAAGTATTTCTGAGGACTGCCATCACCTCTCTGGTACCGTGAGCCGGACAGCCATCTTGTTGGAACCAAATATTTTGCAGGTCGTTTGGGGGAACAGAATTTATAACTTCTGGAATAATTTGTTCCCGTAATAGTTGCAAATATCTGTTACCCGATAAATTTTTTTGGAAAATGAACGGCCCAATCAAACGGTTATCTAAAATACAAATTGTTATGAGTGATTTAAAGCAGAAGTGCATTGTTTGGAATTACCTATAATGCCACACCATACATTGAACCCAAATTTTGTTTGTAAACGTCTTTCTTCTAAATTATGAGGATTCTCGGTGCCCCAGTAATGAGTATTATTTTTATTGAAAATTCCACAGTTTGTAAATCGTGTTTCATCTGTCCAAAGTACTTTAGAATGAAAGTTGGGTATTTGCTGGCATTTGTTGATGAACCATTCACTAAACGTGATTCTTCTAGCAAAATCATTTACCTGAAGACCCTGTACAATAGTAGGTTTATAGGGATGAAAGTGAAGTTTTTTCAAGACTCGTTGGACGGTTGATTTGGGAATTGCCGTTTGTTCTTCAATCTTTCTTACTGAGGTTGTTGGGTTGTCCCTGACACTTTCTATTATAGCTGCGTTTCTTGCTTCATTATCTATTGAATAGGTCTTTGGTTTCGGTTTCAAAAAGACCCGTAGGCTAACAGGTTAACAATTTGAAATGCCTTTGGCTTGGTTGATGTCAATTTTCTTCGTATGAACATTGTGTATTTCTATTTGCTTTAAAATAAAGTTCTATCATATCCAAATTCTCTTCGTTGGAATAATTACCCTCCATTTTAAGTAGTATAAGAAACTCAAATAAACTTTGTAAAAACTCGGCACAATGAGAAAATGATAACAAGTACTATTCAGGAACACAAAATGATTGTTGACATGCGGCATTCTTTTGTTTCATTATGGCCGCCATGCGTTTTAAAAAAAAACAATTATTTTGGTTTTCAGAGCTCAAGAAAAATAATAATCTTACCTTGTTATACATCATTGGAAAGCTCTTAAAAAGATCTTTCCAAAAATACAATAATCGAATATGGCGTCGGTAAGAAAATAAAAAGTTGATGCCAATATCTCAAAAACAATTGAAGCTAGAAACTTCGTTTTACCTGCATAATGTTCCTCTAATAAAAGTGCCCTAATAATGTATAAACCATAAAACCATAATACGAGTCGTTTAGAAGCTACGGGCAAAAGTTGAAAATGCACCATTTTGATTTTTCCCAATTATCTTGAAAACCACAAAAGATATCCTAAACTTCAAAACGTCATCAAATTTGTAATAAAATTCTCTAAAACTTTCCTAATTTAACCCACCCGGTAGCTATAGCGGTTTACGAGATAGCAATGCATGTAAGCCAAATTTGGGACACATTGTATATATATATATATATATACATATATTTATATATATACATATATTTATATATATATATATATATATATATATATATATAAATATTCTATCTTTTCAAACTTTTTTATTGGGCGCCATTTTGTTCTATCATATTGGATTCCTACCAATATTTTACTAGTTACTACCTAAGCCACACTTAATTTATGGGCATAATTCAAAATAAATTCAGCAAGTAGTTTTCACATTGTCACACACCGCCATTTTATTCCACCATCTTGAATTCGTACCACAACTTTATCAGTTTATCTCTCTATCACACTTAATGCTTGCACAAAATTTGAAATTAATCTAATAGGTAGTTTTTTCAAGCCAATTTTTTAAATATTTAATTATGGCGCCATTTTGTTTTGCTATATTATATTCATAACAAATTGTACCAGTTCAATCCTACGTAACATTTGATTTATGTGCAAAATTTGAGGAAATTGGTTAATTAATTTCTTAGTAACAATTTTTTGTAACATTTCACTAGGCCGGCATTTTGTTCCGGCAGTGCCGGATGATTTTTTTTACGATTACAGATATTTTATTTTGCCGTCATATTGTTTGGAGATCTTGAATTAATAAAGTAGGGGCACGAAAGAAAACCGGACGGTCCTTAAAATAAAGGTTCATAGTCTTAAGCAAGCGGAAAAGTACAATCTGTGTACGCAAATAAATTTTATGTTATTTTATTTGTTGTAATAGTTTGCCGCTTCAAAGTGCGCCAGCTAAGCGGTACGAAAAATTAATCGGGGCTTTAGTAAATTTCGCACCGGTCCACTTGCAATTGGAATATGCCTAGACTCTCCAGGCACTTGCCGCTAGAAGGTTCTAGCTATTTCCAATGGCGCCTATACATTTCGGGCATTTGTTTTCATTTCTATATAAATGCGTTACGTTGAATTTGAATTATTATTTCGAAGTAACGATGGCGAGCAAAAGAGGAAAAACAATTCGAAGCGGTGCACGTGAAGTTATTGCGAGCATTATAGAGGCCTGTACTAGAGAAGCTGAAAACAATAGTTTAACTATTCCAACTCAATGGTGTTTCGGAAAGTAGTGTAAGAAATATTCAAAGAGAACATAATGATCGCTCATGTTCTACTTCACCTTTAAAATTTCCTGGTAAAAAAAAAAACCCGATTATCATACAAAGATAAAATTGACGATGGTGATTTTCAAGTAATTCGACTAACAATAGAGGATTTTTATATAAACTTGAAGAAGGTTGCGACCTGCAAACCCCTACTTCGTGCTGTAAAGAACAAAATAAATTTTCTGTACGGGTATAAAACCTTAAATCGGATTTTGCGATCAAATGGTTTTGTTTGGCGCAAGTTCCAAAATAAACGAAAATTGCTCATTGAGAGACCAAATATTTTTTACTGGCGGGTGAAATATCTGTCAACTGTAAGGCGATATAGGAAAGAAGGACGCAATAATGTGTATCTAGACGAAACCTGTTTAGATAATGATATGACAGTGAACAAATGCTGGCAAAGTGAAAGTGTTACAGGTGTTGTTCAGGGAATCCGCTCTAGTAGTCGCTTTATTATAGTTCATGCTGGTTGAGAAGCCGGATTTGTTCCAGGTGCTGCTTTAGTTTTTCGCTCGGGACTCACAACTGGAGAATATCATGGACAGATGAATAGAGATAATTTTGAAAAGTGGTTGCTCGAAAAGCTTCTACCTAACATTCCTCCCAAATTAGTCGTGGTAATGGATAATGCGTCTTATCATTCTCACGTAGAAGATAAAGTGCCAACTAAATACTCTACAAAAGCTCATATGATATCATGGCTTAAATCGAACAATCTTATATGTGATCCAACATGGAGAAAATATCAATTATATGAAGTAATATCAGCGAACAAGCCTAGCGAAAAAAAGTATAAAATTGACGGTCTTTTACGTAACCTAGGTCATACACCTTTAAGGCTGCCTCTATACAAATGCGACCTCAATCCTATTGAACTTGCATGGGCAGGAGTAAAAAAATATATTAGAGAGCGCAAAACCGGTGAAGTTTCAATTAAAGATTTAAATAAAATAACATTAGAAGCGATTGACTCAATATCGGCTGAAAATTGGAAATCGTATGTTAAACATGTTCGTTCTATTGAAGATAAATACTGGGAAGTAGATGGCAAAATTGAAACGGTTATTGATGATTTAGTTATCACACTGGGATCTTCAAGTAGTGATGACGAAACCTCATCATTTTCAGAGGAAGACAACGATTTAGAAGGAATCGAACCATTAGAATCACAGCCGTCAACCTCAAAAATGGCTTAGTTTTTTTTCATAAATTATCTAAAATTGTTCATAAAGTAGCTGTCAATAAACTGCTTCAAAATAATTAATTTTCTGTTCAATACCGGGTGTCAAAAAATATCTAATATTGCAATTAATATTTGAAAAACTACAGAACTCATATTTTTCCAAAATTAACACATCAATGTAGTTATAGTAGGGGAGCCAGCACTGATTCCAGTGAACAAAATTTATCAAAATTTTAACTTATGAAGTTCGACTTTGGGCTATTAGGGTATGCCAAAAGTGACCGTTTGTCTCCATCTGTCATATTACTTCGTACAGGGGGCGTCATTGTGAAATACTATACAGGGCGTTTGCTAACTGCGTGCTAATGTTAAAGGGGATGATTCTTAGACCTTTTTAAGAAAATAGTTTAATATGAACCTAAAAGTCTTAACTTTCGAGATACAGGGTTTGAAAAAACATTTTTTTTTTTAATCCTAATTCTGGTGCTATTATAGATAAATATCTGTGTGAAATTTAATACACGTCTTTTATGCATAAAAGGGCATTTTTTATTAACAATTAATTTTTGGAATTTCTCCCAGTGGCGTGCATATGTAATTAACCTGGGTAAATCCGTATGCTCCTTAATGCATAGAAGACGTGTATTAAATTTCATTCAGTTTTCTACAATAGCATAAGAATTGGGATGAAAAAATGTTTTCTTTTTAAACTTTACCATCGTGTATCTCAAAAGTTAAGACTTTTAGGACATAAAAACACCCCTTTTAACATCAGCACGCAATTAGGAAACACCCTATATAGTACTTCACAATGACGGCCCCTGTATAAAGTAATATGACAAACGGAGACAGACGGCCACTTTTGGCCCGAGTAGCCCAAAGTTGAACTGCATAAATTAAAATTTTGATAAATCCGATGCTGGCTGCCCTTGTAAAATCTGGATTTGTAAATCGTGTATCACTATACTGAGTGGTCCAATAATAGTGGACGTAGGCAGTAGCCCGGAAACCGTTAATGACAGAACTCAAGAAAAAATATATTTATAGGTAAATCGATCAAGAAAAATCAAAATTATATCATTTTAAAATTCCAAAGTTTGCCGTTTTTGCAACACAAAAGAGATATAGAAGTGCGGTACACGAAAGAAAACACACAAATATAGATAAAGGTTCATTAAGCATAGTTACATTTTTTAATTATCTGAAGTGCGTATAGTCAAAAAGGAGTGCCATATTATTTAAAGAACGACGGGACTTCACTGGTTTAAAGAGATTTCTTGGCCGACCTTCCTAAACGGATTGACTCCGCCCGGTTTTCTTTCGTGTCCCGCACTTTACCACAGTTTTAGTAGTCTACCTCTTTGCCACAAAAAGTTATGCCACACAATTGGAAATTAATCCATTAAGTAGTTTTTTCATACTGAATTTCTAAATATTTTATTAAGCCGCCATCTGGGATTCTTTACCAGTTGTTTCCTCCAGAATACTTGATTTTTGTGCAAATTTTAAAATAAATTGGATAAGAAATTTTTTAGTAATAAAAATTCTCATTAAGTTAATTAAATGTTATTAGAATATTACATTACAATTTGCCTATTTTCTTCTCTTCTCCAAATTAAAAAATGGTGATAACAGAATATATTTTATCTGGTGTACCTATAACTCATTTTGTTTTCCTCTCTGGAGGCGAGTTTTTATATTCTCAAACTCCTGTAGAAATATAGAAACACGATTTAAGCCAATGACACGATTGAGGCAAATCTATCCAGAAAAGCTTTCACTACCAAATAAGAAGGTCTTGGATAAAAAATCACTCATATATATATACAGGGTCCTGCAGCTCACATCCCGTCTTTTATTATACCTTAACCATTTATTTTAGAAAAAATATTTAAAAGCCACTATATGCTGTTGATTAGAGAGCACATTTTAAAAATATTCTTGATTATACAGAGTGTTACAAAAAATAGTGGCGCATAAGAGTTGTATTTTTTAAATGGAACACCCTATATTTTTTTACATTTTTGAAAGACTCTTTACCTAGTCTAGAGACTCCTAGAATAGTATCTCTCTTTTTTTAAAAGTTTCAGAGAAAAAAGGTAAAATCGAAGAAAAAAAAAATTATAGTCTACATTTAAAATATTTATAAAAATTAGATAAAACATCTTAAAAGCTAAGGTAACCTAGTAGCTTACTGCAAAAGGTTTATAGTTATTCTGCTATGAGTATTATAAGTCTTACTTATACAGGGTGACCCAAATTCCATGTCAAACGTTGCAAAATAAAAAATAATTTTTCTCCATTTTTTCAAATGGAACACCCTATATATTTTTTTTCTGTCCGGTACAGAATTAACAGATCAACATTTTTCATTATTAAACTTATCTCAAAATTCCTGAAGGTTTTTGAAATATTCTTAAAAAACTAATGTTGTACTTTGTTTTTCAGTACGATAATTGAATAAACTCAATAGTAATGTGGAAAAATGGAACACCCTATATATATTTTTTCTGTCCGATACAGAATTAACAGATCAACATTTTTTATTATTACACTTATCTCAAAATTCCTGAAGGTTTTTGAAATATTCTTAAAAAACTAATGTTGTACTTTGTTTTTCAGTACGGTAATTGAGTAACCTCACTAGTAATGTTCATAAGTAAGCACCTTCGCGATTTTGAATAATAAATAGGTCAGCGTGGTTATAGCTATGGGAAAAAACCTAAAATCCCAACATTTTTTGTAATTACGTTTACCGCATAAAATTTGAATTACTGCCAAGAGTTAAGCCGTAAAGACGTTTTACATGCTGCAGGTCTTCCTACAAGTTGCAAGAGACTTGCACAAAGGCATACGCTGACACTTGCAATTGAAATACAACTGCCGCTTTACAGTCTGCAAGACAAATTGCGCGCAATATCTTGCAGGTACAACCCCTTGCTGCAAGAAACTTGCAGCATGTAAAACGGCCTTAACCTTTATTTAATATTATTGACAAGTGTTGCCCAAATTATTAACTAGAATTTAAGTAGGCCATGAAAAACAAATTGTCTAGAAACTGTCAAACAACTAAAACATATCGGCAATTTACTTATTCGTTTTTTAAGTTTTACAAATTGAAATAATTATCGGATTTTTCATATAGTGGTCTTTACCTTCTACGTAGTTCATTTTTCGTTTGTTTGCGTCACTGTTTAGAAGCTTGAACGTTCTATCGTCATGGAGTACACCCGCGAAGAACTGGTTGATATGGTTTTTGTGTTAGGAGAATCGCATAGAAATGCCTTTTTGGCCAGTAGGATTTATGCGCAAAATTATCCAAAACGAAGGCACAAAGACCAGTTAGAAATAGGCCCGTTCGAACGGAAGAAAATGAATTAGCTGTGCTATTAGCTGTCACGGAAAATCCTTCTGTTAGACAAAAAGCAGTCGGGGATGCCGTAGGAGTAAGCGAAAGAACTGTTCAGCGAATTTTAAAGAGCCATAAATTTCATGCATATCATATTCAGTTGCATCAAGAACTCCTTCCAGCAGATTTTGAGAAACGCGTTGACTTTTGTAATTGGGCACAAGCTAAAATTAGGTTAAGCTTTGATTTTTTTGATAAAGTTTTATTCTCTGATGAGGCCACATTTCATAAGAATGGATTTGTAAATCGTCATAACTACCATTACTACGCCGACCATAATCCAAGAATTTTTAGGCAGCTTGATCTACAACACAGATGGTTAGTTAATGTGTGGGGGGGAATTATTGGTGAACATGTTATTGGTTCCCATTTTTTTAATGGACATTTAACTGGAGCTATGTATCTCGACTTCCTAGAAAATCACTTGCCAAATTTGTGCGAAAATTTGCCGGTTAATCCGAGAAATACAATGTAGTTGCAACAAGATGGTGCTCCAGCACATTTTTCGTTGCCAGTTAGGGATCATTTAAATAATAATTTTCCAGATCGATGGATTGGAAGACAGGGAGCAAGTGCGTGGCCGCCCCGGTCGCCTGATCTAACGAAATTAGATTTTTTTCTATAGGGCTACCTTAAGGAAATTGTTTACAACAAACCTCCAACAACTCCCGAAAATATGCAGCAACGGATTAGAACCGCATTTCAAAGTATTACGCCCGAAGTATTAAGAATAGTAGGAAGATCTTTTCATACCCGTCTTCGTTTATGCCTCGAAGAGAATGGAAGACATATCGAACATATGTTCTAAGTAAAAATTAATTTTAGCAATAATTAGATATTTGTTAATAATGTTAAATAAAGCTGTTACACCTTAAGTCGAGCCTTAACTCTTGGCAGTAATTTAAATTTTATGCAGCAAACGTAATTAGAAAAAATGTTAGGATTTTAGGTTTTTCCCCATAGCTAGAACTACGCTGACCTATCTAATATTTAAAATCGCGAAGGTATGAACATTACTAGTGAGGTTATTCAATTATCGTACTGAAAAACAAAGTACAACATTAGTTTTTTAAGAATATTTCAAAAACCTTCAGGAATTTTGAGATAAGTAATAATAATAAATGTTGATCTGTTAATTCTGTATCGGACAGAAAAAAAATATATATAGGGTGTTCCATTTTTCCACATTACTAGTGAGTTTATTCAATTATCGTACTGAAAAACAAAGTACAACATTAGTTTTTTAAGAATATTTCAAAAACCTTCAGGAATTTTGAGATAAGTGTTATAATAAAAAATGTTGATCTGTTAATTCTGTATCGGACAGAAAAAAAATATATAGGGTGTTCCATTTGAAAAAATGGAGAAAAATTATTTTTTATTTTGCAACGTTTGACATGGAATTTGGGTCACCCTGTATAAGTAAGACTTATAATACTCGTAGCAGAATAACTATAAACCTTTTGCAGTAAGCTACTAGGTTACCTTAGCTTTTAAGATGTTTTATCTAATTTTTATAAATATTTTAAATGTAGACTATAATTTTTTTTTTCTTCGATTTTACCTTTTTTCTCCGAAACTATTAAAAAAAGAGAGATAATATTCTAGGAGTCTGTAGACTAGGCAAAGAGTGTTCCAAAAATGTAAAAAAATATAGGGTGTTCCATTTTAAAAAATTCAACTTTTATGCGCCACTATTTTTTGGAACACCCTGTATAATCAAGAATATTTTTAAAATGTGCTCTCTAATCAACAGCATATAGTCGCTTTTAAATATTTTTTCTAAAATAAATGGTTTGGGTATAATAAAAGACGGGAGGTGAGCTGCAGGACCCTGTATATATATATATATATATATATATATACACAGTGAAACCTCTCAATAGCGGACAGTAGCCGTGCTACAGAAACTGTCCATTGTATAGAGATATCCTTTGTGTGGAGTGAACAAATTAAATACCAATGTAATTTTATTTAAAAAAATATTTTATTTTTAAGTAAAAAAATAGTATATTTAGTACAAATTATTAATACAATTGTTATTACGTATACACCAACATCTTTTACATACATATATGCATACAATCAAAATGTACTACCTAGTATAAAATATTATACTACTTACATACAGTGTGTATCAGCCAAATGGAATAAATTCGATAATAAATAAATGGGGGCGTGTTCGGAAAAACGTTTAGACCCGTCGATTGGTATTTTTAGTTGCTCATTTTCTCCAATAAAAACTTTTTATACAGGGTGTGTCCTGTAACAGTGGTCAATGCCAACTTTCTTATTTCAAATGCAACACCCCGGATATTATTTAATTTTTGGATTCTTTAGGAGATTCTAAACATATTTTATGTCCTATACCTATCTTCAACTATTTCGGCAATATTAAGTGTTTTCAAATTTATTTTTATTTTATTTATTTCGAATTTATTATTATTCATGAAAGTGGCTCTGGTTACTGAACTATTTATTTGATTACAAAAATTCGCTACAACACACTCAATACTTATTTACCATTTAGGTCCTCATATTAAGAATGTAAGCAAAAACCATTTTAGCGTTCCTTTTGATTGATGATTGTTTACTTTTGTGTAAAATGCCTGGCCTTTCTCTTTGCAAGACAGTAGTTGTCAGTGTCAGTGTCATAGTCTTTTGAATTTCGTTAACTGCATAATACCTAATATCAGAAAAATGGTTCATTTAACAGAAATGCATAAAATAACAATTCTACAAATGATTGGTTATGGAGATAACACACGAACACAAGTGGAAGTTGCTCGCTTATTTCATGAAAAATTTCCAAATTTGCCGCATATATCCCAAGGGACAATTAGTAAAATAGAAAAGCAGTTTCGCGAGCTTGGACATGTGAGGCAGATAAAAAAAGCAGCTGCCAATTCAATAAATGATGATACCAAATTGGATATTATGCTTGAGTTTGAGGAAAACCCACATATTTCTAGTCGACAAGCCGCCGCAATGTTCGATATTAGCCATTCGTCGATTATTCGAACATTAAAAGAAAATAAAATGCATCCCTATAAAGTGATACCAACTCAGGAACTCATGGAAGACGATTATGATAGGAGAACCTATTTTTGTGAACAAATGATGGCTATGTTAGATAACAATGTTATTCAATTAGAACATGTTTTGTTTTCGGATGAGTGCACCTTTACACTTCACGGTCATGTAAATCGTCAAAATTGCCGCTATTGGTCTAGGGAAAATCCTCACTGGATCAGCGAAGAACATACTCAATATCCTGAAAAGGTTAATGTTTGGGCAGGAATTGTTAGGGATCATATCATAGGCCCCTTTTTCATTGACGGCAATTTGAATGGCGATAATTATTTAGCACTGCTCCAAAATAATGTCGTGCCAACTTTGACAAATTTGTATCCGGATCCAGCAAACCCACAAGTTCCAGCGAATATGATATGGTTTCAGCAAGATGGAGCACCGCCCCATTACCAAATTAATGTCCGGCAGTACCTCAATGGAATATTTCCAAATCGGTGGATAGGGAGACGAGGATCGATAGAATGGCCAGCGCGATCCCCTGATCTGACGCCATTAGACTTTTTCTTATGGGGACATATTAAAAATGTTGTATACAAAACTAAACCCCTCGACTTAGCTGACTTAAGAAGACGAATAACGCTTGCGATTAGATCGGTCACGCCTGAGATGCTAAATAACGTTAGAAGAAATTTCTATTTAAGATTAGGAATTTGCCAAGACGTTCGCGGCGAACATATTCAACAGTTCCTAAATTAACTTTTTACTATTGTTTATACATTATGAAGAAATAAATAATTTTATATTTTTAATCTTAATTTTTGCAATAAATTTGAAAACACTTAATATTGTCGAAATAGTTGAAGATAGGTATAGGACATTGAACATAAAATATGTTTAGAATCTCCTAAAGAATCCAAAAATTAAATAATATCCGGGGTGTTGCATTTGAAATAAGAAAGTTGGCATTGACCACTGTTACAGGACACACCCTGTATAAAAAGTTTTTATTGGAGAAAATGAGCAACTAAAAATACCAATCGACGGGTCCAAGCGTTTTTCCGAACACGCCCCCATTTATTTATTATCGAATTTATTCCATTTGGCTGATACACACTGTATACAATTTGATACTGTTCTACTTTATAAAAAGTTTATGTTAGGATTTTCAGTGAATAAACTTTCATCAATTTCTGAATATGAAGTTAAGTCGGAAGAGAATACATTGATGTTTCTACATAATTCCGATAATTGCGGAAGCAGTTATTGATGGTCTTGGATTCGACTTTTTTCCATGCAGCAACAGTCCAAATCAAGGCACTTACAACATTTATGGATTTCTCCAATTGTTCGATAGATTCAGAATACGCCATCGATGACAAAAGTCGCTTGATTAAAAACTTTCTGTAGTGGTTTTTAAAATTTTGAGTCACGCCCTGGTCCAACTATTTTAACATTTTTTTAACTCCAGTTTTGGGTGAGATGCAGCATTATCCAAAAGTACTTTTCGGTTTTGCCTTTGCGTTTTCGGTCAAATTTCATCAACCAATGCGTTATTATATCCCTTGTCATCCATGCTTTCTTGTTATCTTTTCTTTCTTGTTTCTAGCCGTTTTCTATCCTTTGGATATAGGCCTCTCTCATGTTTCTCCAGTTTTCTCGGTTCTGAGCAACTTGATACCAGTTGAGACCTCCTGTTCTCTTAATGTCATCGTACCAGCGTTGTTGGGGTCTGCCAGTGCTTCTTTTTTCTCCCCAAGGTCTCCATCTGGTAACTTTTCCGCTCCAGTTAGTGTTGTTTCTGGCCACATGTCCTGCCCAGTTCCATTTTAGAGAGCAGATTCGTTTTGTTATGTCCTGGACTTTGGTCCTGCTTCTTATCCACTCATTCGTTTTACGGTCTTTAAGGGATGTATCTAACATTTTTCTTTCGATTGCTCTCTGGTGAACTTGTAGTTTGTTGAGAATTTTCTTGGTAAGAACCCATGTCTTGCAGCCGTATGTCGTTGTTGGAAGGATACATTCATTATAGACTCTGCACTTCAGTTTTAAAGGTAGTCTTGACTGAATGATGTGTTTTAGTCTGCCAAAAGCCGCCCATCCCAGACGTATTCTTCTATTGACTTCCAGTTCTTGGTTAATTTTTCCGATTGTGACTTCTTGCCCCAGATATACGTATAAATCTACCTTTTCCACTTCTTGTCCTTGTAGGGATATTGTATTATTAATTGTTTGCACGTTCATCATAAATTTTGTTTTTGAGGTGTTCATTTCTAAACCGACATATTGTGCCCCTTGTTGTAACTCCTGGAGCATTTCTTTCAATTCCGTTTCATCTTCGGCAAAAAGGGCGATATCGTCGGCAAATCTGAGGTTGTTGAGTCTTTCTCCAGATATGTTAAGTCCCCTGTTTTCCCAGTGCAGATTCTTGAAGACGTCCTCCAATACCAAGGTAAATAGTTTAGGTGAGATTATGTCGCCTTGTCTAACTCCTCTATTTATTTTCACCTCATTGGTATCTTCGTGGAGCCTTATCTTCAATTTGGATCGGTCGTTGACTTCGTGTAGTATGTTGATATATCTGTGATCTATTCTTGCGTTTTTCATAGCTCTTTCAATTGCCCAGAATTCTACTGTATCGAAAGCTTTTCGAAAGTCGACAAAAGCCATCCAGACTGTGATATTGTATTCTGTCGCCTTTTCTATGAGTATTCTGACTGTGTGAAGATGTTCAATTGTGCTATAGTTCTTCCGAAAGCCCGCTTGTTCTTTAGGTTGGTAGGTTTCGAACTTCATGTCAAGTCGATTAGTTATTATTCTCATGAATAGTTTGTATATTTGAGATAAAAGACTTATTGGTCTATAATTCTCTAAATTGCTAGGATCTCCTTTCTTGTATATTAGTACAACTATAGCGGTCTCCCAATCGGTCGGTATCGTTCCTTGGATGAGGCATTTATTAAAGAGTTTTTTGAGTTCTTTCATAAGCGGTGGTCCTCCCTCCTACAGCATTTCCGGTAGGATGTCGTCTTGTCCTGCGGCTTTTCCGTTTTTTATTTGTTTCATGGCTTTTTCAATTTCCTCGATTTCGATGTCTGGCAGCTCTTCTGAGCCAATGTTAAGTATTCTTCGCTTATCTTCCTTTGATAATCTCAAGGTTTCTTCGTCGGCTTTTGATTCATACAGATCCGTATAAAAGTTTTCCGTGACTTTCAGTATTTGTTGTCTATCTTCTGCCATGTTGCCATCTTTGTCTATCAGCTTGTTGATCTCTTTTTTGTGTGCATTCTCCTTCTTAAATATTTTTATGCCTCTGTTTTGCTCTATAATTTCTCAATTTGTTCTTCCTGATGTTCTCTAATGTCTTGTTTCGCCATTCTCCTTACAGTTTTGTTGACATCTGCGTATTCGACCGTGTCTCTCTTGTTCGATTTTATGAGATCTCTTCGTTTTTCCAGTAGCTGTTTTGTTTTTTCTGTCAACTTATCTTTTCTTTTTGCTCTTAATGTCATGTTGTTTTTAGCTGTTTCTTTTATTATTAGTGTTATTCTAGTGTTCGCTTCGTTGATATTTTCTTCGATTTGTGGTGATGTATTTCTCAGTTGTTCTGTTAGTTGCTGCATATATTCTTCTTTGCGTTCTTTCAGTGTGCTCGCGTCTAAAGGCTTAAGTTTGTTACTGAATTTCTTGGCTCTTTCTAGTTTTCTATTTTTAAGGATTTTGCACCTTACAAGTCTGTGGTCACTACTGGTTGTGAAGGAATTGAGGACATCGACATCTTGAATAATGTGTTTGTCGTGTGAAAGTACATAGTCTATCTCGTTCTTAGTTCTTCCATTTGGGCTTGTCCAGGTCCACTTTTTGTTAATCCTTTTTTTAAAGAAGGTGTTCGTTACGTAAAGTTGCTCTTTTTCCAGAAAGTTGGCTAGCATCTCGCCTCTTTCGTTCCTCGTACCAAGCCCAAATGGGCCGACGTATTTTGATTCGTTCACTGTGCTTCCTATTTTTGCGTTGAAATCTCCAATGACCAATGTGTGTTTCGTTTTGTTTTCTGAAAGGCATCTCGATATTTCTTCGTACAGCGCTTCAACTTTATCATCATCGTGGCTGCTCGTTGGGGCATAGATTTGGACGATTTTTATAGTTATGTTGGAATTTATTCTCAAGGTGATGTAGATAACTCTTTCTGAAATGGCTTTCAAAGTTTTAATGTTAGAGGACAACCGTTTGTTCACCAGGATTCCCACGCCGCCATTAGTATTCTGTTCGTT
Organism: Kuschelorhynchus macadamiae; assembly: GCA_030620095.1. Taxonomy (NCBI): domain Eukaryota; kingdom Metazoa; phylum Arthropoda; class Insecta; order Coleoptera; family Curculionidae; genus Kuschelorhynchus; species Kuschelorhynchus macadamiae. The sequence goes on from JAUTXW010001412.1 coordinate 120,856, forward strand.
TCCTTTGTAAAAAATGAGATGACCAGAATTTAGTCTGAGGCAGTCTTCTCCTTTTCTTCTTACTTCTGATATTCCCAGGACGTCCCATTTTATCTTGTTAAGCTCATATTCCAGTTCTATCAATCTTTCTTCATTTCCCAATGTTCTTGCGTTGTAGGTAGCTATATATAGTTGGCAGCCTGATCTAACCCAGTGAAAACTGGTCTGACCGCTGCCTTGGTCAGGGTTAGTCGAACCGCTGGGAACTGGGGGCCATCTGTATTGCTCTGTGTGCATCTGAGAAGGGTTTAGCCATAAAACACCACGTTGGCCAGACGTCTTGGTGAGTGTGAAGTTCAGCCGCCTCTCTCCAAATCAAAGCACTTACAACATTGTTATAGTAGCATTGAAGTGGCAATTTTTCCACGCTTGATCCTTTAAAACCAAGGGGTTTTTTACTTTTTCCAATCACCAGTGCATTTTCTTTTTCTCCATTCATAGCGGAGCAAAGTAAAATAGTGAGTCTCTCCTTGGACGCTTTCCCGCCAGCTCGTGTTTCGCCTTTTAAAGAAAACGTTTTATTTGGTCAGGCGCGGAAAAAGAGTTCCGTTTCATGGCGTTATAAATGTCTCTTGGTGCGTAATTTTTGATAATAGCACATAATTTCGTCCGCCAATCAGTTACCTGACTCAAGTCTACAGTCACTGCTTCGCCACAAATGGATTTGAAAGAGATATTAGGACGTTGACAGAACTTTTCCAACCATCCATTTGATCCTTTAAAACCATCAACTTCTAGGTTATTCGCAATTTTTTGGGCTTTTCTTTAATATTGTACCGGATATTGGAATGTTTTAGAGCTTACTTTACAAAACCAGTCGTAGACAATTTGGTTTATGGCAGCACCCTCAGTTTTCCCAAATTTGTTTTCTTTTCTCTTTCATGTTACCGGTCTCGGCGAACCGCTTGTTCAGATCGCTCTTGTTTCTCAAACTCTAACACTAAATTGGTTTTTTCCGCGTACTGGCTTATTTCAACTTTTTCTTGAAGAATCAAAAACTTTCTTTTGTTTGAAGACATATTGATCGCACCAGAATAACATCAAAACTAAGATATTCTATTGATGAAGACTAAATTTTATAAAAATAATGTGATCTATTTATTATACAATTCACCGCAATTTACCTACAAGCCAGGCAGCATAAGCCAGCCTATTGTTAAGCTAGTGCTATTAACAATAGGTAGGCGCCGCGCGGCTTGTTAGCATAGATCTAAATATTGCCCATAATGTCCAAAAAATTTCCTGCATTAAATGTGGATTTTTCAAAAATTATCTGAAAATCTGTCCGTTCTGAGGAGGTAAGTTTTACTGTTTTTATTAAAAATCTTCCAAATTTTACTGTCCGTGTCCTTTGTTGAGAGTGTCCGTTGTCAAGAGGGTTTAATACACAGGAATATATACTGACGGTCGGTGACTTCAAAATTGTCCGTTCAGCAGAGGTGTCCGAATTATATATATATATATATATATATATATATATATATATATATATATATATATATATATATATATATATATATATATATATATAATATTTAAATATTATAATATATTGTTTAATTTTCTTGGGTATAGGTTTATGTTTTATAATAAAACTTGCTATTTCCTTGACATTTCGCCCGTCTTAGTAAGCTTTTTCAAAAGGTTTTATTTATTATTTAACTTTTTTCCATTTTGAAATTACATGTTAAACCTAAAATAATTTTGAAATTTTACAAAGATTTTAGAGAATGCTTTATTTTATATGAAAAGAATAAATATTCTTGGGTTTGTGCATTATTTAAATTTCTACCAAGCTCCTAAAATAACTAGATTATTAGGAAAGAGATAAACGTATAGAAATATAGAAAGTAATAATGTTTGTTTTCCGGGTGAAAACTTAAAGGTAAAAATTGTCTCTTCTAGAACAAATTGTAAATATGCCAATAAATATTCCTTGGTATTTGAAGTAAAGAAACAAGAATGATTTGGTAACTTTAGTTGTTTATAACGACTTAATCTCTTCATAAGTTTCTTACAAAATTACGAGGTTATTTTTAAATGTAAATAAAGTCGATAGAAACATTTAGCATTAAAAACATATCTATTGAGATAATTTAAGGCAATAATAAAGTTGATATTAACAATGCAATTGTTGTACCGTGTGCGTTATTCTAATGAGTTCTCTTATGCCAATAAATTAGGAAACTATAGGATGTAGATATACTTGTTTTGTTATACCAAGATTCAGATTCATCAAAGTTTACCCAAGAAACAATTCGGGGAACAATGAAATACAGCCACATCTACGAACTAATCTCGAGGCGTAATCAATTTTGCTTACTCTAGGTATTTTGGGCAGATATACATTCAGCTTATAAAACGCCCTACTTTGCGTGACGATGTATATCTGACTTCGTAAATTAGAACAAAGATTGCAAATAAAACTTGTTGAGCAAGAGAGTTAAAGGTATTAGTGTAGTAATTGCCTTCAGTTTTAGAAGTAAAATTCGCCAGAGATGTTATACTTATAGAACTAATTTTGTTCCCGGAAGAAATTTTCTCCTAAAAATTCATAAACTTGGATATTTCGACAAGAACACTTCACATCTGTCTTACGTTTCCTTCCCTAGTAAAAGTATTGTAATCGTGATTTTTTGAGATATTCACGTTTCAGGGTCCCTAGATGACGAAAAACATGTTTTCCCCCTCCCTGTAATATAAGCAACCTATTTTGACACTGTTTTGATAAACGTAATTGAAAATTACTCAACAAGGTATTTGAAAAGACAGTCTGTGTAACACATATACAGTGTGTCTCAGATTCGCTTCTCTCTACAGGGATCTCGGCTCTTATTATACCTAGAGCAAAGGTTAAATGGGGAAAGTTTTAGAGGAAACTTATTGCATTCGATATCCGGCTTCAGATTAACGATCCATTAATTTTTTTTGGAAATATCGGGGAAAAACCGAAAATAACGGATTTCGTTTTTGGCCAGTATATTCAGAACGGTAAATTTGTCAGCTGCCAAAATGTGACATTATTCGGACACATTTTTAAGACAAATAAGACGGCGTATACGACACGTCTTTATTTTTTTTTGTTAACCCGCAACACGCCTCAACTTTCATTTTTCTTATGGCCGCCATATTGGCTTTTTCGATTTTTGGAAAGAGCCTAAAATTTCCAGTTTAGTGATATCTCACAAGTTCATTAAAGATTTTAATATCATCGAAATACTACACCTCGTAAAGTTAGGTTTCAGTTTTTTCTAAGGAGGCCATGATTTAAAGTAATGTTAGCTCTCAATGCTTTTCTAAGGAGGCCATGATTTATCTGTAACAAAATTGGATTTTGACTTTGACGTTAAGTTAAATAGTTGAAAGTATCAAAACTGTGTTTTAATAAGTAGTAGGTACGCTTTTATCCCAATAAAATCATAAGTCTGACACATAAATTGTCAAAACCTATAGAAAATGGCCGGCAGTCCGTATTCAAATGAAGAAAAGGTTGACATGTTAGCTCTGTACCTTCAATTATACAGAAACGCCGACGTTACCTCAGCAAGGTATTTGGAGATGTACCCCGAACGACGCACGGCAGCCTCATAAAACCCAATTCAGGAAAATCGTAGTTAATTTAATTAACCAAGCGGATACAATAATAACAGTGAAAATCGAGACAGAAACATTTTATAAGCTATCAACGAAAACCCTAGTGCATCGGTAAGAACTGTAGAACAGGAAATTAATGTGCCAAAATCAACAGTACAGAGAGTTTTATAAAAGAATAAATACCATCCATACAAACCCATATTAGTACAAGTACTTAAGGAAACTGATTTTCCAAGACGACTACAGTTCTGTGAGTGGTATACTAGGAGATGTAATGAAAATTCTGATTTTGTAAATCATGTCTTGTGGTCCGATGAGACCAGGTTCACGAATTGTGGAGTCTTTAATAGGCACAACCGTCATCATTGGGCTGTGCAAAATCCTCACGAAGTGGCAGAGAGACGTATACAGATCAGATTTGGAAGTAACGTTTGGTGTGGTATCATTGGTAAGTTAATCTAACCAATCTTTTTTAAATAAGCACCAAATGATGGTCAAATAATCTTTTTTTTTTCGTTTAGTTCTTTAATGATACTAAAAGAGTATAATCTAATAAAAAAAAAGTAAAACGTTCTACTCTAGTCAGTCAACTTACTTTTTTGATATTGTATTACATTTTTATTCAATCATTTTGTATTGTAGTTTCGAAGAACCTGTAAAAATAGAATTGGGTTCTATAAATGTATTAACACTTTATCTAAATTTTCTGCAGATTTAGCTAATTCTCTAAAATTATTTTGATTGTCTGAATTCAATGATTTATTATTACCCGGGAAGCCTAGTTCTTGCGTTATGAAAAAAATACCATATTAATCAAATGTCGAATTATTTTTCGTTTTTCATTACGATTTATAGAAAGGCGTTCAGCTGTATTTCCGAATAATTTAAATTTTAAAGCGCAAGGGGTTTGTTCTTTTGATATTTTATGTTTTATTAAGGCACGGTGTACTTCTTTAAGATTATTATATCACTGAAATAAATTGATTTAGTATTTCCGAAATATGCAATACCAACAAAATAATTTATTACGGCTATTACTTCCCGCTAACCAAATATGTTTTTCTTTTTCATAATAAAGCTGAATAGGTTTCAACTGTATACAAGCTCATTCATTACGGGATGTTTCGATAATTATTTTTGGAAAGAAAATATCTACTTTTTAATAAAGATAATTTTCCCTTTATAATTTATAGTTTCTGGTACCACCCGGCCGACCCTGCCGCCCTTGACTGTTGGGCACCTATTTATAAATTATTAATCATTTCAGGAAATCGACTTATTGGACCATTTTTGTTCGACTACAACCTAAACGGGCAGAGGTACTTAGAGCTTTTGCGAAACCAGGTTGTACCAGCCTTACGGGCTATTCTAACGGAAGATGAATTAAGAAGAACTTGGTTTCAACAAGACGGATGTCCGGCTCACATTACCATTCAAGTCAGGAACTTCTTAAGAGAGCAGTTTGACGAAAGAATATTTTCTTTAAATGGTCCAATATCTTGGCCTCCTAGATCCCCTGACCTGTCGCCCTTGGATTTCTGCCTCTGGGGTCACACGAAGAATGAAATCTATGAATTTGATCCCCCCGTGATCATAGAAATCCTGAGACAAAGAGTTCTGGACACATTTAGAAATATTAACCGACATACACTTACCAGGGTTGTACGAAAAACAGTCAACAATTGTCAAAAATATCTCGATGGAAATGGACGTCATTTTGCAGATTTGCGAATTAATGTTACCCACTGACAAAGTAGTTAAAGCTCATTTAGGTTTTAAGTCGTTATTTACGTTCATGTTGTATTGAAAATTCAGTGCGTTCAATACATTACTTACTTATTAATGTAATCTTGTGACAAATAAATCATGGCCTCCTTTAAAAGTGTGATATTTTGATGACACTAAAATCTTTAATCCACTTGTGAGATATCACTAGACTGGAAATTTTAGGCTCTTTCCAAAAATCGAAAAATCCGATATGGCGGTCATAAGAAAAATGAAAGTTGAGACGGGTTGCGGGTTAACAAAAAACAATGAAGACGTGTCGTATACGCCATCTTATTTGTCTTAAAAATGTGTCCGAATATCGTCATATTTTGGCAGCTGTCAAATTTACCGTTTTGGATATACTGGCGAAAAACGAAATCTGCCATTTTCGGTTTTTCGCCGATATTTCCCAAACTTATTGATCGATCGTAAATCTGAAGCCAGATATCGAATGCAACAAGTTTCCTCTAAAACTTTCCCCATTTAACCTTTGCTGTAGGTATAATAGAAGCCGAGATCCCTATATAGAGAAGCGAATCTGGGACACACTGTATACTGTGACTATGTACTGAACTGAATTGGGTCACACTTCACTATTCCTAACAAATGGCAAAAGCTGTAAAGAAATTTGATTTTTTATATTTTACTGTTTCTATTTCAATTTTTTATTGTATTGAATGTTTTCTCTAAAACTAACAGAATGCAAAAGATTGTTATTTTAATTCGAATTATCTCTAAAACTATGAGATTTTCGAGTATTAAAGGTATGACAAAAAAAGTCTTGAAATTACACATAGAATTCAAAAATGGACTTAAATACAAAGTAATCTGTTAAAAAAAATGTATCTTTGTGACACTTTACTTTGTGAGCTCTCCCAGTATAACCCAAAATAATTTTAAAATGTGGAGAGTCTCGATATTATGACACAAAAGCGCATTATTGACAAATATCATCTACAAGGCAAAATATTATGCGCTATCGTTGACTCACCTGTACAATTAACTAGTAAAAATTATGTTTATGTGTTGCTTATGAGAAAAACAAGCAAATTAACCCTTTAATGGGCAAAATTATCTGGAAAATATGTTACACAAAAAACATTAATTCTGCAGTCTATTGAAGGTCCCAAAACATAATTCTTGGCTAACATTCGCGTTTTATATCTTTTTTTACCTCATATTACCCGGTAAACCATTTTACCAGAGACCATTAAAGACCAAATATGTAAGAAATGTTCGCTGGTACAATGGTTTACCACATCATACTACTTTTGAATGGTTTAGTTTAAATAATTTTGCACAAATTCTACACAAGTCTTTATTTGTCTTATATTACAGGTAAATAAGTCACAAATACATAGAAACAAATGTTGACAGAATCAGATAAACAGAAAATATTAAACTCAACACATGTTTGTAACTGATTTATAACAATATTATAATAAACTAAATTAAACGAAAGTAGTAGACAAAACATGTGATTTCCTAATAAAAAAAAAAACAATTAAAACTAAACTAACAAACTAAACAGTCAATTTATCCAACGACCAAACAAAATGGGTATAGCTATAAAACTAGGAATTATGGTAAAGACTAAAACATTCGACGCATAAAGCAACTTGGCACTCACTGCACGTATAATTACTCCTTTTTTGTTGTAAAGTATTTCCAAAATAATTTCTTGATGGTATTGGACCTGGCTTTTTCCTGAATGTAAAGTTTCCGATCAATTGATCAGCGAGAAGGCTTCGAAACTTTAGCTAACTCAATGGTTTCTTTCTGGGATTGCTTTTTTTGATAGTCTGTGTGTAAATTATATATCAATTGACAATGCTAGAATCGATGAAGTAATACAGGAATTTCATCCACCATTTCCTACTCTTCCAACTTACGCAGTATGACTCAAGCCATTGGTCAAAGCGATCGACACCTCCCATGAATTTTTTGTAATTAACAATAGATCTAGGGCATACAACAGTCTCTCTTTCGCCAGTTTTATTTGTACGAAGCACTTGTCCAGTGTCTACGGCATGATGCATATTGCTACAAACTGTTACACACTTGGTTCCTCAATCTTTCCACTTGGCAATAGAGATCTCTTCACAAACTGCGAAATCCGACTGACCCATCGCTATTTTTTATCTTGAATTAGTTTTCCTTTTGAAAAAGGCTTCCTTGTTTGGCGGATAGTTTCGCATCCAAACAATGATCTGTCGGCTAATTTTTTCATAAGTGGAATTGTTGTGAAAAAAATTATCAAAATAGGTACAAAAACCTTTATTTTCTAAAGTTGCAAGCAATTTCAAAACAACTCGTTCTCCTATAGTGTCTGACCCAGCCTGCTCTTTTCCTTGGTATACGTCAAATGCGTATAAGTAGCCTATCTAGAAACAAGCCAGGGCCCAAACTTTGAAGCCCCTTTTTACAGTCTTCATGAGCATGTATTGCTTAAGGCTTGTACGACCCTTAAAACCAATCATGCTCTCATCTATGGCCACGTTTCTACTTGAAGTGAAAGATTCAGAATACACTTTCGAAAAATGTGTGATCAATGGGCGAATTTTGTAGAGTTTGTCATAGTTAGGCGTCCCATGAGCTGGCATATTCTGATTATTATGTAGATGTAAATATCTAAGTAATTTTAAAAATCTCTTTTAAGGAAAAACTATTATTATCTCTTTGTAGAAATTTCGATCACGTGACCAATAAAGCCTCAGTGAAGGTAAATGGTCGAGTCCCATTATGATAAGTATTCCTAAAAAAGCTTTCAGTTCTTCCACGGCAAATTGTAAATTTATTTTCGTTTGTTCTGCATAGATATTTGATCGTTGAACAATCCATAAAATTTTGAGTAAATATGATTTCAAAAAAATCGTATATCTTTTCAGACTCAACCTAAAAAGAAAATGGTCTTGTTACTTATTTCTATAAAGTGGACAAAGTTATATTATATCTTGGGACCAGTTTCCTCGGAAAAAATATAATTTATGTACCTTGTAAGAGGCACAGGCATTTTTGACCAGACGGAAAACTCCTCAACTTCTTGTTCTACTTCTTCTACACCTAGGTCGTCATCACTGTCAAAAGATAATAATGTATTTTGCAAAGGAGTTGGAGAATCGGGTTTGTCGGCAACTGAATCGTCGGAATCAAAATCTGAGAAATCAGCAGCAGGATCCGGTTAAGCCCTTTTCCTTGTTGTTCTTGGCGTAAAATGTTCAATTACTGGCGACAAACTAACTTCAGAACACCAACTGGAAGAAGGGGTGTTTGATATACGTGTATATACCAAAGAACTTTAAAGGGTTAGGAACACTATGATTTTCAGAATAAATCTTTGTAAATCACATATTAGATCGAAACTCGACGTGTTCGAGCTCACGCGATCGAAATTAGCAAAAACTATTCCATTAAAAACATGTAAAAGAATTTCCATTAGGGTTATTTATGTAATGTGTTAAACCTGCTGCAGTTGGCATGGCTTACAGTGCACGGAAATCAAAACACGAATGAATATTTTAACCGGGAAAATTTAATTTGGGTTTAATTGGAACAAGCAAAACAACGCCAAAATTGTGCTGAATGTTCGACTGAATCGCTGCACGCGAGTTTCAACGATAGGCCTATTAAATGGCGGGTAATCATATTATTAATTTTGTGTCAGTTGGTGTGAAAGTCTTTGCCTATTTCAGGCAATTTATTAAAGAACAAATATATAGGGTAAAGTCACGTATATTGTACCGCTTTTCACAATATTGCTGTTAGAAATTGACCAGTTGGATTTTGGAGCGTGAAAACTTATAATTTAAAATGTTTATGTTTATATTTCTTTTCAAAAATAGCTTTCCTACATGTGATATGTTTCGTAAAAATAAATATTATATACATTTTTTAAAACCTTTGTAATCGGTACAATTTAGGCAAATGTTTGCTAAATTGGACCACGTGGTTTCCTAATTTGTACCAATTAAAATAAAAACAAAAAGGGATAAGAAAAAAAACATTTTTTTTGTATTAAAATGCCTAAACTTATTAAAGAGAATTTAACATGTTATATTAATAAAAAAATAATGACAAATACTACAAAATCGTTAAATATTATTAAGTTATGGACAAAATTCACAAACATAATTTTTGGTAACCTCTGCCACACATGCTTCGTGAGACCAGTTTTTGCACCAGTTTTACATTGAATCATATCTTACACTCATCGCATACTTGACAGTACTAATCATTTTCGTTCATTTCTATTACCAGATTGGCGTTTAGTTAGAACTGATGATGTTCTTTTTGAACACGTTTTTGATGTGGTTAGTATGGGAGAAAATGAACCAATTTTTCGTTTAATTGATAATCATTTAGTTTGCTCTACAGCAGTTTTCCGGGCTTCCAGTTCCTCTTTATATGGTGTTGAGGTTAACATCTGTGATTTTTGAGCACCTTTGGTCATCCGCTTGTTTCAAAGATCTTTTGTAGTTGGCATCGGAATTATTCCTTCAAAAGAAACACTTAAACAAGGCGTTTGCATCTTCTTTAGAATTTCAGACAATGGAATGTAGCTATCGCTGTCAGATGTCTAGGAATTCTGCATTGGTGTAGTGCTCTTTCGGTCGGATTTGAAGTTGATTTGTTTTGTAACGCAGATGATCAAATCTGAGAAGACGGTTCTATCAACAGGCCATATCTCGCATTTTCTGAAACCATTTACGGCATTACCAATTGTTGCTGCCCTTCCATATGCTTCACCAAGAATTTGTGCAACTTGAAACTGAGTAACATCTAACCTAAAATGTTGTCTCATCCACTTTTCGACACCTTGATTGTAGTACCCCTCTAATGGCTTAAAAACCGCAACGTCAAGAGGTTACAGCCGATGTGTAGTATGCTCAGGCAATTGTAGCAATGATCACCCCACTTTTCCTGGCTAACCGCACAGCTTTGAGATTTTTTGAGTGAGTAGTGTGCCCATCTAGAACACACAACACTTTATTTCCAACTGTAGGTTTAACTACGTCAATAAATGCCTGCAGCCACACTACAAATAAGTCCGAATGAATATAACCAGTATTCGAAATTTTCACCAAATAGCCTGGTGGAGCGCCCATACCGAGTTCGGCCATCATTCTTTTTCTTTTAAATATGATCATTGGTGCTACATACTGTCCAGAGGCACTAGTACACACCACCATGGTTGTGTTTACACCCCTTTCACCGCTTGCTATGGTTCCTACCTGGTGTTTTCCATTTTTGGCAAGAATCTTTTGACATTTTTTTTGAACAGTGGAAAAGCCACTTCCGTCAACATTTAATATTTTAGTAACATCCAGATTAGATGGATTAAAAAATCCAGTAACATTTTCTTTATTAAAGCCCTTACATCGAACCAAAAGAAGTGGCTTCTGGTTGCCTTATAGAAATATTTGGATGCCTTTTCATAAACCGGTAAAACCATTTTTTGCCCGCCATTTGATTATTTTTGTTAAAATTGTTTTTAATGCCATTTTGTTTAGCAAACTCAAAAGCTGCCTTACGAATATCCCTAATTGTTAAACCAAAAAACATTCTTCCAGTTTTAAAATTTGATCCTCGAGCTGCTGTTCAATTTCAGCACTAAAGACGGTACAGCGACCTGACGCCTTTACACCTTGATTAGCTCTAACATTTGATGACGTTAAATGCCTTTTAAATGTAGGTTTTGGAACATTATACATTTCACATATCTCATTTAACCCGTATTTTTCTATACTTTTTAATGACTTCTTTCATGTCCGTCTCTGACCACTAGCCATATTTAAGGCCTTTTGTGATTATTCTGTAAAAAACATTGAAACTAGTATCTTATATTGTATATTGTATGTTGTGACTATTCTATAAAAAACATTGAAACTAATATCTTATATTGTACCAGTACAAATTAGGCAACTCATGAGTGGTACAAATTAGGAAACAAGGATTTATTTCTAAGATTTACGAAGTTATTGCCGGTTTGAGGTTAATTAAGCTACAAAAGTAGTAAAAACATTGTTCAAAGACTAATTGTTTGGTAAAAACAGATTATAACTTAATCAAAACCTTACATTTTGTCTTAAAGCTTATTCAAAAACATATGAAACTTACTACACTTGTGATTTCTTACACTCTGACTATTTCCAGATATAACTTTCCAATTTAATACATAGATGGCTCCATACACAAACAATTTCTTAAATATTAAATTGGTACAATTTAGGAGGCAGTACAATTTAGGATACTTTCCCTTATATTACAATTAAAGTTGAATCAGATAATTGGATTCTCTTTCTAGATATTATTGTACATCAAATTTTAAGACATTCGCTTTATAGAAAGCCAACATATAGTAAATAAACATCCATTTTACCATTTAATACACAAGCAGCTCGTTAGTTTCTAGAATACAAAAATACCCAGACGTGACAAAAAGAGCGGCGGTGTAAGAAAGAAAAGAAGTTCTTCTACTAATACGCGGAACCACAAACAAGATTCAACTATGCAACACCCAAGAAAATTCAGTGTTTGTGATAAACAAGTATTCCACTAGCAGAGAATGAAACTTCCTACCCTTGTGATGATGTGTGTGAAGGAGAAACTAAATGATCCACATCCACCAGACTTAAGGCACATGAACGGTGTATTAGAAAAAAGTATGTAGGAACAATGAAATCCAGAAGGTTTCGACATATTATAATATAATGGCTCATTCTGTATTCTGATCTTGTCGATATTACAGGTGAGTAAGGAAAAGGGTAAGCCAGTTCAATTTTGACAAGGTCGCACTAATCTTAAAAACCATAATTTTGAAACATAAAAAATGAAATGTGTAAATTTCAATTTAGTTTGTTTCGTAAGAAGATTTAAGCCGTATTTTGTTTTAGTGTTGTATCAGATTTTATCTGAGGTTGTACATTAAAACTTCCTATAGGAAGAGAATGTTGATATATCTGTTCAAGAAAAAAGTGTGACCACTAAGTGTATCATGGAAAAGTGTGCACGACAGACTCTGACAGTGTTTGGAAATATGAGGTTTATTAATTTGATATTCTTTTTGGCCAAAACAAGTGAACTTTTAGGAGGCATATCCATAAACTAGTCTCCGATTGGGCACAAAAACTATAATATATTTTTTATTATATAATGTTTATTGAAATTTGCTAAAATGTATCTTAAATCACTTTTCAATATATTTGCCATTTAGATTCAGACGTTTATAGAAGCGCTTCACAAACTTTTGTACAACTATCTAAAAAATTGGTGTCCAACGTGTTCATCCAGTCCGTGAAGCTGACCTCATCATCGGCATTGCATCGAGAGATAATAATCACTAGGCGCAAGATCGTGGCTGTAGGACGGATGATCAAACATTTCTCATTTAAATGTTTGCAAAAGTTGTTGTGTGGAACAAAACTATTCCGGAAGTAAGATGAACTGGCCGCTTATTTTTTATGGCCTTTCGTAGACTTTATAGTGCAATACAGTAAGCAAATGGGTTTATTGTTTTTCCTTGCTCCATGAACTCTACGAACAAAACGCCGTGCCTATCCCTAAACATTATTCACATGACCTTCCGATTGGATAACACTATGCCACCGTTGTTTCGATTGCTGCTTAGTCTCTGATGTGACATGAGCATTCGTCCCAAGCATTGTGGTAGCGCCCCAAAAAACTCATTGCTGTTGCCAGTCACATTACCTTGTATTCGTTAGTAAGCATTTTCGTATATATATATATATATATATATATATATATATATATATATATATATATATATATATATATATATATATATATATATATATATATATATATATATATATATATATATATATATATATATATATATATATATATATATATATATATATATATATATATATATATATATATATATATATATATATATATATATATATATATATATATATATATATATATATATATATATATATATATATATATATATATATATATATATATATATATATATATATATATTTATTTCACCATCACCAACTTTATTTTTCTTGTGGACGCCATATTGGATTTTTGTCCCTTTAAAATAAGCAAGAAAAATCCTATTTATTGATGTATAACAAGTTTACATTTCCTAAAGAAAAACCATCAAAATGTCCAAAAATCCATTTTATTCTAGCAGGCTTTGGATCGCCATGGTAACAATATTATTTTTTTGTTTTGGACTGTTTGATTTTTTGACGTTTCAAAGTTTGTTAGTTATTTTCTGTTATCGTTTATTTTAAATTCTTAAAAATGGCTTTGCCTTATACCAACAAAAAAAAAATTGATATGCTGGAGTGTTATATTAAAAACAATACAAATGCAGTTATAGCCTTAAATAATTACGCTGATATATATATATATATATATATATATATATATATATATATATATATACAGTGTGTCTACTTAAGTACTCTACATAGAGGAAACTTTTTTATTAGTAGTTTTACGAAAAAAAGTTACTCTTTATAAAAAGTTCTGCTTTCTGCCAAAATAATATTAAAATATTCAAACTTGAGATTGCATATACAAGGTGGTCAAAAATCCAAGAAAATCGAAATTGACTCAAGAGAAAAGTACCTTTAATTTTTACTTTATAGCAAAATGTAATACAAATTCTTACTTAGAATAAAAAAACATATCTAGCACTAGATTCGTTGCATCCTATCTGAAATCACTTCTTAAGGTATGTAAAACTTTGGCTTCTTACTGGCAAGTCCAGTTTCTTACTTTTGTTCCTACCTACATACCAGCAAAATTTCCTTATTTATCGATTGTTGATAATGGCATTGTCACTGCCATTGTCAACCACAATATTGTATTACTTTATTGAAACATCAGTTTGAATATTATAGCAAAAAGAAATGCGGCTGAAATTAAGTAAAGAAGATAAAATTGAAATAATTTTAATTGTCGGAGAAAAATATAAAAGATTTCGAGAAGCTGCAGACTTTTTAACAACAGACACCCCGATAAAATTATACATTTCACAACAGTGGGGAATATTCTAGCTAAATTCAAGACTTTTGGAAATGTAGAAAATAACTTTAACAAGAAACGGAGGTCAGGGGTTGCGAATGACGAAACTACAAATCAAGTAAGCAACATTGCCAAATAACGTAGGTAAAGATACAGTTTCAAGAATATTGAAAGAAAACAGTTTTCGACCTTACAAACCAAAATTTATACATACCTTAAGACCAGGAGACTTTGAGCGACGGTTCGAGTTTTGCTGTCAGATACAAGAGGAGCTAAAAGATGATCCTTTTATGGCAAGACGCATTATTTTTAACGATGAAGCAACGTTTACTTCCAATGGGACTGTAAGTTCGCACAACTGTCGGTGATGGAGTGACGTTAATCCTAATTTTGTTATACAAACTCGTGATCAGTATTCATTCAAAACAAATGTGTGGTGCAGAATTTATAAAGATAGAGTAATTGGACCAGTTTTTTTTTCGACATAATTTAAAGTCAACGCTACTTGGATTTTCTAAATACTTACTTGTACGATTTTATTCATGAACTACCCATAAGTGAGAGGTTCCAAATATGGTACCAGCAGGATGGCGCACCCTGCCACGGAGCAAGGGATGTAAGACAATACTTAAATTTTATCTTTAATGGACGAGTAATCGACAGGTATTCTGATATTTTCTGGCCAGCTAGATCTCCGGACTTGAACCCTGTTGATTATTTCTTTTGGGGCTACTTAAAAGAGAAAGTGTATCTAAAGAGGCCATTTCAGAATGTTGATCATTTGGGGAGGGTAATTAGGGAAGAGATACAGGCCATAACGCCTGCCATGATAAGAAACGTTTTAAGAGAATTTTCTGTAAGAACGGTTACCTGTATGGAAAGAGATGGTGGATATGTTGAGGCAAATGTGACGGAACAGTTAGTTTTTATTGTTTAAAACTATTTTTTGGGTTTTTCCGCCTTAGAAAATTGAAAAAAAAAATAAATAAAAAATAAAATATAGTTACCCTATAAATTGAATAGATAGTCTTGAGTTCTGGGTCCACTACGAAGGTACCCGAAGAACGACACTGAAAAATGCCTGCTTTCTGGACGTTTCGAGGGAAAGTCTACCCCCGTCTTCAGCAAACCTACAAATAAAATACTAAAAGCTGAATATGTCTTATGTTTCGTATCAGAAATATAACCAGAATGGCTAATCTCTGACAAAATGTCAGTGAATGTCAGTTTAAAGGTGTTATTTTTAATTGTTAGAATAAGGTGCGAAATAGGTGTACCTAGAGTATGTTCATTTTAATTTATTGTATTTTGAGGTGTCCTTTTTTTACTTCAGTATTTAGCAAATTTAACCAAGTGTTATCAAAACTAACGGAACAAGATGCTACACAATTATCTTTATTTAATAATATTAAGGTACTTTCTTTTATTTTACGTTTTTTGGAACATGGTTCTTTTGCTAAAATACTAGAAGCATTCCAATTAATTTTATGATTGTTATCTAGTGCATGTTGGCATATGTTTGATTTTTGAAATTCCCTATTTTTTATGTATGTTTGGTGTTCTTTAATTCTTTTGGCTAATGGCCTAGTAAAATTTATTGCATTGACACGGAATTTTATAAATAACATTTTTTGTATTTTCTTGTTCATTGCTAGGTTTTGTTTTTGTAAGTTTACTTCTAAGTGTATTTTGTGTTTTAAAGATAGTTTTGATGTTAAAACGTTTACCTATTCGTTTTATTTTATCTGATAAATTAGGTATGTATGGTATAAAGAGGTTTGTAATTGGTCTATTTTGGATTTTTTTGTTTTTTGGATTCTCAAATTCATAAAAACATTTTTCAACGAAATCATTAGGATAATTATTTTGATTTAAAACATCTTTTATAAAATTTTTTTCTTTAATAAAATTTTGTTCTTTGCAAATTATTTTTGCTCTATCATATAGACTTTTTACAACTCCCTTTTTAACCATGATTGGATGATTTGAGTAAAAATTTAAGTATCTGTTTGTGTGTGTAGGTTTTCTGTATACTTCTGTTTCAAAACTGTGTATGTCTTTTTTGATAAGTATGTCTAAAAATGGAAGTTGTTGGTCTGTTTCCTTTTCAATAGTAAATTTAATTGTTGGTTCTTTGGTGTTAATATGATATAAAAAGTTATTTAAATGTTGATCGTCATGTTCATAGATACAAAAAATGTCATCAATGTATCTCCACCAAATAAGTGGTTTATGATCGTAATTTTGAATATAATTTAACTCAAAGTTTTCCATAAAAATATTACTTAGTAAAGGAGATAAAGGAGACCCCATAGCCATGCCAAAATTTTGTTGGTAATATTCGTTTTTGTATTGAAAATAAGTGGTTTTTACACAAAAAGTTAGTAATTCTAGAATAGTATTAATGTTTAATGATATACGTTCACTAAGATTGTTATCATTTTCAAGTTTATTTCTTACTATGTTTAAAGTTTTATCTACAGGTACATTTGTAAAAAGACTAACGATATCAAAACTTACCAGTGTATTATTTATATTTATTTGAATATTAGACAATTTCTCAAGGAAGTGTTGTGAATTTTTTATATATGAATTAGTATTACCTACTAGCAGTTTTAATATATTTAAAAGAAACCTAGATAAAGGATGTGTCGGTGAGTTTACGCTACTTACTATTGGTCTTAATGGCGTGTTTGGTTTGTGAATTTTTGGTACCCCATAGAAATGTGGTGTTTTACTGTGGTGTGGTGTTAATTTAAATCGTTCAATATCTATAAATTGGTTTTTATGTTTTTTAAGCATAGTGTATATTTGTCTTTCTATGTGTTCTGTTGGATCTTTATTTAATTTCGAGTAAGTGTTTTAGTTTATAAGTGAGGTTATTTTTTGATCGTAGTCAGTACAATCCATTAAAACAGTTGCATTACCTTTATCTGCTGGAAGAATTTTAATTGTGTTATCTGATTGAAGTGTTTTTAGTGCTTTTTGTTCTATGGGGGTGAGATTTTGTCTAATTTTAAGTGGTTGTTTAAGAGCAATTTTAGTTCTAATTCTAAATTCATCTTTTTGATCATCTGGTAGATTTTGAGCCGTTTCTTCAATTGCTGAAATGATATCAAACTTAGGAATTGTTTTTTGTGTAACTGAAAAATTCAAACCTTTAGAAAGAACAAGTTTTTCAGACTCTGAAATTTCTCTATTTGATAAATTAACTACAGTTTTATTTATTAAATTGTTATTTTTAAGAAAATTCATTTCATTATTTAATTGCTCTTGTAAAAGTTTATTAAATTTATTTAAGTGAATTTGTTTTTGTTTTTCAAAATTTAGTTTATAGCTATATTGAACACAGTTACATATGTGATTATAATCATATAAAGAAATTTGTTCATGTAAATATCTCTTTATGTTGTCAATTTCAACTTTAATTTGAGTTTTATTAAATCTATGAAATTGTATTCTCTCTCTCAAAAGAGCCTTACTTGCTCTTTCTAAGATTTTATTCGTCTTAGTGTTGGTATAAGATGTTTTTAGTTTTAAGAAATTTGGAATTAAGTTATTATTCCTACATTTACATAAAAAAGCAAGACTATTTTCAGAATGTTGTAGTTTTTTAAATTTATTTTCTAAATTAAGAAAAACTCTACAAATGTTAGGCCCATACCTGTATAGTAAATAATTACGAAATTGTAGTGGCGGATTCATGGTTTAAAACTATTTTTTGGGTTTTTCCGCCTTAGAAAATTGAAAAAAAATAAATAAAAAATAAAATATAGTTACTCTATCAATTGAACAGATAGTCTTGAGTTCTGGGTCCACTACGAAGGTACCCGAGGAACGACACTGAAAAATGCCTGCTTTCTGGACGTTTCGAGGGAAAGTCTACCCCCGTCTTCAGCAAACCTACAAATAAAATACTAAACGCAGAATATGTCTTATGTTTCGTATCAGAAATATAACCAGAATGGCTAATCTCTGACAAAATGTCAGTGAATGTCAGTTTAAAGGTGTTATTTTTAATTGTTAGAATAAGGTGCGAAATAGGTGTACCTAGAGTATGTTCATTTTAATTTATTGTATTTTGAGGTGTCCTTTTTTTACTTCAGTATTTAGCAAATTTAACCAAGTGTTATTAAAACTAACGGAACAAGATGCTACACAATTATCTTTATTTAATAATATTAAGGCACTTTCTTTTATTTTACGTTTTTTGGAACATGGTTCTTTTGCTAAAATACTAGAAGCATTGCAATTAATTTTATGATTGTTATCTAGTGCATGTTGGCAAATGTTTGATTTTTGAAATTCCCTATTTTTTATGTATGTTTGGTGTTCTTTAATTCTTTTGGCATTTTGTCAGAGATTAGCCATTCTGGTTATATTTCTGATACGAAACATAAGACATATTCTGCTTTTAGTATTTTATTTGTAGGTTTGCTGAAGACGGGGGTAGACTTTCCCTCGAAACGTCCAGAAAGCAGGCATTTTTCAGTGTCGTTCCTCGGGTACCTTCGTAGTGGACCCAGAACTCAAGACTATCTGTTCAATTTATAGGGTAACTATATTTTATTTTTTATTTATTTTTTTTCAATTTTCTAAGGCGGAAAAACCCAAAAAATAGTTTTAAACCATGAATCCGCCACTACAATTTCGTAATTATTTAGTTTTTATTGTTAATTAAGTTATTTACATGTAATGTTTATTAGAATTAAAATTAGTGTAGTTATTTTCTACATTTCCAAAAGTCTTGAATTTAGTTAGAATATTCCCCACTGTTGTGAAAAGTATAATTTTATCGGGGTGTCTGTTGTTAAAAATGTCTGCAGCTTCTCGAAATGTTTTATAATTTTCTCCGACAATTAAAATTATTTCAATTTTATCTTCTTTGCTTAATTTCAGTGGAATTTCTTTTTACTGTAATATTCAAACCGATGTTTCAATAAAGTAATACAATATTGTGGTTGACAATGGCAGTGACAATGCCATTATCAACAATCGATAAATAAGGAAATTTTGCTGGTATGTAGGTAGAAACAAAAGTAAGAAACTGGACTTGCCAGTAAGAAGCCAAAGTTTTACATTCCTTAAGAAGTGATTTCAGATAGGAAGCAACGAATCTAGTGCTAGATATGTTTTTTTATTCTAAGTAAGATTTTATATTACATTTTGCTATAAAATAAAAATTAAAGGTACTTTTCTCTTGAGTCAATTTCGATTTTTTGGAATTTTGGACCACCCTGTATATGCAATCTCAAGTTTGAATATTTTAATATTATTTTGGCAGAAAGCAGAACTTTTTATAAAGAGTAACTTTTTTCTGTAAAACTACTAATAAAAAAGTTTCCCATATGTAGAGAACTTAAGTAGACACACTGTGTATATATATATATATATATATATATATATATATATATATATATATATATATTAGATAGTTATCAGTAATCTGTCTAACAATTTCATATTCCAGTCTCATAGATACGTGTAGTAACGTGCTATAAGTTCTGCTCAGCAGATCTTCATAGTTTTTTAGTATTATCTACATTGCATGTTTAACACGTATACCTTAACGTTCACTATCGAAAGCGAAATAATAATAAGTTTTCTTTTCTTTGTTTTAGATAAAACTTTATATGCGGTGAAACTTACACCAATAAAATATAGGAAGAACAGTTTTCTTACATCCCTCAATATAGAGATAAGAAAATTCTATTCCGTTAAGAGCCATAATCTTAAACGTATTTATACTGTTCTTTGAGATGTTAAATTCATGCTTTTAGGTTTACTTTGTACCGTAGTTTCATTTTAAGGTTCTGTTTGCATTCGATATTAAAGATAAATATTCGTGCATAGTAATTTTAGTGGATACTTAAATCCAAAACAATAAAATTAGTGACAATGTCGTCTATTCGACTAACAAAGATGATTTAGCTATTATAAGACGATTTGAAAACAATCTCTTTTCTTGGAAATTAAAGTACTCATTTTCGAAAACTTTTCTATTGACATCAAAAATTGTAGTTAGAAGAACAGTTGTAAAAACATTAAATCCTAGAACTTAAATTCGTAATTCGGGCTCTTTTTTAATAAAAGTTTTTACTATATATCAAAAAATGTTCAGACGGTTTAGATCTCGAGGAGAGTTTAAACGTCCCAAAACTCATCAAGAAACTGGGTCAAATTTGTCGGAACCAAATTACCATAAAAATAAAGCTATTGCCAAGAAATTTTTACAGGATACGACACCTCATTTGAGATGAAAAATCACGTGAACTTACTTAACAATGTAACTAATTCTAAAAAAAAATAATTTTCCTCAAAAGCAGACCTGTGAGAATGTAAGATCTTCGTCAGTTGGCAGTGGTTGAGAGTGAATAAAGAATATTTATACTTTACAATTGAATGTCACTTAATGTTATTAGTATTAAATTAACAGTGCCCTAAATCTGAGAAATCTTGTTCTGAAAATATTTAGAAAAAAAACACTTGAAATAAATTTTAATCTGATTACAAGAATTCTTGTTATTTCTGCTTTGAATAAAAAAAAGTCTTGGAGTTACAATCATTTCTGGTCATTAATTTTGCTAATTGGACAATAATTTTCTTAAGAACTCTGCTTCGGAAAAACTACAGGCTAAAAACGAGGCACAAAATCATTACATTCGCATAATTCTCTCCTTCTTCTCCTAAGTTGCAAGTCTTTAAATTCCGCCTTAATAAGCTTTCTCTATCTTTGCTTAAAGCAACCACGATACTTCGGCCTTCGTGGTCTGGTCACAGATAAATAAATTAATAATGAATAAGGAAAAAGGAAATTCACATAACCCTTCCTTGATCAAGAAATTACCTGAATACAGTGTGTCCCAGATTCGCTTCTCTATACAGGGATTTCGGCTCCTATTATACCTACAGCAAAGGTTAAACGGGGAAAGTTTCAATTGTTTTTGGAAATGGATTTTCGATTTTTGGAAAGAGCCTAAAATTTCCAGTCTAGTGATATCTCACAAGTGCATTAAAGATTTTAGTATCATCGAAATATTACACTTCGTAAAGTTAGGTTTCAGTTTTTTCTAAGGAGGTCATGATTTAAAGTAATGTTAGCTCTCAATGCTTTTCTAAGGAGGCCATGATTTATCTGTAACGGATTGGTTTTTGACTTTGACGTTAAGTTAAATAGTTGAAAGTATCAAAGCTTTGTTTTAATAAGTAGTAGGTACGCTTTTAATCCAATAAAATCATAAATCTGACACATAAATTCTCAAAACCTGTAGAAAATGGCCGGCATTCCGTATTCAAATGAAGAAAAGGTTGACATGTTAGCTCTGTACTTTCAATCATACAGAAACGCCGAAGTTACCTCAGCAAGGTATTTGGAGATGTACCCCGAACGACGGCAGCCTCATAAAACCCAATTCAGGAAAATCGTAGTTAATTTAATTAACCATGGTGCCTTCGAGCAACCTAGAAGCGGATACAATAATAACAACGAAAATCGAGACAGAAACATTTTACGAGCTATCAACGAAAACCCTAGTGCATTGGTAAGAACTGTAGAACAGGAAACTAATGCGCCAAAATCAACAGTACAGAGAGTTTTAAAAAAGAATAAGTACCATCCATACAAACCCATAATAGTACAAGGACTTAAGGAAACTGATTTTCCAAGACGACTACAGTTCTGTGAGTGGTATACTATGAGATGTAATGAAAATCCTGATTTTGTAAATCATGTCTTGTGGTCCGATGAGAGCAGGTTCACGAATTGTGGAGTCTTTAATTCAACTGTATACAAGCTCATTCATTACGAGATATTTCGATAATTATTTTTGGAAAGAAAATATCTACTTTTTAATAAAGATAATTTTCTCTTGATAATTTATAGTTCCTAGTACCACCCGGCCGACCCTGCCGCCCTTGATTGTTGAGCACCTATTTATAAATTATTAATCGTTTCAGGAAATCGACTTATTAGACCATTTTTGTTTGACTACAACTTAAACGGGCAGAGATCCCTAGAGATTTTGCGAAACCAGGTTGTACCAGCCTTACGAGCTATTCTAACGGAAGATGAATTAAGAAGAACTTGGTTTCAAATTTATTGATCGATCGTAAATCTGAAGCCAGATATCGAATGTTATAAGTTTCCTCTAAAACTTTCCCCATTTAATCTTTGCTGTAGGTATAATAGGAGCCGAGATCCCTATATAGAGAAGCGAATCTGGGACACACTGTATGTTCTAAATATAAATGGATATTGCCTAGTACGCACTATTTAAAATCGGAATAGATGTAAGTTTCAAAGTTTCTTGGGCTGAAGTTAAACTCGTTTTTCACATACGCCGAGCTTTCGGGAATTTATTGTTTCCTTTTTCAAGGCTACAATGTAAAACAGAACTTTACAATATTGTGGATGTTCATATGAGCATTTTTTACAAAAATAAAAATTAAAAAAAAGGGGGAAAATTGTTTGAGAATACTTTTTTTCTACATAAATGTTTTGTTCCTTAAACTTTCATTAAAACAATATTTCAAATTTTTTCAAAAATAGATATAGATAAAAAAATTTATTTTTATGTTGCTACCTTATCTCCGAACCTCTAACAGGTAGCAAAAAACTAACTACACACTAACTTTTTTGGATCATAAACTTTTAAAATATTACTTTTTTATATATACAGAGTGTTTGGATTTTCGTGGACGAGTATCATCTTTCTTATTTTAAATACAACACCCTATATATTATTGCAGATTCAGATGGGGCTCTTTAAGACAATTACAACAATATATAACAATATGTGTGTCTGATTCCGCTTCGTTCCGTTCGGACTTATTGCCTGTTAACCTCAGAAACGGACTAATATGCAAACGCTGTTTTCTCAGTTGCTTAAACACTTATGAATACTCTGTGAGCGCTAAGGAATAAACAGCTTTACCATTTTCGCCATGCAGTAGCTCATTTTTTAATATAAATAAATAATTGCCAGTGTTGCCAAATTTTACGTATCCTAAATATTCTCAATTTTTTTAAATGGAACACCCTGTATTAATAGAGCTTTTCAAGACGAGTTCAATGATATATAACAATAGGGGGTTATGATTCACTGTTTCGAAATTATCGGTGGTTATCTTCAGCTATTAGCCTATTTACGTCTTATCATTTCATTTTTTGCACACATTGTTTAAAATTTGTATATTTCATGTATAATATGTAATAATGAGGCAATTATTAGTTATTTTTTTAGATTTTTTTACAGTGATGCCAGATTTTTAATGTCACTATATTGTAAGTAGACGATACAAGAAATTTAGGAATGTGGAAATAAAGAGTTTTAACAGTTTTGGAGATTAAAAAATAGTATCAACTTAAAATAACACTTCCATTATTTTTTACTTCGAATATAAAATAAATGTACTATTTATTTACCGTAGTTGGCTTTAGACTTAAAGTAACAAATGCTCCAGTATCGCTTTTTGTCACCTTGGAAACCAATATTTGACAGTTTTCATAGCTGTTTAGTCACTTTTTATTGTTATTGTTACAGTGCATTCATTTTATTTACTTTTCTTATTATACATAGTTTTTTTTTTAATATTATACATAGTTGTATTATTATTAAATAATGTATACCTCAAAAAAAAGATCAAATAGGCTGGAATGTTATTTATCGAGTAATAATAAAAGTCCAGGTCTTGTTCTAAGAAGGTATATAAAACATCGGTGTTTTAGAAAAAACCAAAGTGTTTTGCAAAAAAAAGCATAAACATGACGTTTTTGAGTAATGAAAATCAGCTTGCCACTTGCAACATTTTGAAGAATCTCCTGAAACGTCCACCCGACAAGTTGCTCTAGACTTGAATATTAGAAGAACAACTATCCAAACTTGTTTAAAAATTAATGGATGGAAGCCCTATAAATATTTACCGGTGCAAAAATTAGGAGATGGAGATTATAACAAAAGGTTAGAATTTTGCAATATTTTAATGGACAAACATTTTTCAGATAATATTTTTCAAAATATTATTTCGACGGATGAATCTATATTCACTACTTCAACTGCGGTGTTTAATAGGAAGAATTTACATTATTGGAGTAACACAAATGAAAAGAAGATAAAAGAGGTAAACAATACAGACATTCTGGGGCCACTATTTTACGAAGAAAATTTAAATTCTGCAAGATATTACCAACTATTGAGCAATGATATTCGACAGCGTATTGAGAACCAATTGCCGCCGATAGAATTTCGTCATTTAATATGACAACAAGATGGCACTCCTTACCATAGAAGTCATGACTTAACCAATTACTTGTCCAATCGTTACCAATATTGGATTGGGGAGAACGGCATCCTAGCGTGGCCGCCTAGAAGTCCAGGCTTGACTCCTGTGGACTATTTCTTTTGGGGTACCCTGAAAGAAATTGTATATAAACAAAAACCAAGAACAGTAAATAAATTGCAGCACAGAATCGAAGAAGGTGTGCAGAAAGCAACTGCATATTTAGAGACAGTTTACACAACGTGTATTGCTCAAAATGGCGGAAATATTCGAAACTTTTTGTAGTAACAATTAGTGTTAGTTGTTGTTAGTTTATTAGAGTGCTTGTTTTATTAGATACATCTAAGAAACAAAAAATATATATAAATTTTGCCTTAATATACTCGTAAAACAACTCTCTTACAGCACATCGGTAAATGCCATTTTGTTTTTCCTCGTTTATCTCTTCAATTCCGTCCTTGGATTCACAGTTTTCAACCCACGGTCTAAACAATTTAAAAGTTACTAATAACACCTCACAGAAAAATTGTTACTCTAAAAATAAGTAACACCACTGAGGAACGCTTACAAACCAGACCTTGAGTGCTTTATTGGAGGTAAAATACCACCTCATCGTTATCAGCCCGGCAACTTCATGACCATTTATCGTGTGTCTGACTATACCCAAATCTAATCCACGTAAGATGAGTATCTAGTCTTTTTTTTGTTTACATACACATCTGTACAAATGTCATAATTTTTTATCTAAAAAAAATTTAAAGATTCCAAAACCTCGAAAAAAACCTTTTTTTGCGACTCCAGTACATCCCCTATAAAGTGTATTAATAAAACAATGTATTGGCTGTTATTTAAAGATGTAAACATACTCAACTACAAACATTTTTTACTTCAAGAAAATTACATTCTGTTCGATTTTTATCAAAAGGCATTTCCTACTGACGTTTTCTGGTTTGATAAATAAGGAATTATTTCCAGCCCTGGAAATCTAAGAAATTCCCTTCTCTGTCTTTCATGAATGTAATCTTTCACAGACAAGTCTAAGGAAGCCGAAGCCAGGCCGCAATATTAAACTGGTGTTGCCCTATATAAAAGGATTTGAATATTTACTTCTATCGAAAGCAAACAGCGCTGAGGCAAATTTAAAATTTTAAAATTCATTAGGCCGCAGGTTGTTCTCTTTTATATTCCTAGATCCGTGTTTTCTGCTTTTGCAACATCGAGGTGGTATTTAAGGAATTCGCACAAAAGTTAATTTAGAATTTTCAAAAAATGGCAGGTTAATTTGAAATGGAATTTTATAATAAAGAAACTTGCCCAGCTTGCAATTTTCATTTTATTTACTACAATAGGAGAGGCACAGGTATGCCTATAGTTACAACATGCTTTTTGTTTTATAAAAATTAAACGTAATGAAGAACAATGTAATATGAAAGCTTTAACGGCTGAAGTTGTAACAGTCGGCTAACTATTATCATAAAATTACAGATAGCTAGCAAAAATCAGACAAATGAAAATGTGAATAATCTGCAAATCTATTGAAAACGACAGTATAAAATAGCAAATAAATGTGTGTTACTCCTACAGCAAACTAACTTTTATTTATAGATATCCTTCATATAGTGTTATAGCTATTTACAATTTAGGATGTTTGGCCAAACGCTTATCTAGAGTCTTATACCTTTATGCTTTTTATCTTATATAAATAAAAATTTACCAACTTAAACAGGAACACGTGTAGTATACTTCAGTAAATTGTTACCATGTTAATGTGTCATGAATTAGAATGTCTAGTTGGACTGAACTAGAACCCCTAGCTGGCTTCACGAGCTAAAAAATATAAAGGAAAATTACAATTTTGTTTTACACTTTTTGTATCTTCAGACATCGTTCTCCATGTTTTTCGATGTCGAGATTTCTTTGGAATTAAAATTTCTAGCACAAAACAATCTTCTCAAAAGTATGTAATCCAAATAAAAGTGGAAATAGTTACCTTTATTTTTTTTTCTTTTTCTTTTTTTATTTTCTGTGACTCAAGATTTAAAAGAGACCTCATTGTCTTTTTGCTCCGTTTTATTTCCTTGCTATGATTTTTTGTTGTACCAGTGCTACCAATAGCACATTAATGGATTACCCGTAAATAACAACGAAAATGCGAGGCTTTTACGAGGACCAATTTTTTTTCAGTAGGGCTAATTATAAACGCATGAAACAAAATCAGAGGTTGCAGCTAGAAATGTCTGCAATATTCGTCAACAAACATTGTAACCAAATTTCCGTAATAAACTGCGGAAGTCTGCTTGCAGCATGGTAACCCTGTTTGCAACTGATATTAGGGATGCATAAAAATATAGATATATCGAATAATCGATATTTTATTTAGAAAATATCGATATATATATCATCGATATTTTTTGTAGGGATATATCAATTTATCGGTACTGAATTTGTAATATCGAAAGCGATATTTTTCCATAGTAATTATTATTTTTTTAATTTTGGAATTAATAAATAATATACAAACATTTTTTGTTTGAAACATTCAAATTTAGCAATATTAAGTAAAAGAAAATTTGATTCTGACCTAAAAACGTGACAAAATATAGGTCTTTCAAAACTGTAAATTTCTAAATCGTAATTAATGACATTTTCAGCAGTTTTCTAATTTTAGCTTTTTACGATGACAGTTGACATAACTGTAAAAATTTAAAATTAAAAGAAGAAAACAAAGTATTGATTTTCTAGCCTTGGCTTTGCTGAATGACACTTGTGCTCTTTTCTCATAGATGTCGCTATCAACTACCAGTAGAGATGAGGTAGGTACTGCCTAACGGATCGTTAACGTAAACCGTTGCCACGTCAATTAACAAATAATGGTTCTTAAGCTTAGATCGTGTCAAATAAGAAGTACTTTTCGACGTTTTGCCTGCGATTGCACCAGGCATCTTCAGGAATCTTCGCTGCACAATATCCTAACACTGAATAAGCCCCGATTAGCAGAGTTCGGTTGTTTATACTACATATGCCCACCGCCTGAGTGACTCTGATGAAAGGTTTCTAGCGTCTCTATTGAAAAATTCAGGGTGCTTGATGATTTCAGTACATTATTTTATTATTGCATAGTTATAAAACTTTCTTTTATTTAATACTTGTACCGGGTGTCAGATAAAAAAATCAAACGCAGCACTTTTGTAGGGCAAATGCTGTTCGGGAATTGCTAATAAGAGTTATAATAAAAAAATAGCGCATTTAGAACATGTTCTTAAAGATAATCGGTATAAAATCCTTGATGGGAAAGATTATGAGGAAACAGATTTCATGGCTAAAGAAATTGCGAATAGACAGGAACACATAGTGCTGAACAACTGTCTAGAATTGCCAACGTTGGGGGGACTTAACATGGCACCGAAAGGAAAACAAGAATTTTCTCTTTTAGAAATTATTGTATTATAATTATTTTCGAAAATACACAGTGGGTAACAAAAATTATATTGACATTTGACAGACATTTTAATGAGCTCTCCAAAAATACTCCACATTTTATATTTATTTTCAATATTTTCAGAAATATTAAGCTCCAAACAAAATTAACTCCGGTAGTAGGCTATGGATGAATAATGCAATCAACACTTTTGTTTTTAGATTCCCGAAAAAAAAACAAAACAATATGTTTTAGTTTTTGTTTTTAGATGAAACTTGGAAGTTTTAAGAGGCCATAAAGGTTTAACACTTGGAAAGTGCTCCTGATGATTGATACTGACTTTTATTATGTTCCCTATACATATATACGGACTATATGTACGTATATTTTGAGCAACATTTTCAGCATCAAGTTTCTAAATTATGTCATTTTCTTATATTCTGGATTTGGAAGTTCTTAATGGCTTCATAAAATGATATATTGTGCGTGTCCCTACTTTTTAATCTTTTGACTCTTCGCATGTAGGTTTAAGTCTGCTATTTCTGCATTTTTAAGAGATTCTAAATGGGTAGCCATTCTTTTTAAATATATTTATTTAATATCTATTTTTTTATTATTATTAATAAGGCATAAAGGTAATTTTGTTTTATTATTTGTACGCATTTTAAGACCACAAGATGCAGTAAAAAAGAAGAAGTTATTTTATTATAGACAAAACACCTTAACAATTCTTAAATATCGATCTGATCTATGGCCAAAACTGTGGCCTATAGATAGATATACATTAAAACATGTTTTAAGAATTCACCTACGTTTAGTAACTAGATTCTAAATTGATAACTTTCCAAAGTTCCTTTATAAGCTTTGTTAAAATTCTAGAGGATAATTTATTTTGATTAAGAGGTAATTTATTACAACAAACACTGAAACACTTACCGTACACTCTAGATAACTTTATCAACTAAATTTTAGAAAATGGTTTCGGGGAAAACCGAATTTTGTTTTGCTTTTGTACACGAAATGCAACACCCAAAAGAGCAAAACAAATTGAAACATCCTTTAAACTTTTCCAGAACTATCGTAAAAGACATTACTCGAACAACCCCTGGAATTAAGCACATATTTTGTAGCTCCGTTTGTAGCATCTCGTTCCACCGAATAATTGCTATGTGGGTTATATTGTGATTAAGGCTTCCAGTCTTTAATTAAGATGCTGCTTTAGTCGTCGTACTTGTTCCCCGAATGCTGTTGCCGCAACTATCATTGCTTTGTTCGACTTATAAATTCTAAGCGGATATCGTTGTTTTGCAGATATACACTTTAACCCTCCTTTATTTTAGTGCTCTGCTACCTGGATCCTATTATCTGAGAGCTGTTCGAAATATTTTGTTTCGGGGAAAATATTATAAACTTGAAACTTTTTATTTCGAATACAGTATACATAATAGTTATATATTGAAATAAACAAAAATAAAAATTGAAACTAGGTACATGAAACAAAAAAACAAGAGTTCTAACCACACTACACCACAACTTGTTACGTTCTGGACGCGCGTTTCGCTAACCAAATTAGCATCATCAGCAGATGATATAATCTAAAGCAACTTATCCTACAGCGTTGTCAAGTAAGCAATAGAGGGGACTATGGGGATAGGCCCTCTGTCTTTATTTAGTGCTTTTTTACCACATTTAACTATTTCTATACTCTCAAATGCATCCAATAATCTATTATTAGATACATTTTTAAGTAACGTAAGATTATTTATTCCTATTTGGTGATTGTTTTCCAAAGCAGGTTGGGCAACGCTTGACTTTTCTGTTCTTCCGTATCTTAAATGTGCCATGTGTTCTTTAAAACGGGTGTTTATGGAGCGTTTAGTTTGCCCAACATATTTTAGGTCGCAGTCATTACAGTTAATTTCATAGGTGCTACTCCTTTCCTTCAAGTCGACTTTGTCTTCAGGGTTTCTAAGGAGATTTTTCAAACTGTTCTCCGTTTTGTAAGCTACTCTAAAATCTACGTTTTTAAATATTTTTCTAGACCTCTCGTATATCTGGGATCATATGGAATTACTATGAACTTATTGGGAGCCTCAGGTGCTGGAAGAGTAGTGGCATCTTTTAACATTTTCTTATGCTTATGTCTATTTACTAATTTATGTACAAAATTATCATTATATCTATTACTTTTAGCTATATTTTTAATCTGATTCATTTCATTGTTAAAACTTTCTTTACGTAATGGAAAATTGACTAACGTGTGGGTTAATAAATGAAATGCTGTTATTTTGTGTTAACGGCAATGAAATGAGTCGGATGTTATAGCTATCAGTATTAGTAAATTTCCTATAAATATCAAATTCTAATTTATCGTTATTTCTAATAACTAACGTGTTGAGAAAAGGTAATTGCCCATTGTTCTCCTTTTCGTACGTAAAATTAATGGTAGGATATTTATTGCTTAATGTTTCTAAGAAAGTATCCAAATTTTCTATTTTAGTATCAAAAATAGCAAATATATCGTCTACGTATCTATACCACACCCTTGGGAAATACTTGAGTTCTTTTTGGAACTGGGTTTCTAATCTACCCATAAACAAATTTGCAAGGAACGGAGATAAGCAATTGCCCATCCCAGTTCCCTTAATTTGTTTATAATATTTACTGTTGAACTGAAAAACATTTTGATTCGTACATAATTTTATGAGAAGCAAATATTCATCAATAATTTCTTTCTGCAAATTGGTACGGGTACACTAGGAAACAATGAGCTTACATCAAAAGATATTAAAATCTCACCTTCTTTTAAGTCAACATTCTTAATTTTATCTAGGAATTCTAACGAGTTAGTAACCTCAAAGTTGTCGTATGAGATATTTAATTTGCTAAATTCTTCTACTAACTATTTTGAAATATTGTACAAGGCAATACAAATTGATAACTGTGGGTTACTATGTGTTAGTTTGAATTTCAGTTTATCCTTCAAAAGGTTTTTACACTATTTTAAGGTACTTTTTACTTTTGTTATCATTTTTGATAACGAGTTTTTCTCATTTATATCGTATCATTTTGAATCAAATTGTCTACTCTTTCAAAATAATCTGTTTTGTCTAGTATAACCACCTTATTTTCTTTATCACCTTTTTAATAAAAACATTCTTTTTTCTTCAGTCCCTGGATAACTTCAGTGTTTTTACGAAAAACATATTTTGACTTGTTTTTAACAACGTTTTCTGAGATTTGATTTCTGCAAGCCTCTCTAATGAATCACTTAGTTGACTGGCACGTATTGAATAGAACTTTCGCCAAAATAGTTGGTAACCAAGTGTGACCACATTTACCTATAAATAATCTCGGTTAGGATAAGTTACTTTAGTTTATATCATCTGCTGATGATGCTAACTTGGTTAGCGAAACGAGCATCCAGAACGTAACAAGTTGTGGTGTAGCGTGGTTAGAACTCTCGTATTTTGATCTATCTTCCACCACCGGTTCCAGTGTTAGGACTTAACTAGGTGCATGAAATTCATAGAAGCTTGTCAAAATATAAAAAAGCCCAAAGATAATAAACTACTGGAAGGACTGCTACGATACAGATGCATAATAATTGCTGTCACTACAAATTACAAATGAAAGTGTATGTAATGAAATTTTAAAAATAAAAACAGTATAATGGTATAAGAACCAAAAGCGTATGTCTACTGTAACAATGAGTTAATAGTGTTTAGTTACATTTTATTTTATTCTTTCAAAACTTCATTTATTGAATAATAAGCTCTCAACTCGAGTATTTGCGTATCTGCTTTTTAAATAAATAAGTATTTGATTTATTAACTTAACGAAACAACTCCAAAAATCTAATCTACGATTCTTCATTAGCGCCCCAAAACCTACCTGTGTATTAGAGACCATTAAAATTTGCCAAGGCAAAAATTAGCAAAGTTTGAGAAGAGATTACAAATGTTGGGCTTAGGCTGTTCTTATCACAAGTTATTCGGAATAGTTATTTTATATTTAGGCTAAGAATAAAATTTTATTTATCGGCGACATATTTTTTGCATATTTTAAAAATTATATTTTTTTAGCGGCGGCAAATTCATGAATACATAAACATAAAAATAGTTAAAGCATAAACAAGTTAATTGTTGACAATATTGTTTTACTTAAAATACTTCATCCCATCTAGATTAAGTAATTTAACAGCTACAGAATTCCTAGCCCATATATAAATTGAGCAATATCCAGCTTAGATAAGTTAACAATTACAAAACTCTTCTCCCTTATCGGAATAAATATTGGGCATTAAACACAGATAATGATATTTTTGTATAATATAGTTAGGTAAAATGCAAATATATAATATTCAAGCTTTCAGATACAAAAAAAAAACAAATATATTTTATCTGCATCGCAATTAGTACCTGCTTATCCATACTTTAATCCAATGGCCTAAAGTTCCTATTCGGTTTTTCCATTTCGGAGGTTGTATAGTTAACCATTGTCAGGATATAATTATTAAAATTATGAACAATAAACAAAACGTAATGAAGAACAGGGAACTTATAAACACAACAATAGAAGAGAAAGAGAAAGAAGGCAAGTTACAAAATTTGCTCAGAAATGAACCAAGATTCCAAAAATAATTTTTATATTAAGAAGAAACAGTGGCGTACAACATATTCAAAGCAACTCCCTTACGACGAAAACCACTAATAAAAATAAAAATTTTTTTTACATCGAAAAATGCCTTTAGATCAATAGAATGTGTGCACCAAATTTCACAAAAATATTTAAAATGATATGACAGATATTATAAAAAAAATGTTTCTTAAAATTTCCACCCTGTATCTTAAATACGAAGCGTTTGACGACATATATTGATATGAACTTTCTTCATGAAATGACTAAGAATATGCTCTTAGTTTTTGTACTTGGGAAACACCCTGTATACAAAAAAACACCCGACTTAAAATGTTTATCAGACTATGCGACTTTTAGTTAAAGCAAACTATAGACGGCCCTTAATAAGATAAGGTTAGACTACTATTCAAATTACTAATTACTAAAAAAGAAGAACATTTAAGACAAAGTTATGAAGCTTTGATGTGGTATAATTTAAAAACGAAACATCTCAGAAGAAATTTGGCCAAAGATTCTTCATCAGAGCCCTAGTTTGCTAGACATCATTAAAATGCGCGATTGTAAAAATTAATTTGAATGTAGATCGCTAATTTTGAGTTAAGGCTGTTCTTATCACAAGTTAAATGGGGCAGTTGTTTTATGTTTAGGATAAGAATGAAATTTTATTTACTGGTGAGGGATTTTTTGTGATTGTTGAAAATTGTTAACAAGTCAATTGTTGACAATATACTTTAATTTATATGATAGTGTACTTACCTGTCTTCTTCCTCCTTAAACGGATTGGGAATTAATATAAAATATGGATCAATCATAATATATCAAACTTGTTAAGAGACAAGTGAAATGTTAACATTATTTGATAAAGATTGTTATTATATTCAACAGTGGTATGTACTGGTCACTAAAGAATCATTTATTGTTAAACCAACACTCGACAAAATACTTCAACCATTCTAGCTTAGATAATTTAAAAATTACGGAATTCTTAGCCCATATCGGCATAGTACTCGAACAATTTTCAAAAAATTGTTGCAATATATCAAAGTGAAATGCTGGCCTGCAAAATGTTCCTTGAACGGTTTAAGCTAAGTTAACGGTTATAAAACTCTTAGCCCTTATCGGTATAAATATTGGGCATTAAATACAAATAATAGTATTTTTGTAATATAGTAGGTAAAATGCAAATCTGTAATATTCAAGCTTACAAACAAATATAATTTACTTGTATCGCTATTAATATTTACTTCATCATATTTTAATCCAATATCCTACAGTTTCTATTCAGTTTTTAAAAGAGTAGTTATGCAATTCAAACTTTCTATTACAGGTCTAATTGGTCCATCAATTTGCTTTCTTTAGATTTTTCATATATTACTTTTTAAGTCAATATTACGATGAAAATCTTTTATATTATTGTTAGAACATAAGCTAAGTTTTTCTCATCATCTGTATTTTGTCACAGCAACAACATGAGACATATCAATATGAATACGATGGAATACTGTTTCGAAACAAGGGGTTGGAAGTTTCTGAAAATTGTCTTTTATCCACCTTCCCTCGCGTATTTCAGTATAACGATTGCAAAAGTGTGTTCTTTATATTAAACTGCTATTTCATAAGCAAACTTAAATATTTACCTTTACTAAAAGCAGAGAAAGCAAAGGGAATATCAAATTTTAAAATTCATTATCCGATTCTCCTTCTTTCGTGTTTGTGATATTTGTTATATAGTTTGCATTTTAGATTAAAAGGTATGAATCTCAGGTCCGTAAAAATACATATTTGGCATTTAATGTTGCAGACGCTATAATAGATTATTTTGCATACCTGAGTTAAAAGAAATTCAACATAGAAACAAAAGATATTTCTTTTAGAATTTCCTAAAAATAACGAATAAATAATTTAAAGTTATGAAGCTTTAATACAGTATTATTTAAATTCGTAACATCAAATCTACCTGTGTGCTAGATATTATTAGAGCCGAAATCCAATTGACAAATCTTTTGTATATTCTTGAAACCAACTGATTCTTATTTATTTTAAGGCACTCTTTTCAATGAAAGCAAAAAAGCCAATCTTTAGAAAGTGCACAAATAAGGGAAAAGTGTACTGACCAAACTAAGAAATCATGGTTCTTGAGATCGGAACAAATAAGTGAGCTCGGAGAGACCCAGGCCGGCTATTTATAGTCGACCTGTGTTTACCGAAGGGTGACTCGGTGGAACGATCGGTTTCCACGTATGATATAGACTGAAGCCCGTATCTCTATTAAAATTGTTAGGATGCTTATAAATTTCAATAGATTCTCTAATTTTCCGTTTATAGAATCCTGAAACCGTTGCAAGAACTTTGGTTCATTTACATTTATAACACGTCCAGTAGAGTGTTGGTGTTCAGATACAGCAGATCGTATAATTAGTTTCTTTTTGATACATTGTTCATGTTTCTTAAGCCTAGTAGATATGGATCGTCCAGTTTGTCCAATATAGACATCACCACAGGAACAAGTAATTACATATACTCCTTCCGTTTGGAAATGAATAATGTCCTTTGGCAATCGCAAACATTGTCCAATTTTCTTGTGTGTGTTGAAGATTGTACGTATGTTGCACAGGTAAAGTAACTTGCTATTTTGTCTGTGGTTCCGTGTATAAATGGAAGAACTACACTTCCTATCGGTAATTCCCTATTAGTATCATTTCTTGGAGTAGGATTACTATGTTTTCTAATTGATCGTCTAATATCCTCAGTGCTATGTCCATTCCTTCTTAAAGCTTGTGTCAGTTTCTCTGTTTCCGATTGTAAAGAATTTTTGGTGACAAATCGCGAGGGCTTTGCAAACCAATGAATTAATAACTGATTGCTTTTGTGCTCGATGATGATGGGAATTTGCATTTAAGTACCTGTTCGTATGCGTTGGTTTTCTATATACACAGTGTCCCAAGCAACCATCCCCTTTCCTTTGTACAAGAACGTCTAGAAAGGGAATCGTGCCTTCTAATTCAATTTCCATCGTAAATTTTATATTAGCATGTTGTTGATTCAGATGATCAAGAAACCCAGGGAGGTTTTCTGGACCATCTGGCCATATTACGAAGGTGTCGTCGACATATTTGAACCATGATTTTGGTTTTAAAGGAGTCGACTCTAAGGCTTCCTCCTCAAAAGCTTCCATGAAGATATTGGCTACCACTAGTAACCGCAGAGATCCCATGGCTGCTCCTGAGGTTTGCTCATAGAAAGTTTCTTGAAAAACAAAATACGTTGATGTGAGACCTTCAATTAGATCTAAAAGTGAATTGTCAATTTTATTATGGCAAAGTAAGTCTAATATTATGAAAATTGAATCATTTATAGGCACTTTTGAATATAGTGATGCTACATCGAAACTGACTAACATATCTTTGGAATCTAATTTGATTGTTATTTGTTGATTATTATTCCTTTCCAAACGGAAGGAGTACATACAATTCCTTTTTCCTTTGGTGATGTCTATATTGGAGAAACTGGACGATCCATATCGACTAAGGAAGATGAACGATGTATCAGAAAGAAACAAATTATACATTCTGCTGTATTTGAACACCAACGTTCTACTGGATATGTCATAAATATAGAAGAAACGGTTTTGGGATTCTATAAACCGAAAATTAGAGAATGTATTGAAATTTACAAGCATCCTAACAATTTTAATAGAGATACGGGCTTCAGTCTACATCATACGTGGAAACCAATCGTTACACCGAGTCACGCTTCTGTAAACGTCGATTATAAATAGACGGTCTGGGTTTCTCCGAGCTCATTCAGTGTACCGATCTCGTGAAGTAAAGATCCCTGAAGATGCCTCGTGCAATCAAAGTCGAAACGTCGGAAAATAACTCCATTTTGACACGTTCTAATCCCAAGAACCATGGTTTCTTAATTGACCACATCCGCGAAAAGTTTCATTCTATACTAGCCAAACTATTGATCGGATCAAAAAACTGAATATTCCAATCGAAAGAGAAGAAAAAAATAATCCGAAATTTCATATACGCATAACTTTGACACAATAAATCTCGTTGAAAAAATCGCTTATATCAAAAACTTGCTCCTCAATGGGATTGAGGACTAATAAAAAATGTGAATCAATCATGATATATCTAACTTTTATATCTTAATTTTATTTTGCATTTTCTTCCTGTAACGACATTGTTATGCAATCTTACTTGTTAGGTAACAAGCGAAATGTACAAGTAACAATATTTGATGAAACTTCTTATTACCTTTAGCAATTTTGCCAGTCACTAGAATATAATTTATTTTTAAACTAAAAATATCCTTTAATTTACATTAATTGTTATGTAACAATGGCTAGTGTAGTAAATCCATTAAATGAATTAATATGCGGCAAAGCCGTTAGTCGGTAAAATACTTTAGCCATTCTAGCTTGGATCATTTAACATTTACAACCCATATCGGCATAGAAATTGAGCACTGTACAAAAAATATATTCTTCTAGCAATATAGTTAAGTCCCAATTATTTCTTGAACGGTTTTAGCTTAGATACGTTAAAAAACTCTTAGCCCTTATCGGTGTAAATATTGGGCATTAAACACACATAATTTTATTCTTGTAATATAGTTAGGTGAACTGCAAATGTGCAATATTCAAGCTTTCAGATACAAAAAAAAATGTATTTTTCTTTTATTGCAAATAGCACCGCTTTAATCTAATATCCTAAATTTTTTATTCCATTTTTAAGAGTAGTAATATTAAAATGTAAGCTTTTTAACTGAAATTAGATAATATAATGTATTACTTTTTTTTTAATCATATTTGCAAAGACAATCTTTTACAATAATGTTAGAGGCATAAGCTTATATAACTTTTGTTTTTCATATCTTGCGTATTTTATCATATATAACACAAGAGAAAAAATTTCGTCGGCAAAATTTTCCGATTGTTTATGAAAGTTTGTTGCTTGGTAATTTCGCGTTTTGTCGCTGAAAAACCATCTTGTTGATTTTGTCCAGGTGGGGAGAATTTTGTTCAGGTATGAGTTTACATGATTTTATTATTTTCAATATAGTCCCCTTTAACGTCAATACACTTATTACATACCTTTATTAACAATTCAGTCCCTTTCAAAAAATATTCTTTTGGTTTGTCTACAAAATGCGCTAAAACAGGTTCTTTTAACTAAACTTCGTTATTAAACCGTCGACCACGAAGGTCCTTTTTTAAATATTCGAACAAATAGTAGTCGCTGGGAGCCATGTCTGGACTATAAGGAGAATGATCTATCTGTTGGAACCCACAGTCCAAAATGGCAGCTTGTACAATACCAGCACGCCTCTGGTCACTTTTCCGCTACGTTTTTCACGTATGCAGTCCTGCAATTTTTGTAACAATGCTGCGTAGTATTTTCTATTAACTGTATTGGTTTCTTTAAAATTAAAAGAATTCCTTCACAGTTCCAAAAGATGACTTTTGCTGGTGACTGGCAGACTCTAAATTTTCTTGGGTCTCGCCCTTTCGGCGCCACTCCATTGTTTCCCTTTTCGATAGCGGATCACAGTAGGGAACCATTGTTTCATCCCCTGTTACAATGATTTCTATCACAGGCTTTGGATGGGTCCTACACATTTGGCGTTGTTTTTGAATAGCCAAAAGGTTTTTGGGTACCCAACTTTCATTGTCCTTTTGCATACCTAAATGGTCATGCGGGATTCGACAAATACTAGTATCAGAAAGGTTAGTCTTTTCTGAGATTTCCTTAACCTCTAAACTTCTGTCGCTCAATACTACCTCATCCACTATGGCAATATTGTCTTCCGTGATCACATCGACTAGTCGGCCAGTTCTTACAACATCTTCAAAGGATTCCTCCCCAATTCTACAGCCTTTTTTAATAATTTTAGGTGCTAACCCTTCTTTTATCAAAAACTTTATGACCGCTATGTATTCAATTTGCGATATCTTCGACATTCTCTTATTCAGAATGCTGTCTATAAAGAACAATTTGACACAAGACGTCAATTTCTTTTCTGCAGCCTATTAAGATGCGTATTTAAGAGAAGACAAAGTTTTATCGTGACACTAGAACTGCATCTAGGTCAAACCGGAAAATTTTGGCGCTCACAGTACACTTATCTATAAGAATGTTTTTCTTCAATATATACGATGAAACACGATTTCGAAAATAATAACAATGGACAGGAAAATTCTGAATATTGTCTTTTATCCACTTTCCCCTTGCGTAATTCAGCTTAACAATTGTAAAAGCGTGTTCTTTATGTTAACTGCTCTTTCAGAAGAAACTTAAATATTTACCACAAAGCAAAGTGAATATCAAATTTTAAAACACATTATCCCATTTTCTCTTTTTCGTTTTTATGATATTTTTTGTATAGTTTGCAATTTAAATTAGCAAATATGAATCTCGGTTCCGTAAAAATTAACTTCTCTCATTAAATGATCCAGAAGCTATAACAAATTATTTCGCATATCTGAGCTAAAAAGATCGACTTATAAATAAAGATGTTTTTTATTCTGTTTTTTTAATATTATCAAATATATTACTTTTAATGCTAATATAGACATTGTAAAACAATTATTTTTTATGAAAAGGTACCATTTGGATACCGCTAAACAATATTACCTTAGTATATTGGTCCAAATACAATACTTTAACATATCTCCAAACATGCACTCAATAAAAAAAAACAATTTTCACAATCCGATGGTTTACGACTGCTAAGTAATTGCGTATGTAGGCAGTTTATTTTTATTTTCCACGAAAGGGGAGAATATTGTAATCAAACGGAAAGCAGAGTGTTTATTTTTAATATTCACGTGCTTAAGTGCCGAAACATGTATTTCTATTTTCGTTTATCTGTCGGATTGTTCCTCGAACTGAATTTAGATTTTGTATAAATATCAAGTATAGTCAAAAGCAGTGTTATCGTGCGGGTCATACGATTTATCAACGATAAACTTTTTAAGTTTGTTTTTCTTTTATTACGTGTAATCATATCCTCCGCATAAAATCCGGAAGATGAATTAGATAGACCTATGATATTTTCATATGAAAAAAAGAGGATAAACACATAAATACCAGCAGTTGCAAAAATCTTTGAGCGATGTCACTTCAAAGTCAGATTGACAAGTCAGTGACAAAATGAGTAATAGAAAACAATTTTCGGGTTTTTTTGCATCCACAAACGAAAAAAATGGTATTAAATGTAATAAAATATTACGAAAACGAAAATTCACCGGCCAATATCCAGGAGACAGTAGCAAAAACTCTGGGAATCGATATAAGGACTGTGCAGAAAACTGTGCCTGAAAAAAATAATAATTTACTACCGAAGAAGATTAAGAAATGTACACGAAAAAAGCCAAAGACAGAAGACTTAAGTGACAATGGAAAAATGGATGTTCGTAATACAATTTACGATTCATACACATTAAAAACTAATATAACCCTTCAAAGTTTAAAAGAAGCTTTATAAAATCGAGGCATATTGGAAATTGGACTAAAATCGTTGTCAAAAATAATAAAAATGTTGGGTTTTCGATACACGTATAGCAAGCCAGCTTATCCAGTTTTTAAAGAAATACACTGAAAATGTTAATTCAAAATTTAGAAAAGTGGTATTTTTAGTCGAAACTCGGATATTTTCTAATGTAAGTGGTTCAAAATCTCGGCAGGACGAGTGTGTAAAAAGTGTCAAGAGAAAAAAAGGGATGTGGGACGGGAAAACGGTTCATCATTTTGCATGCAGGTTCTTCAACAGGATTTCTCCCAGGTGCAAGTTTACTGTTTTCTTCAACATCCAAAAGTATGGTCTACCATGATAATATGATCTGTGAACTCTTTGAAAAGTGGTTAAAAGAACAACTGATTCCAAATTTAGATGCTCCATCTTTAATCATTCTGGACAATGCATCTTATCATTGAGGAATCTTAAATAAACAACCTACTTCATCCTGGAAGAAAAGTTATATTTATGACTGGCTAATAAAACATAAACAAAATCCTTTACCCAACATACTGAAACTAGAACTTCTTTTAATCGCAAAATCTATTAAAAAACCTACAATATATGCCGTAGATGAAATATTACGGGAAAATGGACATGAGAAGGGAGGACTGCCGCCATACCGTTGCCAGTTTAACACAATAGAATTAATATGGGCTGGGGCAAAATCATATTACGAAAAACACGTGAACGATGGTCTTACATCAGATGAAGTGCAAATTGTTTGGCAAGATTCATTAAATTATA
Source organism: Kuschelorhynchus macadamiae (assembly GCA_030620095.1). Lineage (NCBI taxonomy): Eukaryota > Metazoa > Arthropoda > Insecta > Coleoptera > Curculionidae > Kuschelorhynchus > Kuschelorhynchus macadamiae. Next base: position 161,879 of record JAUTXW010001412.1, read on the forward strand.
TTACGCCTGAGTACTGGAAGAAATCTGTGGAACATACGAAGAAATTAATATGGGATTGGTGGAATCGAGAACGAGATCTAGATGTCGAAATAGCACCAACGATCATTGCGCCATTTGAGTACGACTCAGAAGATGAGGACTTTTTAAGTGATGATGATATTTTTTAGTCTATAATATTAAAAAGTTTCTGAAGGATTATATTAGCCTTTGACGTGTATAAATCATAAATTGCATTATGAATATCCATTTATTATTTGCATGAATTGATAAGGTAGCCTTATCAACTCATGTAAACAATAATTGATCGATTTATCACACGAAGGAAGGGGGGGGGGTTATAATTTTAAACATTAATTTTGAATATTAATGCTGGATTTATTTTTAAATATGTAAGACTTCTTCCAATTTTTTTATGTCATTATACCAATGCTGCGACTTTCCTCAAAATGATGGGAACTAAGTGCTATTTATCTTGCGGTCTTTGTTATCTGCGGTTTATTTTTGTTTGTTATGCAGCGGTCATATCTGTACTGATAATCTCGTTTTTTGTACAATTGAGAGGTTTGTCCTATATAGAATTTCGAACAGTTATATGATATTTTGTATACTACACTCCTTTTTTATCGGTTTTAGTTCTGTCTTTGAGCTTCGAAAAAACCATAGCTTATAGTTTTTCTTTTATAATAAGCTATTTAAGAGTTTGTGTCGGACAACTCCTTTTTTAATTTTTCAGATAAGTTTTCGATGTAAGGTTTAATGATACTCGTTATATTAGTAACGATTTTGCTGGTAAAACAATTTTTTTATTTTTGCTTTGTGTCATATTAGTTAACTTTTTTTTGATAACTATTTATGAGAATTTTTGTTTAAGATGAGTTACTTTTTTATTGCGGAATTTCATGTTGCATAATCTGTAAATTAGGTTCAGAGACTCTTTTAAATTTTTTCTTTGTTATGGATGTGATGAATTGTAATTTAAAAGCCTATGGGTACTATTTGGTTTTGTATAAAGATGGGTATTTATTTTGTTATCTTCCCGAATAATTAATAGATCAAAAAACGGAAATTTTTTGTTCATTCTCTTAGTTCCCATCATTTTCAAGAAGGTTGTAACTTCAAATATAATGGCATACAAATGTTAGATGTCGAAGGAAAATACAAATAAAGGCTTAAAATGCTCTCTACACTTAATAAATAAATCTAGCATTAATTTAAAATCAGATTTTGATGATATGAACACAATCTGTCATAAATGCTGAAACATGTTTTTTCTATTTTCATTTATCTGTCGGATTATTACTCGAACTTAATTTAGGTTTTGTATAAATATCAAGTAACTGGATATTCTACATTCCTTAGAGTTACAATCACAAAATTGAAATAGAAACATACCAAACCAGACACAAACATTTTGTGTTTTAAAAAGGAAAATATGAACAAAACATATAAAATTAAATTGTTCAACACTTATTCTGTAGTAAAACAGATTATAATTTAAAAAGAATAATCTAAAATAAAATTTGGTGCAAAGAGAGAAGCAACAATGAACACTAAAATTGAAACAAAGATTTTTTTGTAAACTTGGTGAAAGAGGGGTTATAGTTTTGAACATTAATTTTGAATACTAATGCTGGATTTATTTTTCAATATGTAAGACAATTGTTTTATGTCATTATACCAATGCTGCGACTTTCTTCAAAATGATGGGAACTAAGTGCTGTTTATCTTGCGGTTGTCTTTGTTATCTGCGGTTTATTTTTGTGTGTTATGCAGCGGTCATATCTACACTAATAATTTCGTTTTTTTTTTCTATAATTGAGAGGTTTGTCCTATATAGAATTTCATTCACGTTGTAAGGTAACTTAAAAAATTTAAGGGTAGGGATTTGAAAACTGGTTATATTAGTAACGACTGTACTGATAAAATAGTTTTTAGTTTTTTTAATTTTAATTAATTTTTTTTATAACTATTTTTGTTTAATAGGAGTTCCATTTTTGTTGTCAACTTTTATGTTTATCTTTAATTTTGTATAAAGATCGGTATTCATTTTGTCATCTTCCCGAATAATTAGTAGATCAGAAATCAAATTTTTTGTTCATTCTCTTAGCTCTTAGTTCCCATCATTTTCAAGAAGGATGTAATCTTAATTACAATGACATACAAATGTTAGATCGAAGGAAAATATGAAATAAAGACTATTTGCCTTTTTTTTTCTCTTTAAAATGATGTATCACACTATGCACTTTTGACGTAAACTAAGCCTTATAAACGCAATATTAAAAGAAAAACGTAAGTTGGCCATGGAAATATGGCATGGAAACAAAAATCAAAACTATTTGTTTCTTAAATATATCAAATATTGCCGTGTTTATCCTCTTATCATACGAGTTACCAATAATTTTAACAGGTAAATTATTAGATATTAAGAAGAAATGAATAATTTTGAAAATAGTCATAAGTATGATATAATGGTTTGTTTTATTGAATGTCATGAAAACAGTGATCAAGCATCTGATTTATATTTTAACAGGTAAGCACCAAGCACTTAAATTATTATGAACCTCCTTTCAAAATTTTTTTTCAATTCCACTTTGAGTTATGGACTATTTCCAAAAGCTTTTTTTATATCGTAGATGTCCAGAAAGGCCTCAGCCACACAAGGCAATTTTTCGCCGAATTAAATTAAATTTAATTAATGATGGATCATTTTCAAAGCACAGGGCTAAAACATATATTAAACGAAATCACGAGAACAATGAGATTGTTGTATTAGCAAGTATTCAGGCCAATCACGCGAATTCATGTAGGCATATTCAGGAAACAGTGGGGGTGTCAAAATCACAAACGCAAAGGATATTAAGAAAACATAAATATAAGCCTTATAAAGTAAATGTAGTACAACAATTGCATCCTGGAGATGCAGAAAGGCGTCTAAATTTTTGTAACTGGTATCTTCAAAAAACCCAAAATGACCCTGACTTCGGTAGCAAGGTTATATGGTCCGACGAAGCCTATATAAGTTGTAGTGGTATTTTTAACAGGCATAATAATAGGCACTGGTATACGGAAAACCAATTTTTAACAAGAAAACATCAGCAGCAAGGAAGGTTTGGGTTTAGGGTCGCTTGCTTTATATTGGGAACAAAGATTACATTCCATATTTACAATAATAATTGAACAGCAGATAGGTATCTAGCAATTTTAAATCAAATACTACCGGATTTATTGGATAACTTGCAGGACGGTGCTCCTGCCCACAATCCGCAAATTACAAGGCCATTTCTATTTGAAAATTTTCACGATCGCTGGATTGGTACAAATGGACCAGTAAGGTGGCTTGCTAGGTCGCCAGACCTCTCAATATTAGATTTTTTCGTTTGGTCTTACTTAAAAAACAAAATTTACCTGAATCCAGTCAATACGATGGAGCAGCTGCAAAATACAACCATTCAGGCATTTAGATCATTGGAAGATAGACCTATGATAATGATGAATGCTCTAAAAAGAATTCGCACTGTGTGCCAATTATGTGTTCGTGAGGGGGGCGGCCATTTTGAACAGTTTTTCTAGTTATATAGAATTTGTTTAGTATTGTGATTAAGTTTACCAAGATTATTAAGTTTATTTATTTCATAGTAAAAAAATGGTTATTAATTTTTTATGTTGTTTAATTTTGCTTCTGGACACTTTTAATATCTACCCATATTTCCACGGCCAACTTACGTTTTTCTTTTAATATAGCGTTTATAAGGTTTAGTTTACGTCAAAAGTGCATAGTGTGTTACATCATTTTAAAGAGAAAAAAAAGGCGAATTTTCTGGAATAAAAAAATACAGGGTGTCCCATTTAAAAAATACTAAGTTTGGGCTATATCTCAAAAACGGATTGTCTAAAAATTTGTGCGACTACAACACTGGATTCTACGTAAAAATATCTATCCATAGCAGTTTTTATCTTTTCTCTATCTGATAGGGTGTCCGAAATATGATACCACCCCCAAAAGCGCAAAATCTCTATTTCACCCTGTATCTCGGGAACGAAACGATGTGGCACAATTCTGTTTGCGGCATTCAAAGTTTCTCGAAAAAGTGACACAGGGTCGCGAAAACCGTAAAGTTATATCTCTGCTGGTTTCCGAGAAACCCCGTGATTACAAGTAATCTGGGACACAGTGTACATTTCAATTTTATATGTTTTTTAATAGTTTCTTATTTAAAAAACAAAATGTTTTGTCTAGTTTTGTATGTTCCATCTATATGTTTCTATTTCAAAGTTTATTTATTGTAGCCCTGAGAAAGGTAGAAAACCTAACTACCGAAACTCGGCCTTAATTGGAAACAATAAGCAATAGAAAGTAGTCCAAAAAGCTCGTGAATTTCTATATTTAAAAACCGCTGGACTTGACTCCCTACCAACCATTCTTTATTGTTAGTTAAAAATTATCTTTTTTAAAGATGTTTTATATAGAATATAATTTTATATATATATGTATGTGGATAAACTAAATTACTTTGACAAATTTAAAGGAGAATAGTATTGAGAAAATATTATCAAAAATTAACAAACTCCATCTTTTACAAGAGCATTAGTATTTAAAACAGGTGTCCTACTGAGAAAAAGCACAAAATCAATTTTCTTAGAAAGACGAGAGAAACAGTTTTTCCTTCAGCTGAGCTACCGTAAAAATCAAACGTAATATCCCCTAGTCAAATTCAATTTATCCCATCTTCTCTTTTCTCTTTTACTGTGAAATATATCATATTACATTATTTTTTTTGCGGTTCAAACGAAAAAATCTAATAAAACGTCTTGTTGCTTGGGGGGAATCATATGGCTTGGCAGGAAATAGCTGAGAATTTAATAATGTGTTTTACTGGATAGATTTCGTCCCAAAAATTTTGTTTTCGGTTGAAAGTTATTTATGGCCTGAAAACGTACGGTGTGTTTTTATAATACACTCATTGCCGGTTGCAGAAAGCTCGATTAAGGTTTAGAATGTTTAACGGAATGTCAAATTTGACAGCGGGTTCCTAGATTTCTGTAGCAGCTTGTCAAATCCGGAAGCTCGGTTAGATATTCTAAACACAAATTAAGTTTTGTGCAACCGGGGGTCATTATACGTATAGAGTAAGATGGTTTATTAAATTATATTACTAGTAAACGATGAGTATTCTCTTATCCAACTATTTTCATAGCAAAACTTGCGCAGTAAGTTTTTGCGAGTTTTTATTAGCATTTATATTAGAATATATTTCTTCTCTTATATCTTAAAACGGCACATAATCAACTCCTAATAATAATCCTAGTACGCCTAACCTAGCGCAATAAAACTAAAACCCTAAAACACGAATAAAATAGAATTGAAGATTTTAACAATACCCTTTATAACTAATCGACAAACCAAACACAACTAGCTTAAGTAATAAAAAAAACTTTGCATATGCTGCTTTTTTAAACACACAATTTAAAAAATTTTCTTTGTTTTCTGTAAAGTTCAAATTTTAATAAAAATTATAAAACATGTGTTAATATGTTTTGAAACGTGATAAAATTTATTTCCAAGATTATTATTTCATATTCACTTGTGTTTTTACTAATTTTCAGTTGCTAGAACCAGTTAAATAGGTATATACTGTGAGAATAAAATAATATCTACCCATTCTAGTACAGGTAAAATATTTTCTAAATTTTAAATGTCCCGCCAGTACGTTTTGTTAATGCTTCCGGTAGTCAAGTGTGGCGCCACTACTGTTGTACTACTATTCATGACCAAGAATTGCGGATGACTAGGTAGTCGAAAGTGCTCTGCTGTGATATTTGACTTGGGTATTATTACACGTTGTACAGACGAATTTTTTTGTTTCATCAGTTTCGCAAGTATTGTCAGCCTTTTAAGTTTTTAATTGAGTAAAGGCCAATACAATTCTACTTATTTATTTAAAAAAAAAAACATAATTTGGAACTTGGAAAAATGTGGGAAATTTTCTTACGTTCTCGTCAACAGCTGTAGCACCTTAAATAATTTATTTAATCATTTTTTTAAGTGAAAATTACAATGAAAATAAATAAAAAGTAGTGATAACGCGTCTGTGAGTTGAGAGATTTTATTTCAAATACAAAACAATATCCAAATTGTGTTTATTTACTTGTATTTCACTTTACAACAACGTCATAACAAGGTTGCTACGATCCTTGACTGGAACATATCCTGCAATGACGTAAGCACAATGATACATTTTAGTTGCAGGACATGTTCCAGACAAAAATCGTAGTGCCCTTGTTATGAAGTAGGTTTAACGTGAATTAAAAGGTATTAACATTGTTGCTTCCAACGAAAGTCAGGCGTCAACAGTGTAATTCAATGCCTATCGTGGTATTAGCCAGTGGAGTAGTTGTTTCTGTGATTCGATTTTGTTAAGTTATTGATATAGATATATTGATAATATATTAGCACGATTTGATAATTAAAAACATTTTTAGATTAGATAACTAACCTACACAGCCCCAGAAAATATACATATAAATGAGAAGATAACAAAGAGATTAATTTCTTAGACTTAACATTAACTATCAAAATAATAACCATGAATTTCAAATTTTCGACAAGCCACCTCATAGAAGCATCAACTCACAACAAAAAGCAAAAAAGAAATATAGAAAATATGGAAATAAACAATTATAATATTAAAAGATTAGTTGCACCTAAATATCCCCCATTGTTAAACCTTTATTAGTTTACAACGAAAAAAATTAAAACCATTTTACCTGTATAATATTCGCAATAATAATTGTAAGAATGTATATATTATTTACATTTTGAGTCACTTTTTATGTGATGAAGTCATAGTGTTGGTGAGACATTGTCATGTGTATTTTTTTAAATAAATTCAACGGAAATTCTAAACAAGGGATATAGACATACCGCCTCTATCGGACAGCATGGAAACAACAGTCGATAGATTGATCCGCGCCAAAATTTAAATTTTAACTGTTTCACAACTGTTTCACAACTGTTTCACACTTTTGAATTTTAAAAACATATTACAATAATACTGTTCTGTATTTAAGAGCCTAAAGCAGATCAATAAATCGCTGTCAAAAGTTTTTTTTTTATCGAAAACTTTTATTTATAACTCAAAATTCCAAATCCATGTTTTAAAATTTAAAAATTACTCTAAAATAGTTTTGACAGCTGTCACATTAGCTTTTCTCTTTTACTAAATTTCAAAGATCCGGTCTATTACAGAAAACCCCAGTCGATATTTTAAACCGTTTAAGAGTTACGCTAGAATAGATTCTCACAGCTGTCGATTTGTAATTTTCTATAAAAGTCATCAATAATTCTTTCTATTCCCTAAAAGCATATATCGATTTTTTAACCGTTAAAAAGTTTACTAGAACCAAAGACAGCAGATTAATAATAATTTCCAAAAAAAAAATTCAAATATCCTATCTATAATCAAAATAATTAAATTGATAACTTAAACAATTTAAAACAAATGAAAAAATATTTTTTTTTAAAGTAATCAATTCTAAAATCGATAGTTGTATACTGAAAATACATCTATTCTGATGTCATGTGTGACACGACTTATTTATTATTTATATATTATTATAATTAGGTTCATATGGTATACAAAATTAGACATTAAATACTTGCTAACACGTAGCAAAATAAAGTTAGGTTATGTAAAATATATTATTATTATTTTCGATCCACAAACATTTTTTCGGACCCTCGAAGCATTTGGGGAGATATTTGCAAATTTCTGGGCCAACATCGAGTTAAAATGCTCGACTTATCAAAATAACTATTTTAATGTCGCGTCGCCAAGGCTTACCTTGATAAAACGGACGTTTTCTTTAAAAATTCGATTTCACCCAATTTTTGATCCTCGGAAAAAAAGTAATACCGTTTCTTATAGCAATAAAACTACTACTACTATACTACAGATACTACAGGACCGAAGGTGAAACACATCGAAAACATCACAGAAAAATATAATTGAATTTTTAAATAACTTGCCTTCTATAAGCCGAAGCGTAATTTGAGAGAGGTGGTTTTTCAACCGCTAGGGGATATCTTAGGAACATATAAACTATTTCCGAGTTACAAGTTCGCTAAAAAAATAGTGAAATGTTTAAAAATTGTAAGAGCAAAAACAGTTTTTTTTATTCAATTGTTTTTAATTTCGTACATTTTCTTATTCTTTGTTATATTGATTTTGAACTTTATATTCCATCAATGCTCCGCAAAATGCCTTCAAAGTATCCATTTTTTTATATTTTGACCATAATTAACCATAGCGACCCGCACCCACTTAGATACAATCTGGAAGGAACATAAGAGATGTCTGAAAAATTAAATGAATCGCCTAATTCCAGTAACACAATGTATTGTTATTTTCCCATTCATAACTTTGCCAGACATTATTTTAGTACGCAGGAAGCCAGGTTTTGTAATTTAGTAACGCCAACACTCTGAACAATGTAAGAACAACTTTATGCAAATTGTTTAATCCTCGCTAATATTCTGGACAAACACAACAAATATTGGAAAACTTTTTGAGCACAGACTGCGATAATTTGCTTAACGAACGTACATACACACAGAGGGAATGTTAATTACATTTCGCCTTAAAATTTGAGGAGTTAAGGAAATTAAATTGTCGGTTAGTAAACAGACAAAGGAGGAAAATTAGCAATATGTGTTTTTGATTGTCGAATTTGATTATTTACGAGTGAAATAATTTTCAAGCAAGGGTTGCGAATAAAGCGTACATTTTATAAATACTAATTTACTTTATGTTTCTAAATCCGTCGGTTTTTGCAAAATGTCATATTTTTACTTCCCTCCTTTGAAGAAGTTATTGTAATCGTAAATAAAATCGCTCTCCCAGGTTTCTTAATTCCGTCGGTGTGTACGTCTGTTCGCAAAATAGCAAAAAGCTACTCAAATTTCGGGCCCCTATGATCCTGAATTTTTGACTTGGTAACATTTTGGTGAAAATTCAAGATTGAAACAGTCCTATTCCCAGGTCTTTTCAAAGTATTAAAATATATCTTTTATTAATATTGAATATTTCATAAACTAACCGCTAAATTTTAAAAGATCGTTTTTAAGGAAATTTGTACAGGAACACAGGGCCTTTTCTCGAAACCACATAAAATACCAGACAGCGTAGGAACCGTAAGGCGCCAGCCATATGGGGACGCGCCAGTAAATCTCAAAATTGCGTATTTTTCGGACGGCTCGTGTGCATATAAAAGAGCTCGAGAAAGCAGCAGACGCATTGAGGATCTGAGTCTGCCTTCTCAACGGTTACGTTCCGGGGAAGACTTCTAAATTCACAACTAGAATCGGCTTCAACAGTCCCGCAGAGAGCAAATAAAAAAAATGTATCTTCAACGGTCCTGGCGGGGGGTACTAATTTTAATTTTTTTCTTTACACTTTTATTTCTCGTTTTCGTTTCTTCTTTAAATTATAAAAAAAAATGAAAACATTTCGGCGGAAATTTCCACGCCACTCTTTCGGATTTAAATTTACAAGTGAGCAATCAATATACAGAATATTTTAATGTTTATGTGGCATTATCTTAAATCTAACTTTCTATTTTTTACCCTACTTTTATTGAAGCATTTTACAGCAACCAGTAGCATTACAATTATTATTATTAATAATATTTTATTTTGATGGGTTAATGGTAAAAGAAAACTTAATTATTATTTATTTAATTTTATTTGGTCACGGCAAATTGGCACAGATCTTTTGTTTGTGCATCTGTAACTTCTAAGTATTAGAGAAATGCTAGGTAATAAATCTAAATAACCGATTTTTGTTGTAACAGATGTGGACTATTATAGCAGGTTCGTGTTTGAGGTTTTCTTTGTCTGGGTAAAATTCGTATATTAAGGAATTTACTTGATTGTTAAAAAAAAGAGAAGCAGTCCTTATTAGTTGCAAATAGAGGACAATTTATGCGTTAAATTATTTATTGTATTGAAAATAGCCCTATAATAACACTTTGGACAATTTATGCGTTAAATTGTTTAACCTTTTTGAATATAGCTTGCCAAACACGTAAGGAGCAATTAATGCGGTAAATTGCTTATATTTTCCAATGTGCTGCTATGTTTTGTTTTGTTAGAAAACATATATATAAGCGGAAGGGATGATGTTTTTTTTTGTTGTAAAATTACTTTAACGGTTGCTTTGCAAATAAATTATTTAATTGTCGTTTTTACGGCGATTTTTTGCATTTTCGAAACACTAATTATTTTAGTCTTTGATTGAAATTAGGAGTTTTTAGCGCTCTGACAAAGTAGACTGTGTTGAATGATTTTTGTAGATATATCATGGGAGTCACTAAGGTTAATTCTAGGTTGTTGGAAAAAGAAACGTACGTTTTCTGTTCGACTGCCGTCGTTAGAGTAATTCTCACTCCAGGCCAATTGGCTTTCGACTGGAAATGTCAGAAACGATGGCCAGCCGACCTGAAGTTATTATTATGATAGTCACCCAGTGGGTTGTTCCACAGTGATAGTCGATACTGATTCGCATTGCTAGCAAATTGGCTCTGGACTGCTCAATCAAATGTATCAATACTGTCTTATTTAGGTCTCGGAGTAATTATAGAACGATTGGGGACGAGACTAAGAGGGTAACAAAGCGATTTAATAACATACTGCTTTTTACAATTATAGATTAAAAATTTTGTTAAAGCATAAAGTATCTATATTCTGACTGCTGGAGCTAGTTTGTTTAATAGCTTTTCCATGAAAAAAACAATTTTTTTTCTCGTTAATTTGCATTCTGATCAACCGAGCTTGTGGAGCTCCTATTTTTTGTATCAACTGTCTTTATTGTATATATAGAACATGGTTAAACGAGTAGGACGATATTAAGTAGAAAAACTAATTAAGATTACGCTTTAACGATTAATTAAAAAAAAAAATATATATATATATATATATATATATATATATATATATATATAAACACAAAGAAAACAACCAAGGTTATATTTAGTGGTCTTGAAATTGTTCATATTTACTTATTTTAAAAATAAAAACGTGTATATGTAATTATTGGTGTTTTATTGACGTAATTAATAGGCACATGTTTTGCGGCAAATTGTGTCAACTTCTAAGATCTCTGAGTGAACACAACGTAGAAAATAAAATAATAATTTAAGAGACGATCAGAGCTAATTGAAAAATTAGGAGTGGTTAGCGGTGTTTCAATATGGCGAAATAAAATGACGGCTTAATAAAAAGTTAAAAAAATTCTTACTAAAACCTACGTTTTTCTTTAAATTTTGTACAAAAATCAAATACTACGTAGGAATGAATTTGGAAAATTTTAGTACGAATCCAAGGCGGTCATACAAAATGACGACTTAATAAAATATTTAAAAAATCAGATACTAATTCAAGATGGCGGTACAAAAAGGCGATCAAACAACATATTTGTAATCGTGGAAAAATATTGCTTCCAAGTTTCTAAGGATCGTCAGGTTTTAGGGTGCCTAGATGTCAAAACACATGTTTGCTTAATTCCTTCGGCCTATCTATCGACCTGTCTGTCAGTCAGTGGCGTAACTAGGGTGGTGCAGGTGGTGCCCCCGCACCAGGGCGCAGCCCTGGGGGGGTGCACAAACACAAGGAAATATTTCTTTTATGTTAAAACTACAAAACATAATTTAAAATCGATATAGCCCAACACTACATAAAATATTAAAATATCGATCTAGATTGCACATCCCTAATTTTATAGGCGTTTTCCAGTGACAAAATACTCTGTCAATTGACAAAAATGTACTTCACTTTGAAAGCAAACAACAATCGGTTCGCTTTTCGCAACTAAAGTTAAAGTACAAATGAGAGGTATTGTCTGGTTAGCTATAAAACATCATCAATTTAAAATCCTTTTTTATTTGTGGAATCAGAATCAGTCACGTTAGTGTTTGGAAGTTACGTTTGTTAAATTTAGTTTAAAAGTACAAAGTACAAGATACAAGCGCTATATAAGTTGGTAAGTAGTACTACATCTTTGTTTCTTATCTAATATATAAAATTCTCGTGTCACGGTGTTTGTTACCAAACTCGATTTTCATGAAATTTTCTGTGCTTATTGGGTAGGTCTGAGAATCGGCCAACATCTATTTTTCACACCCCTAAATGTTAAGGGTGGTTCACCCCACAATTTTTTTTTTATTTTATGGACAAAATTGTTTTGTTTTCTATTTTTCCACGATTCAGCATTAAAAAATAAAGGAGGTGGATGAAGTGGTCGCGTTTCCGCTTCGCACGCAGAGGATCCGGGTTCAAGTGCCGTTGTAAAGTACTTTTTTATGTTTTTTTTTTTAATTTAATTTTTTTCTTGCAAATATTTTTTATATTTCCTTAAAAATCGGGTATTATTTAGTTTTAGGTTTTTTTTTAAGAAATCTTATATATAAAATTCACGTGTCACAATGTTTGTTACTCTACTCCTCCGAAACGGTTCGACTGATTTGTATGAAATTTTATATGCATATTCAGTAGGTCTGAGAATCGGCTACTATCTATTTTTCATACCCCTAAGTGATAAGGGTTGGCCTCACCTGATTTTTTTTCGAAATTTTTTTTATTTTATTTTTTTTATAATATGGCATTAAAAAATACATACAACCCTAAATTTACACCCTTCTATCACCAACCCCTATTTTTTAATAGGTAATTTAATAATTTTTCATCCTGCTCGATAACTGATCATTTATCGTCTTTTTTGTGAATGCTTTTCACTCTATTTCGATTAAAAATTCCCTGAGCTTATGACAAACTGTTTGCGACAGTAGCGTTCCGTTTTGCTAAACTCGTAGTGCTGGGTTTTGGCTAGCTAAGTAATTTCAATACAACTTTTATTATTTGACGGTAACATTTTTGTTGAAATAGATATTTTATCGAAGTCAAACATATACCTAATTTTTTGTAATTCCGAATATAAGGTAGTTAGTTTATTTTTATTCGGTGCAAAGTAGGTATATATAAATTGCGTTCTTACATTACTATAAATAAAAAGACGTTTTTTACGTTTTTCCAAGAGCAGAATTAAAAAAAAATAAAAAAATTTCACTCTTCTTGGCCGCACTCGCGAAGCTATAATATATAATAGCAATCTTCAAATCTAAGTTCACCATCAGAAATGAAGGGATATTCTTGTTTTATTTTAGATTTAAGAACCAAGGTGGTATTTGTCAAAAATGTTATCAAAAAGACCATCTGGCGCGGAGTTTCGGAAACGAAAAAGAGTAAAAGAAGCCAATAGTAAAAAAATGGCCGACACATTACTTAAATGGGCTAAAACTAGTGACCATCTGATATCTAATAGCGAAGAGAAAAGAGATACTGACTATACAAATATTTCATCATTGCCATTACCATCTACGTCGCAGGAAGTATCGGAAACATTTAATTTATGTCTGGAAGATAACCGAAATGACCCGATTGTGCAGGATGACGACAATGAATCTTCAAATACTTCCCATGGAAATGATGAGCCCGATGTTCAAGATACTCTGGATCTAGATATCGTAGTTGCGAATACAACCGTCACCGTCGATAGAAATGATCCTGTTACTTGGTACCCAATGACAGATCAAATTCGATGTTTTTTGGTCGAACAAGGTCCTGATCAGGGTAAACATTTTGATTTTTCTTCTACGGATATGACCTCCAATGATACTGCCAAAAGGACGTTTTCTCGAGACTGGTTTAAAAGAAAATTACCCAATGGACTATATACGGAGAGGACCTGGATAATTTATAGCTGCAAAAGACAAGCGGTATTTTGTTTTCCGTGCATTCTTTTTAATGAAAAACTTTCAACAAATCCAAATACACCACCTATAGCTAATCCAGAAAAAGGGTTTACCAACTGGCGTCATTTAAGTCCTAGAATTCCAGATCACGAGCATTCGTCGCGCCATTTACAAAATGTGATAAGGTGGAAAACGTTAGAAAAGAGCATTAAATCTCACTCTTCCATAGATAATGCACTCCAATCAGCCATACAACGGGAAAAAATGAAGTGGAGACATATTTTAAATATACATATTAGTATTGTTCTTTTTTGCGCTGAAAACAATTTAGCATTGAGGGGACACAATGAAAAATTGGGAGACTCCGGTTCAGGAGTTTTTTTAAGTGCTCTTAACATGATTTCCAAATATGATCCAGAGTTAAAATATCACATAGAAACACACAAAAAGGGACAGGTATCATATATTTCTCCGCTGATACAGAATGAAATTATTAGTTTAATGAGTGGTGCTGTTAAAAAACATATTATTGCGGAAGTAAAAGCAGCCAAATATTATTCAATTCTTTTTGACTGCACTCCGGACCTTGCACATAACGAGCAGATGTCTCAAATTATAAGATATGTAAAAACTACCAAAGGAAAAGTTGCTATTGAAGAACGATTTGTTGATTTTATACATTCATATCAGAAAACCGGCGAGGGTTTATCAAAAGAAATTTTGGACAAGATAGAAGCGGATGAATTAGATATATCCAATATTCGAGGACAAGGCTATGATAACGGTAGCAATATGAGCGGGAAATACAACGGCGTACAAGCTAAAATTAAAGAAATTAATAAATATGCTCGATTTGTGCCATGTGCAGCACATAGTCTTAACTTGGCAGGAGTACATGCTGCCAGCGTTACACCGGACATAATAACTTTTTTTGTGACCGTTCAGAGAATATTTACTTTTTTTTCTGGGTCAACAATACGTTGGAATATTTTATTGGAGAAGATTCAAATAACTTTAAAATGTCATGCGGATACTCGGTGGTCTTCCAAAGCCAAAGCGGTAAATGCTTTATATCACCAGCTTAAAGGAGTAATGGGTGCTCTAAATACATTGACGTCCAACAATTTTAACGCAGAGACGATCTCTGGTGCACAAAGTTTGATCAACAGCATCGATTTCAAGTTTCTTTGTTTCCTGCAAATTTGGTCCAGAATTTTAACTGCTATAGATCGAATAAATAAAACCCTCCAAAGCAAAGATATTACACTGGATACTGCTTCAAAAATAATTGAAGGTTTAACAAAACAGGTCCAAGAAATACGAAATGAATCTTTTGGAAAATATTTCAATGATGCTCAAGATCTGGCACAAGAAATAGATATTGACGACCACTTTCCGGAAAAAAGAAAAACACGAATTAAACGGCAAGATCTGGACGAGAGCACTGATGAAGGGTACAATTTAAACAGCAAAGAAAAATTTAGGACACAAATATTTCAGGCGATAGATTCATTATTAGTCGATCTAAAATGGAGGTTCGAAAATATGAATACAATTGCAAAAGATTTTAATTTTTTATCAATTGCTAACTTGAAACACAATGACGTCGAAACGCTAAAAAAGCATGCCAGAGATTTAGCAAATGAATATGAACGCGATATAAACGCATTAGACTTTTTAGGCGAACTGGAATCATTAAAATTTCAATCAGATGTATTATTTTCTGAAACTGAATCCGAGAACCTTCAAGACACGCTGCAAAAACTTCACGAATTCTCTTTGGCAGATACTTTTCCAAACGTAGATACAGCTCTCAAGATTTTCCTTACCCTTCCTGTAACAGTCGCATCTTGCGAAAGAGCTTTCAGTAAGCTAAAACTGATAAAAACATATTTAAGATCGTCAATGGGCCAGCAAAGGCTCAGGGGGTTAGGAATTTTATCAATTGAAAATTCTATTGCGAAACAATTGGATTTTGATTCACTCATCGACGAGTTTGCGTCTCGCAAATCTCGCAAAATTACTTTATAAATTAGTTTTAGTTCTTAGGTAGCTTAAGTGTTCACTGATTTAACTCCTTGTTTTAAGAGTTCCCATTTCACCAAATTTTAAAAATGTTTCTCTTTGTTTTAAAAATGTCCGTTTTGTTTATTAAAATAATGTGATTTATTTTTTCTAACTGTTGTTTGTTCAAATTATTAATTAAATCAATGTGAAAATTAATAATAAAAAAAACAAAATTACTTTTTTTCTTGTCTCAAAGGGTTCAAAAAATGGTAACTGCGCACGTTATCAAATAAAAATCCATTAACAATTTTTTATCTTGGGCATGATTTTTGAACGACTTTTATTTTAAAATATGGGCGTGGCTATCAAAAATTTTCCGCCTCCGGTGGAGGGACTTCAGCAGGATTCCTATGAAGGGCGCAAGATCCACAATCCGCACCAGGCGCAGCGTAGGCTAGTTACGCCACTGCTGTCAGTTAGGGTTATGTTCTAATATTAATATTAATTAATAATGGTAATAATTTGTAAAAGTCCTGTATGGTGGAACAAAATGGCGGCCTAGTGAAATGTTAAAATATTACTAAAAAATCAGTAAATTTCCTTTACCCGGAACTTCCCTCGTTATGATTTTTTCCGTTTATATAATTTAAATAATTAATAAATTTAAATAATTAAATAAAAAAATAGTTTAAAATATTACCAGGTCATCTTCATATTTTCATTTTTAATTTTTGACTGATATTTGAAGTAGTTTTTTAGCTACACCGTGATCGGTCAGACAGGGATCCTAAACCGTGAAGATATGTAAAACCTAAGAGTGTGATTTTTTCACGATTACAAACATTTTATTTGGCCGCCATTTTGTTCCACCATCTGAAATTCGTATCAAAATTTTATTAGTTCATCTTGATTTTTTGTGCAAAATTTGAGGTTTCTTAAGGCTGCCATTTTGTATCGCTGGATTTTTACCACAATCTTACCAGGTCATCCTAATTTTTATTTAAAACCCAAATTATTTAATTCTCAGGTCATAGATAGCGAAGCCAGTGTCCAATTTAAACATGATTGAGGCGTAAATGATTATTTTATCTTAGATACGGCCTATGTAAAAACAAATTATTTGTAATCTATTTTCTAATTTCGAAGGATAGCATTTAATCTTGTCTTTATTTATTTAGATTAATAATTAAATAAAATAACTCGTAGGTTGGTATTACCATAGGTGCTGATTGTGATTCAATTAAATGTTTACATTATCAGTAAAACTCAGAGTTACCAAAAAACTAAAGATATATTGTATCAGGTCAATGTAAATTGATACATTAGAAAATAATTAAAATAAAATATTTAGAAACTAAAACATTCTCTCGTACATTCATTTAACTAATTCTATCTTAAATTAGTTTTTAACTATTATTCTCTGAAATAATCAACAATAACTTATTTTGAATAATCGGTTGAGATATTATTTCAACCGATCAACACTAAATTAAATTAAAATTAAAAAAGATCTTACTTGACTATTGACACCCTTTCCTTGCAGTGGACTTCACTAAAACACTTTAAGTTATTTACTGTTAAACAAGTAAAAAGTTATCTATCGCTTGACTAGTAGAACAAATCTCAAATGAATTATAACATCAGCAATGTGGTTTTAACTAAAAATAGTATACCACTGTATACAGTAGAAAATTTAATAAAATCCTTTCATAGGAAATTTACTCTTTAATCTTTTTAATCTACAACAAGCTAACACTTGTTAGCTTGTTGTAGATTAAAAGAACTAAATTATTTTAATAAAGAAATAGAAAATCAACGCGGCTTTGTTGTTAAGATATTGATTACATACATTGATGTTTAATTGGACACTTTATTAATCAATTCATCAGCGATCCCGTGGCGAGAACCAAGCGATGGCTAGGGAAGCCAAGTGATTAGTTCAAAGACTTAAAATGAACTGTTAATTAGAAACATTGATAAGTGATTTCGTATTTACGAAAAATGCGGAGGCACAACCAGCCGAGCCTCTAGTTCATTGTCTAAAACTTAACTATGAACTGTTAATTAATTACATTAATAAGCAATTTCGTATTTACGAAAGATGCGTAGGCTCAATCAGCAGAGCGACCTGTTCAATGACTTAAATTAAACTGTTAACTGTACTGTTCAGCTTACTACTTTTACACGTTTAGACAGATAAATCCCACGTTTCTGTTGGTGTGGCTAACTGGTTGACAATGCGAAGAAGAATGCAGTGGCGTGCGATGAAATATCAAGTGAGGGAAAATAGTGGCTAAATAAATACATACTTACATGGAAAACAAATGTAGGGTGTTACTGATTATATTTTGTCCATCCCCTTAACTTTTTTACTTTTTAAATTAAATTTATGATTTTTTACCAGTTTGTAGGTTGTATTTTATTTTCAAAGACAACATTTCTCTACAGAGTGTTCCAAAAAACATTCTTTACTAAAGTTATATATATTTTAATAAAACCTTTTATATACGTTCACGTTGTTTGAAAGAGCATTTAAAGGACTTTTTAAAAATACTATATATATTACTACAGTTACTTTTCCAGATTTTGAAATATTTAACTTTAAAACAATGTTTTGACATCCGCTGAAATTTTTTAAATTTTTACTCGTGGTCGACAAAATATAAAAAAACAAGGCCAGCAACATAATTTAACTAATGTTTTGCCCCCAGTTAGCCAGTCACACTTATCATAATAGTCCATTTTAAAATAAATTTTTTAATACACTGTTCAACTTTAGTGTCTAAACTAGTATATGGCATATGCCTACCCGGGGAAATAATGTCCAATTTCTCCTGGAAACTGCACCAAGAAAATCAATTTTCCAGTATTTTACACAATACATATATGCAACGAGATTGTCTGCTCTCTGTTTCATCCATCTCTACCGATAACACACAACTGAATTTGGAAAAAGCGACCGAACTTAGCGCTTTTCGACTGCCGAAATTGGCAATATGACTCTTCATCACGACGCAACCGAACTAAAAATAAAATATAAAAGCCACCGTACTAGCAGCCGAGGAAAAGCGCCGATATCCTTTGCATATTGACAGACGGAAATTCTATTGGCCCGACGGTCTCCGATTATCTCCAGATCCGATGCCGTCCGTGTGGAGATGTATAAAGTCAACTGGAAACACAATACAGGTATTGCGTTTGGAAATGGGAGACGATTTGTGAAGGCGATTTGAAATAAAATACATTATTATCGATGTATTATATTCTATTTTAGATCTAATAAACGTAAGGGAAGCGGTGAAGAATGTGACATGCGATGTGATGGGTATACACGGGTATGTTAAAAAGAACAGAAATGAAATATAAAGTTCAATTTTTGCTTGGATTGTGTTGGAAAAGGAAGATACGTTCGATTATATTGTAGCATAATTTCTTCGAAAATGCGAAGAGAGATATATTGATGTACTTTGCCGAATTATGTTTGCTGTTGAATGTGATTTAAAAAGTTGTGTTTATACGTGAATTTTGTTTCTTAGAATGCTTTTGTAGTGCCATTGGGCGTAATTTCGTGGAAATAAAATTGAACAGTTTTGCTTAGAGCATTAATTTAACGGACTTAAATTGAATTTGATGCCTTAATACTTGTATTCTGAGTATAAAAAATATTGTTTTGATAGTCTTTGAAGTAGGTAGACGTGGTAATTTCACTGGGGTTAAATTTTTATTTAAATTGGTTTTATGTCAGTACTTAATATACAGCGGAGTGCATATAATTAGATAAGTTGGGTATTTTTGAATATTGGAGAATAGGTTGCTTATACAATGAGTTTAAATTATTATTCGTGTTTATAGTTATTTGGACAACAGAATATTGTATTGTCACCTAAAATACGTATACCCTGCAAGTTTCAAGTCGTTTGTGTAAGTAGGTCAAAATCGATTTATTTTACACGAACAGACAGAAAAATAAAGTTAAATAAAAGCTTGCAAAAACTGTAATAAATACATTTAAATACCCACTTCAACTGACGCGCAGTATATTTCATTTAAAATCCTGTTTTCTCGAAATTAATCGGCAGACCAAAAACCCTTTCATCCAAGTTGACAAATACCGGAACATTACGCGACGTAAAGCAGATACATTTTATCGACGCTTCGCATTGTCTGAGCTAACTTTAGCGTAAAAATATGGCGAACAGCTGAGTGCACTCACCAACGTGTCTTCCGCATCACGGCGTACGTGTATTGTGCGAGCTTGAAAACAGGCATTTTATGGTTTTCTAATTAAAGCGGACCATACTCTGTACTGTTTTATGTATAATTAAAGTGGTGCAAATAAATTCGGCCGCAATTTAGTTGAATAGTCACGTCGAATGGGACGCTTTATATTTCGATTTGACACAAATGAATCCAAAAGAGATATGGGACGTGGAATTTGTTGAAATTAATTTAACCTAAATTCTAGCAGGAACGTAATTATCCAAGTAGTGTAATTTAGTCAGGTGTCTCTTCTGGCCTAAAATTATGGCAATTTAATGATCTATATGTTTAAATAGCATTCTCTAGGTACCTAACATATGATTATATCTTTTTTCTAGCAATATATTGTCTTTTAAATAAATACAGGCAGCTTTCATACTATAATAATGTATGTTGTACGTGTGTTCTTTTTTTTTCGATTTTTTTAAATTAATTCTTCACTAATATTTCATTAGAAACTAAGAAAACAAGGAGCCACAATATAATGAAACATCCTGTAGATACATTCGATTCACCCGAGACTATTTTGTTATATTATGTAACATCGTTGTATAATAATATGTCTTATACAGTATAAATGCTAACATAGATGATTTTTCCTCCTGACAGAATGGTGAACGCATATGTTGTTCAATGTACATAGGGCAAAACCGTTCAAAATGGTACTATTCCGACTATTTTGACATTATATTTTGCTAAATATCTTAAAACCTCATTATCTCAGTGGTAAGAGAGTTGGCCTTCCGCCTGAAAGGCGCGGGTTCGAGACTTGACCTAGCCGGCACTTTTTAATATAATAAAGAGTGCTCGATATGATACCTTCCCGAGGTACCTTTAGTCGATTAGACTGCGAACAGTAAGAAGGCCTCTTACTCAACACATACACTACACGACACAACTGCTTAGAAGGCAACGGAAAACTGCTACGTAGAACACATTCCCTAGTGTAGTGGATTCAAGAAACCAGATACATCTTGATATAAGATAGGTTTCGGCACTTGAAGAAGAAGAAGAAATATCTTAAGAACCATAATAGCCAGAATCTATCCGCAGATGCTATTATTCTTTTAACGAAATAGTCTAAGACTTTCCTTATTTAACCATTCCTTTATTTCTTATAATAAGCAAGATCCCGAGCGAATTTCGCAGTGGCGGCTCATGGTTAACTTTTCAGAGGGGTCAATATATATATATATATATATATATATATATACACATACATACATACACACATACATACATACACACATACATACATAAATACATACACCTAACCTAATTATTACATTTTGCACCAGAGTCATCTGAAAAAATCAAAGACACGAAACATTAAAATGCCCTTATCCCTTTCTCAATCACATATCCAGTCACTACTTTGCTGTTCTGAACTTAAAGAATACACTTAACGAATCTGCCTTGCTTAGTGTTTATTATTCTTTGGCTTACAACCACTTATCTAATAATATCATTTCAAGGGGAGGTAGAGCAGTATGGGAGAGAGTCTTTATTGGACAAAAAAGGATTTTAGGATTAATTTTCAATCTCAAGCCCATGGATAGTTGTAAGACTATATTTACTCAAAAGCGAATTTTAACATTGCCCTATATATATATTTTTAGGTGTTTAATTTATACAAAAAATAACCTTAAATTATTTGTCAAACTGAGAGAGACTAATTTGTACAAGACTAGAAATGAGAATGTCATTGGTGTACATATTACAGTTGTCTGACTCTTTATAATAAACTGCCCAAACACTATAAAGTTCTTAGTGCAACAACTTTAGGAACGAAGTCAGACAATTTCTTATTGATAGAGCTTTCTGTTCGGTACAAGAATATTTGCAGTCTTGAGCGTTTCGTACTGCTGACACATGATAGTATTTATACTAGTAGTTTGTCTTGTTTTTCTTATTCCATATTCTTGTGCGAATTGTTCAGTTTTAAGATGTTTTACATGTACGTTTTTTATTTTTGTTTGTTTTTTTAAAGTATATTATACGTTTATATTTATTTTTAATGTTACACTTTTTTTATATATATACTTTTGACGACCTTTTATACAATAATGTATTTTATGGTAATATAAACTATTCTATTCTATTCTATTCATAAATCGTACAAATTTTTACCAAATAACAATTTACTTTTTTTTTTTACTTGTCTGCCGAAATTTAAGTTCCGGCAAAGGTTGACATCTGGTCTTAAATTCGAGACATTTCTCAAAGTTCAGCTCACTGGCGGCCTTTGAAGTCTTAAGTTTCTAAACCACTGTGGCTACGATTATTTAAAAGATTAACTTTTTCAATTAATTTAAACCACAAAATCAATGGAGAAAAACTCGCCTCCGTTTATAACCACGAGGACATCGCGGGTCGCTAGCCTCGTGGTCCAACGAAACGAAACCTTTGGAGATCACTGTACAAGGCATCGATAGTGCGACTGCCGCGGAATCAACATGAACATTCAACGAGTTTACACGTTTAGAATAATAGAAGGAATTTCCAAATTAAAAAAAAAATTAAGAAAATATAAATTATTTATGATTTTATGTTTGGAAATATTTATTGGGAGGGTCATTGACTATATATAAATATATAAATTTGATTCGATTTAAAATATAAATTTGATTAGATTTAAAAAGCGTTTACTCCCCTAAACACTATATAATATTAGTTACCAAAAAACTTTAAAGACAAAAGTTGTTGGGTTGTATCGGTATCGTTAGAATTTACAAGAAAAACAAACAAAAACGATCGGAAAGTTAACCAATGAGCATCAACTTCGTTAATTTAAATACATGGGTCTCTTCTTGGTAATTATAAATATACCAGGTTTGATACCTTTATCTTTATTTTTTTGAAAACTACTGATAATATTGACAATACCCTGCAATAAAAAGTAATGTTTACGAGAGACGGAGAACTCAATGGGAATACATTGCCTCGTATAGCAGAGTTTGTTTAAATGTCTCAGGTATGTTTAAAAATTAAACCTAGTGTATTTATAATCAGCAAGAAGAGGCCCATTTAATGGTCATATATTATTCATTTAAAATAACAAATTTTATGTCCATTGATTAACTTTCAGATAGTCTTTTGTTTGTTTTTTTTTTGGCAAATTCGATAAAACCCAGAAGCTTTTGTAATTAAAATTTTTGATAACCCATTTTAAAGTCTTTACAGTCACCCTGTAGAGTGAAAAAAGGTTTATATACCAAATGAAATCAAATTTGACTCCTCCCACCATTTAAAAAATATTACATTTTATTTTTGTTTTTAGAAAACTGTTTTGCATGGTTAGAGTAACCATATACAGGGTGTCCCACGACAAACTGCGGCGATCGATTTCTCAGAAAGTAGGCTTTAGAAAAATTTGAAACTTTGACAGCTAACTAAAGTCGATGGGGGCAATTCGCGCAAAATATTTTTAAGGTATAACCGGAATTGCCGTAAACTTTCTAAATTTAAATTAAACATCCTGTATATAATCGAATTTTTGGATTCCTCGAAAAATTCTAGGTATATTTCATGTGTAATATCCTATACCTAAGTTCAACTGTTTTTGAGATATTTTGAATTTTATGTAAAAATGACGTTTGCAGGTCTAGACATAACTATAAATATCTGCTTATCGAAGTCTCTATTATTTATTTGCGGTTGGCTTCCTTATCCAAAAGAGTACACTTTAGTGGCCTGTGCTGATATTTTTATAATAAATAAATATAGGGTGATCAAAAACTGACATTATAAATATACTTTAAAAAATCGTTAAAAGTTACAATTTTTATAATTTTATCTTATTTAACTCTTAAAATAAGTGTGACTTTGTATAAAGTTGTCTATTCCAAAAATTTGTAGTTTTTCAGTTATGGACGATTTAACATTTTTTATTCTAATAATACCAGATGGCTTCTAAGTTTTCTTGTTAGTTGGCCATGACCTGGCGAGAACAAAACCAATTGGTTACTATAGAAACGTAATATTTGTTGTCGTTTGACAATTACCTACTAAAATATTATCTATTTGTTATAGTAATTATAATAATTATTAAACTAATAACCATGCCGGGGCGATTAAATTACACAAACGAGGATTATTTCAATTTGTTTATTATCTATGGGGAATCTAACAGAGTTTTAACAAGAACATGCCAGATATTTGCTGATAGATATCCAGATAAACAGAAACCGTCACCGAACAGCGTTAAACAAATGTTGGAAAACTATAAAAATGTTGAAACCGTGAAGACAAAAATTAATTAAAGAAAGCCTATTCCCATTATGTCTAGTCCACACAAGAGCACAACTTATTTTTTCAATAAGTGTTGAAAATGTCCACCTTGTACTTCCAAACATTTTTCGCATCTCCGAATAAATCCTTCGTGGGTGGCAGCTCTAATTGAAGCTGAAGATAAACTTTCGGACGCGTCCCTTACCCTTGACATACAGTCCTCTTTCGTTGTTACTGGATTAAAATAAACAATTCGTTTTATCGTTCCCCATATAAAATAGTCTAAGACTGTCAGAT
The DNA here is from genome assembly GCA_030620095.1 of Kuschelorhynchus macadamiae. NCBI lineage: Eukaryota > Metazoa > Arthropoda > Insecta > Coleoptera > Curculionidae > Kuschelorhynchus > Kuschelorhynchus macadamiae. Next base: position 186,476 of record JAUTXW010001412.1, read on the forward strand.
CGGGGGAACAAGAAGCCCACAGGAAAGGTCCTTTGTTGGCAATCCACTTGTCTTAAAACGTAGCTTGTAAAAAATTAGTAACTGCAACGGTTCTATGTGTTGGTAGAAAATTTGACTGTTCTGTTGTGCCAAAGGTAAATTACTTAAATATTCGTTGTCGAACTCTTCAAGAATATTCAGATATCTTCCTCCTACAAAAGTTTATAGACGTAATTTTACGGAAGGAAATGCTTTGGTAATATTCATCGATTTATTGATTTAAGAAGAAACAAAATACATCAAAATTCAGTTAATTTAATCTGAAGAGTGCTAAATAAAAAAAAGAAGGTTTAGTATTTTATGACTTTCTAAAGAAACCTCTATAAATAGCTTGTAAATATCTAACTAAAGATAACTTTCCTATAAAACTTTGGACGATATATTTTTTTAGATATGATGTGTTACGGTATGTGGACCAGTATTTGTATGAAGTAGTGTAGTGTGACCTGTATAAATAATTTAATTTAATTTATTTATGTAATAATATTTACTAAATGATTTATCTAATTTTGGATTGACGATAAATTGATAAAAAAATTATTGTAATATTACCTAAATGGATTATTTTTACATTAAAAAAGTCCTTGTGTTTACGCAATGTATAACTTACCATTCAAATTTTCTTCGTAAAAATTCAGTTTCATTATTCCATCCTTCCTTACTGCACGAAATACATTAAATTGCCAGAATTCTTGAAAGTTTCGCGATCTTACTGCATAAGGGTTCGAATCACTCCAAAAATGGGAATTGTGTCTATTGAAAAGGCCATTTTTAGTAAATTTTGCTTCATCGGTCCAAATTATATTACCCAAAAATCTAGGATGTACCATTGTTAAAATAAACTCGCAAAACTGTACTCTTTTTGGCAAATCAGTGTCTTTTAGATGTTGAACCAATGATAATAAATAAGGTTGGAAGTTATGTTTTAACAGAATCCTATGAGTTCCTAGAGATACCTGATTGTCTTGTCACGTTTCTTAGGGATGTCATTGGATATGGTGCAAAATATCCCAGAACTACAATCTCGACATTTTCATTATCAACAATGGGCTTCCTCTTATTAATTTTTGCCTTGACGTTTCCAAAATTTTTATAGTTTTCCAACATTTGTTTAACGCTGTTCGGTGACGGTTTCTGTTTATCTGGATATCTATCAGCAAATATCTGGCATGTTCTTGTTAAAACTCTGTTAGATTCCCCATAGATAATAAACCGATTCAAATAATCCTCGTGTGTGTAATTTAATCGCCCCGGCATGATTATTAGTTTAATAATTATTATAATTCCTATATTAAATAAATAATATTTTAGTAGGTAATTGTCAAACGACAATAAATATTACGTTTCTATAGTAACCAATTGGTTTTGTTCTCGCCAGGCCTCCCTATCATGGCCAACTAACAAGAAAACTTAGAAGCCGTCTGGCATTATTAGAATAAAAAATGTTAAATCGTCAATAACTCAAAAACTACAAATTTTTGGAATAGACAACTTATTTTAATTGTTAAATAAGATAAAATTATAAAAATTAGGGGTTCCCATTTGAAAAAAGTAACTTTTAACGATTTTTTAAAGTATATTTATAATGTCAGTTTTTGATCACACTATATTTATTTATTATAAAAATATCACCACAGGCCACTAAAGTGGATCCTTTTGGACAAGGACGCCACCCGCAAATAAATAATAGAGACTTCGATAAGCATATATATATATATATATATATATATATATATAGTTATGTCTAGACCTGTAAACGTCATTTTTTACATAAAATTCGAAATATCTCAAAAACAGTTCAACTTAGATATAGCATATTATACATGAAATATACCTAGAATTTTTCGAGGAATCCAAAAATTTGATAATATACAGGGTGTTTTATTTAAAAAAAGAAAGTTGACGTCTACTTCCGGTATAGCAGGAAGTGCCGCCATCTTGAAAATATTTTGCGCGAATTGCCATCATCGAAGCTGCCAAAATTTGAAATTTTTCCAAAGCCTACTTTCTGAGAAAAAGAAAAATTGCTGTTATGTGCAAAGAGAAAAAATAACTTTGCCCTGTTTTACCGTTTTTTTTTAATGCTAGCTTTCGTTTGCTAGGGTCTGCTTCATATCCATAGAACTGTCCTGTATAGCGGAAAAAAATGTATGTACAAAGAATAAAACGAATTCGACCTATTTGACCGTTTGTGAATTTTTTTTAAATAAGAGCTATAAAATAAAAAAATTTTGTAACTAATGTTTTACGAATGTTTCGTTACAAACTGAGAAAAAAAGAAGCCAAAATATAACGAAACATCCTGTACATTCTCTCGAGTCTATTTCGCCATTTCGAAAATTGCAAAAATATAAATTTGGCCAATATCGTATTTCGTGACGTCATATATCAAGCATAAAAAGTAGCTTTAAAATTATTATAGTCGCTACCGGCTAATCGTAAATCATCATTAGAATACTAATTGCAGCCATTTGTTTATGGATTTATTTTTAATTACACCTGTTTCAGTGCTTTGCCCTGATTAAAACCTCCGGCAGACCGGAAGCCAGCTATCAATAATAGTCTTCATGAAGCAGCAAATACATTTACGCGGTCCGCTTAGTTAAATAAATAAATAATACCCTTATATATAACTAAACTCTAGATGTCCCTAATCAAAAACAATGGAAGGTTATCACACAGCTTTATGTAGCTAGGTTTGTCCTTATCTGGGTCACATACTACAAATTTTCTCGGCTTATTGGTTTTGGGAGATGGTATGGTGATTACCTAAATATATTCTTTATCTGCATCTTCGGTCGTCATCTTCATCAACTCCTCTCGTCCTATACCAAAAATTGTAGCTATTTGAATCATCAGATAGATGTTGTCTGGGGCATTAAAAATAAAATTTGATTGATTTTTTTGGTTTGTAGTTATCGTTGACTTTTTTAAATAGGATGTGAGTTTTATAATATTTGCTTATGTCAACGTCCTTCACAAGTTGTATGATTAATTTTAACATCGAATATTTCGACCATAACGTTGATGGGGCATATGTACTTGATAATATATAAAAATATGCTAGCAATACCTCTTCCTTTATTGTGGATATTTTTTATATATGTACAATCAACAACTGTAGACTTTTTTCAGTTTTTATCATTTTTGCAAGGTTTGTAGTAAAATGGACGAAGCGAAGAAGAACAGTTCGAAGGTTTCTGAAAAACCTTCGAACTGTTCTTCTTCGCTTCGTCCATTTTACCACAAACCTTGCAAAAATGATAAAAACTGAAAAAAGTCTACAGTTGTTGATTGTCAATGTTCGATTGTTTGACAGTTGCTGAGGCATACAACAATATTTACAACCCGCTCCGGAATGCGGTGATGTGTATTTGACATTTAAATCAGAGTCTGCACCTAATTATTGTAATATCAGGGGTGTCAAATTAGAGCATTTTATATAAATTCTGGCATATTTTCAAAAATCGTACGAAAAAAATGAAAAACGCTCTTATGTCAGTAACGCACTAAAAACCACGAAATAATGTAACTTACTTATTTTGTTACGATTTATACATTCTACCCTTGACAATTCAATGACTATGATAAAAAGTGTGGGAAGCTATTTGAATTGGTTTCTTTGAAAAGCCTAAATGTTTACTTAATTTGGACAAAACGACCCATGCTAAACAAGCTAAACTCTTCTGAAATATTTTTAATTCAATTTCAGGTGGCTGTTTTATCCTCCTCAAGCTACCCTGTACTACTAAAAATAAAGTTAGAGATATGCACTGTTTTCTAAGCAAACTAAATGCTTATGGAATATTTTGTACCATTTCGTTTCCAGGAGGCTGCCCCATCTATTTAGGGCAACCATGTATAATTGACAAAAACTATTATGTAAAGAAAATAAAACAAATTTTGACATGTTCCGCAGTTTTTTTGTGAAAAATAAGTAATCCCTATAAAATTAGAATAGATTAACATACTGATTTTTTGTTTTAGTGAAACCTCTTTGGGTGAAGCTTCGAGGTGTCAACAAACCCTTATCTGCGGAACATACTTACGAACTGGAGTGTGAGGTGGTTGGATCGCGTCCTGAACCTACGATAACATGGTGGAAAGGTAGCACTCAGATGAAGGACACAAGAGAAACGGTAAGTACTATCAGCATTTAACAAACAACAAGAACGCTCTTAGAACCCTATATAGCTATAAATAGATATAGATAGAGAGTATGGCCAACCTATTACTTAGGCCTCTCAGGTGGGCCCATTGTAACCTCTTTCGGAATTTTATTCGTCGAGCCAGCCAACAGCATTGATGTAGTTCAGCACCGTAGCGGCCGAGCATCCTCCGATTGTCCCCTATAATAGATTCTCTGGTATTTACAAGAGCTGCGCAGTAATAAAGAACATGTTCTGCTGTCTCGTCGTCCTTGTTTAGCTTACAGTGTTCCGTCAGCATTCCTACCAGTTTCCTAAGATTTCCTCAAGAGAGCCCGAGGAAGTACTCTGTCCGAGCGGCCTCAGGGCCACGAATTGCGGCACCTGAGTGTCTAAAACCCTGTCTCTCCCATCTCTCTTTTAGAATCTTTATTGACTGTTCGTTTCTTTTTTCTATTCTGCACCTTGCAAAATTCCAAGCAGTTCTGCCTGGAAGAGAGTCACTTCTTTGCCTAGGGCCATACTAATTTCCAGGTCGAGTTCCGGTACATACACTCCCAAGCCAGCCCCAGATTGGTTCTGCGAGCCGTCAGTGTAGATGTGTATGTCTGCCTCTTTTCCTGGTTCTGTTGAGCCGCTGATGTCAATTTCAAAGTTTTTATTGAAAATGAAGCGGGGGATCAGGATATCCGTTCGGTGTTCCACAAGAGGTTGTCATGCGACAGCCTCCAGGAACACTCGGGCATGTCCCGGACCCTAGTTTTTTCCCCACCACAGGTCAACGGCATGCAGCCTGACTGCCGTTCTCTCTGCGTCGCCTTTCAGAAATACATCAAGAGGTGGCAAGCACAGCAGCACCTGCATTGCCATCGTAGGTGTGGATTTGGGCGCCTGTAACCATCAGGCATGCTAATCTCTGGAGCTGTTGCATTTTATTCTGCGCTACAACTTGCTTGGCTTTGGTCCAACACACAATGGCTCCATAAGTGAACATAGGTCGAATAACGGCCGTATAGAGCCAGAGGACAATCTTGGGCGACAGACCCCAGACTTTGCCGATAGCTTCTCTGAATTGCCAGAAAGCTCTGGTGACCTTCTTTGATTTTGCACTTAAGTCTAAGATGAACCATATAAATATATAAAGACATTTGTAGTGGAATTCTTAAGTATACAAATTTGAGGTTGAGTTTTAATTCCAGGTTGTTTACGTACGCATTATTAGTTTATGACTTAAATATTAGTTTTTTTTTTGATAAATGGTTAAAAATAAAAATCGGATGTTTTAAAAGACAAGTGAAGAGAAATTATTTAAGTTTTCAAATTTCCAAACAACATTAAATTGAGAAAGACTAAATAAAGAGCTCATTAGCCATGAACGAGATTATTAATTTATTTAAAATGTAATGTCGATTATGAATATAAGGCTCGAAAAAATCTGCCTATACAGTCCCGTCAAACCAAAATATTTGAGGTTCGAATTGTGACCGGTGGTGATTTTATTTATTCTTTTTAGGTAATAACGATATCACCACCATCTTTATAGCATTAATGTACATTTTAATGAAAATTAAACTTTTTGCTAATTACATTGTCTTTTCATTTATTATTAAAATTGTTTACGTGGAATTACATGTAAATAGTATATTGCATACCTAGTAGAAAAAGCTAAATAATAATAAAATAACACCTGTTACCGGTTCTTTGTAGAAAATAAGCATGCAGAATTTCTGAATGGTTTTAACAAAGAATAAAAAATAAACTACTTTAGAAACTTAAAAACTGCTTTAAAATATTTTTTTTGCAATGTTAAAGACTTTAAGAAAGGATTTAAACAAGTATAAATTATTAAAAAAAAAAGAAAAACCCAATTACGTTACTTTACTTTATATAGGTACCCGGTTTCCCGTATAAAGTAAAAAATGAAGATAGAACTACTACTAAGTTCCACGTATACCGAAGAAAGCATTTCTTCCGTTATCATATTTGCACACTAACCCGTTTGATATTTCTATTATAATTAAGTTCATTTGGTAAACAAAATTCGGAATGAAATATACATTAAAACTTGCAACATTTGGGTAGGGCTCATACAATTTATTCTTCTTTTCGATCTTTATCCACTTTTGCCGCACTTAACGCATTTGAGGAGATATTTGCGAATTTTTGGACACATGCCTAATTAAAAGATCTGTCCTATCAAAATGTCTATCCTGACGTCGCCTCTTGAAAAAATGACAGTTGGATAACTTCTGAATTTTTTTTCTCGATATTACCTAAATTCTTGATCTAGGACTAAAAAATGTACAACATGTTTTATAGCAAAAATATGGAACTTTTGACCGACCTAATCGTTTTTGCCCTGGGAACTATCGATGCGCAGGTACGAAGGCCTAAACGTAAAATAATTCAGAAACAGAATGGGAAATTTACCTTGGTTTTAAAAATAGTCAGTGACATTGTAGTAAAAGGTTGAGATGGTGCAGCTAAAGACTTGATGAACTTCGCCAATATGTCTGGAGTGTGTTAGTGTGTTGGTGTGCAGTGTCTAAAGATAAGTTTATTTGGCTATTTCGCAGAATGAATTTAAAAAAAAGGGTATATTTAATTGTTTATTTAAAATATTATACCTAGTTTTCAAACAAGCTGAGAAAATGTGAAAAAACCAATCTAAAATCAAGTGCATATTTTACCAGCTGATATAAATAATTTAACAAAGAGCACAAAAAACTCCAGGACGAAGATTTCTTATCAGCAGTAAACATTCCATTGTCTGCTATTTCATTCATTGGAATCCCCAGTTTTTTGCTCATTGTAAAGGGTAAATAACGTTTGGAAAGTTCATTGTACCAAAACAATTTCCTAAACATTTAAAAACAACTTCATTCAGAACAAACAGGGCTGTACTGAGTCGCCCTATTGTACAAAACTTAGTACAATTATCAATATATATATATATATATATATATATATTGTATATACATTTTCTTTTTTTTTCGAAAATGCTGAAGCAATTCAAGTGCTGCAAAAACAAAGACTTTCAAAATTTCTTTTGTCTTGCCTGTTATGGTGTATTTCACCCTAGTTGCTTGGAGCGCCTTACCGATGCAATTAAAGTGGGTGGATACAAAATTTTTTGCTCAGAAAGGTGTCAGAAACATTATGAGGAAAATGAAAATAAGTGCGACTGTGCCAAGGAAATCGACTATCTACAAAAGGAAATTAAGGAGAAGGAACGTCATTTTGAGAGATTGCGCCGAAATAGCCAGATATTTGAAGAGGAAGTCACCGAGGCTGAAAACAAATTCTCATCCCAGTTAGCCAGGATGAATGAACTCAACGACTCATTGACTAAGGATATTAAAGTTCTAAAAAATAATGAAACAGAATTAATTAAATAGATAAATACACTTACGGAAGCTAGACGAGAGCTTGACGAGAAAATTGTAGATCTGACAGGTATGAATCAAAACCTCATAACTTCTATTAGAGTTTTAGAACAGGAGGCTGAACATAATTTTAGTGAAATAAAAAAACTTCAGCAACAAATATTTGAGGCCCAAAACCCACAAAATGTTACCAATATTGGCATACAAACAGAATCGGAATTAATAGAGATTTTGACTCAATGCACACAAACTGAAGTTCAGCAGACCAAAACCCCCATATCTGCTGACACATCTGTTCTACCTGAGTTCGAATTTGCTCAAGACTATCCCCCAAACTTCTCAAACAGGCCGAGTCGCCAAAGTCAAGTCCTTGTCTGTGGTGGCGTGGAATCTCATACAAGGGGACTTGGCAAATTATTCCAAAGGTTTTGCGGCCGTCAGTACGACATCAACTGCCAGTATACCGCAAGAGCCACAACCGACGAACTTTTAGACAAATACTCAGATCTGTGCATGAGATATTCTAAACACGACTTTGTATGAATTGTATGAATTGTTAAATACAATTATGTATTGGCATGCAGGACGCACTACAGGGCAGAGCTATTTGCTCTTCTAGTTGGACAAGTTTACTAGAAATATCCAACAAATCCAACCTAATAATTGTCGGCCCTACCTACGTGACCGAACGACCAGTACTCAATAACTTTATCCGCGAGCTGAACATGGACATTCACAGACACGTCCATAATGATAGTAGCAGGTCGGTGTTTTTGAGCATGGATAACTTTATTCCAACAAATGAAAAGAATCGCACCGCCAATCCATCGTACAGTTGCAAAGCGGAGATTTCGGCGTTTATTTGCAGGGTGATCATACAATCTAAAGCATCATTAGATGATTCAAATTCAAATTTTCCGCAAGAGGCACCTCTTCATCCATCACGCTGAACTTAACAACTTCTACGTCACCGACAGGCAGTCGTCACAAAACATCCAATCCTCAAACAACCATTTAACACCATACATTATATTATCAGAACGTCAGAGGGCTGAGGACCAAAGCATTAAGCATTTCATCGGCTGTACGGAGCTGTAACTATGAGTGTATTCTGCTAACTGAGACCTGGCTCTCCAGCAACCATATCAGCTCCGAGTTCATTCCAGATAACTACACAGTTTTCCGCAAGGATCGAGACTACGATCGCTTGGATTGCGATAGAGGAGGCGGCGTTCTTGGATAACGCGTTCACTGCTCGTATAATACCTACTGCGTCAATACCAGAATACGAGAGTCTGTGGGTGACCTCCACCTTCGAAACCACTAAGGTCATTACTTGCTGTACATATTTCCCTCCTAACTCCTCACTCGCTACTTACTTACATTTTACAAACATTTGTGAAGATATGCGGAATTCTTACCAGGGCTCCCAATTTTTTATTATCGGAGACTTTAATCTTCCTGGCATCCACTGGCTCGAGGAGGACGGTTTTTTGCTGCCTACAAGAGTTCAGAGTCCGGTGGAGGAGGCTTTGATCGACACTATGAACTTTTTGGAACTTCAACAGTGCAACAACTTAGTGAACCACCTTGGAAGAATTCTGGATCTTGCATTCACTACCGAACTCCAATTTAGTCGACTTCAAGTAAGTCAATTCCCAATAACTATGTGTGACATATACCATCCCCCTCTTGAACTGATTTTCAAATGCAGCACCATTCCTGTTCTTCGACCTAACACAAGCATCACACTATATCACTATCCAAAGGCCGATTATCCTAAAATGAACAACTTTTTGAATAATGTTGATTGGTCCTTTATAAACTACTCCATGAATGTTGATGCCATGATTGATAAATTCTATGCCATTCTATCTAACGCAATCGAGTTATTTGGTCCCAAGACAGTGGTGAAGGATCAGAGATTCCCAAAATGGTATTCTACAGGTTTAAGAAAGCTGATAGGCAAAAAGAATAGGCTTTACAGGAAATACAGGAGGAGTGGAGCTCAAGGGGACTATGAGGCCTATTCGAGAGTTCGCCGTGAAACCAAGTTCCAAATTAATGTGTGTTATGTTCTTCACATCACTAATACCGAAATGTTGATTCCCAATAATATAAAGCACTTTTGGTCCTTTGTCAATTCCCTGAGGAAGGACAATGGTATTCCAAAGATGATGTACTACAACGGTGCTCTGCTGGACGGACCTGTTGATATGGTTGAGGCCTTTGCTATTCACTTCCAGTCTTCTTATTCTGATCATACAAACACCGGAATAGCTGATCCCCTGGAGATCAACCATGGTGGTACACTTACGGATCACCATTTTACTACAGAGGAGGTGAGATCCAAAATAGTGCAGCTCGATTGTGGCAAAGGAGCCGGTCCTGACGGTGTCCCCCCTCTGTTGCTGAATCGGTGTTGTGAGTCACTTGTAAAACCAACCCAAGCGATATTTCAGAAATCATTTGACAAGGGCATCTTTCCATCAGTGTGGAAAAACTCCACACTCATTCCCATATTTAAGTCAGGTGATAAGGCTGATGTCGGGAACTACAGGGGAATATCGTTACTTTCTACAATTCCTAAGATCTTGGAATCAATTTTGACCGATCAAATCTTCACTACATATAAGCATTACCTCTCCGAAGATCAACATGCATTCTTTAAAGGAAGATCCACAAACCTGGCTGTATATCAGAACTTTCTGATTACTTCCCTAGAGTCTGGTCACCAGGTCGACGTTATCTATACAGATCTCTCAAAGGCTTTTGATATCGTGTGTCATCAGCTCCTTTTAAAGAAGTTGTCTGGAATCGGACTGGGGTCCAGATACCTATCCTAGATCGGGGATTACTTATCTAACCGTAGTCAGCGCGTGCACGTCGGAGGAGCGGTATCTAGAGAGGTGAAAGTTCTTTCAGGCGTCCCACAAGGCTCGCACATTGGCCCTATATTATTTTCGCTTTTTATTAACGACGTGTCACATTGTTTCAAAAACTCTAAATTTCTTATGTACGCGGATGATTTGAAATTCTTTAGCATCGTTAAACCATCGTATAATACTCTTCAGTTGGAACTAGATAATCTGGTGTCGTGGTGCACAAATAGCTCCTTGAAGTTAAATGTACAAAAATGCAAAAAGATGATATTTTGTCGAAGCCTGAATCCAACAATCGTGAATTACACAATTGACGGCATTTCTCTTGAATCAGTGACATCATTCAACGATCTTGGTGTACTATTTGACAAAGACCTGTCATTTAACCTACATGTTGATCAGATAGTATCAAAAAGTCTGAGGTTACTAGGTTTCATCAAAAGAAACACCACCTGTATGAATGATACCAAAGCAATCACATGCCTCTTTAACACTTTGATTCGAAGTATACTTGAATACTGCTCCGTCATATGGTGTCCATCTTATCAATGTCACATTTATAGAGTAGAGAGAGTCCAAGCTAAATTTGCTAAATACCTGTTATTTAAACACCATTTTCCTTATTCGGATGTGCCTCAAGAAACCAGACTTTTGCTTTGTGGTCTTAAACCTCTCGAAATCAGGTGCAGGAACTTCTATTTCTTCTTCCTTCACAAACTGATTAATGGGACTATTGATTGCCCTAAACTGTTGTGTCTTTTAAGGTTTAACGTTCCGGTCAGAGCTCTGAGACACAGACGCCTCTTCTCAGAACAAGTGCACAGAACTAATTTTGGCCAACGAGCTATCATTCACAATATGATAAATACTTACAACAAAAATTTCAACCATATCGATATTTTTTCTTTAAGTCTCAACTCAGTCAAGCGCCAAGTGTCTTAGAGTATCTTGTCACTGTATAAATGTGTGTATGTGCGATTGTTTATTGTTAATTATAGTATACATTATCCAATGTTGTCTTTATATACATATGTTTTTTTTTTGTATTCAGAATAGCATGTAAGTTTTTGTACCATTTGGAGAATTTACCTCTATAGTGTACTTACTGTAAATAAATAAATAAATAAATAAATATATATATATATATATATATATATATATATATATATATATATATATATATATATATATATATATATATACACATTTTTTTATGTTGGGCAAAATACCGTACTACTTCCGCCATTTTGATTTTCTAATAATTTTATAGACAAACCCTTGTGTTTCTGACATATAAGATACACGTACGATGTCAATGAATTTCACAAAGTAATTAATACTAAATAATAATAATTAAAAGTTAAAGTAATATAGCAGTTTTGATGTTAGGATAAGGTTTTAAGATGTTGCTTATGCTTATCCGCAAAATATGAAAAATATTTTTTTGCGAGGGTTTAAAACTCATATTTTCCATCGCCCTGTACAATATAAAAATGGAATCTAATTCATTCTGATTATGCCGCTCAATGATCCATATATCTGTGACCATATCTCAAAATTTTAATTAATTAATAATAATAAATAAAAAAGTTATTAAACATTTAAAATGTGGTCAATTTTTTTGGCCTACCGTGTATATACAGTCAACGTAGTTCGTTTCAAAAATACCATTAGGTTATAATTAGTATATTTATAAACATAATGGGGTGATATTAATACAACACTAACAAATTGGGAAACACATTATAAAGAAGCGAGGAGGGTAAGTCAGAATAATAACTCTTGCCACTGAAAGAGAAGGGTCAAGGAACATGCCAGTGAAAACGCAATCTTTGGAATAAATGAAGTTTTTCTCTCTGAGGATACAAAACCTTAATTATTTAAATTATTTGGGGTTGTAGGTACAGTTTCCGTCGTAAAAATTTGTAAAGCTTTAATGCTTCTTTGTAAATTGTACTTCCTGCATCTTTATCTGCCTTAATTAAATTTTGCCTTTAAAGAATACTACATGTTGCCGTTTATGTAACTGTTTTTATTTAGTTTAGGTATAGCCTAACATGCCGAGAGAATTATACTCTGGAAAGATTGTTGGAACAGAATTGAATACAAAATGACAAACCCTTGTGACGATGATGACCCCATGGCATTCATTGCTTTTTGGCAATTATTATTGGTAATTATCGTAATTTAAACACTTTAAACAGAAATAACTATAATCGCAGCAATTTTTTTATGTAACACAGATAACTAAAATATAAAGTTTTGGTAAATTTCACATTAATAATGATCATTTTACTCGGCGACTTCTATCTACATCTTAGAAATAAAACGACTGTTAAATCTAGAATGTCAATTGCGTCAAAATAAACCAAATGTGTTTCCTTGTGCAATTACTGAAAACAGTTTTTGAAACATGTTTGTGTATCGCTATCAGCCTGGGCTTGGATGCAATAGGTATATTGATATTATGTTTCTAAAAAAAATGACACATATACTTTTAATCTACTATATCTCAATATGGTATTATTAAAAATTAGAAAATAAAGCTAATTTCGAATTGAGTAATTAATCCATATATGGCATATGTGCTATATTGTTTATTTTTTAGACTTTCATTTAATAACGGAATATCTCTGCTTGAAATTCCAACTTTACTGTAAAAAATTAAAATTTGTTGATCGATCAAGAAAACTGAACATTGACAATCTTTTGAAAAAAAATACGTTAAATATGATATTCATGCTTTTTTATATGTAGGGCTATTATTTTAAAAAGTTCGTAAACTAAATGAAATTACGTGCACATTCGCTGTTAATTTTATTTACTAAAAATAATTTATATGATTTAATCCCCTAAAAACGTAACATATGCGGACATTTTTTTGCAGTATAAATCACATTACTTACATATTTTTGTTACATTATATAATTTAAAATACTAACTTTTGACAGGCATGTGATAAATTTCATGTCAACATTAGGCCATGTAGTTCGGTATGTAAATTACAAAAATGGCGATTTTACGTATACATACTTATTCAGTTTTTATTATACAACTAGCTGACCCGGCAAACGTTGTTTTGCCATACACAATAGGAAATGTTTTTAAAAGTATCTGACACTATAAGTGTGTGGGAATTCGAAAGAGTAATGAAGCGTTGTAGACAATTGAAGCATACTTTATTTAAGTTAATATAGTAATCTTTATTAAAATACCAAATATATTAAATTACAGATTTTGATAGCTTGACACTACTACTAATTATTATGGCATTTAAAAAATAAACAAAGATTATTCTCTCAGCGCAATGGAGTGTACAATATTTTTGGTCAGTCCGTCTATTACGGTTCATGAGATATAGCCTGGTGACAGACGGACGGACGGACAGCAGACTCTTAGTAATAGGGTTCCCGTTTTTACCCTTTGGGTACGGAACCCTAAAAACCGCTGTCGATGGAATAGCTACTTCAACATCATAAAACCCCTTCATAAAATAAATTTATTAAATGTCTTGAATTTTTTGTTCAATTGCAAAGTGAGTCCTAAAATTGAAATTAACACTCTCATAAAATATATTACTCATTTTTTTCGCTGTTAGAATATATTTATTTCAACCCTCTCTTTCAATTTGGTAACTCAACTCCTTCAAAAGTTAACGTTTAAAACAGATAATTTGGATAAATTTTATTTAGCAAAACAACTGTTCATCACTTTATTTCCACAAAATGTTAAAGTATAATAAATTACATACCTTTAAAGTAAGGGCGTTGTTGGCACAAAATAAATGTCTATTATTAATTATTAACTGAACTGAAGTAAATTAACTTGAGAGGCGTATCAGTCGAGACACAATTAAAACAAAAAAACTATATTAAAAACAAAACAATACAGGTTTCATCCTGTCTGAGTACTCCGTAGAGTTGATTTGATACTTGCGCAGGCGCGTATAACCCGTGTATGTGGGGTTGCGGTTGCGTTGCTGTACGGGAAATTCAATTCAAAATGATTTATTTATGCGGGACCGCCAGCTAAATCAATAAATATTTTTAATAACATAAAAGAACAAAAATAATTTTCTTTAAAAAAAAACCTGAAACTAAATATGTAATACCCGATTTTTAAGGAAATATAAAAAAAATGTGGTAGAAAATAAAAAAAAAGTAGTTTACAACGGGACTTGAAAAAATTGTAAATAACGTGAATAATACAAAAATAGCTATTAAAAAATAGGGGTTGATGGTAGAAGGGTGAAAATTTAGGGTTGTATGTATTTTTTAATGCTGAATCGTGAAAAAATAAAAACAAACAATTTTGTCCAAAAATTAAAAAAAAAATTTTTGGGGTGAACCACCCTTAATTTTTAGGGGTGTGAAAAATAGATGTTGGCCGATTCTCAGACCTACCCAATAAGCACAGAAAATTTTATGAAAATCGGTTTAGCCGTTTCGGAGGAGTTTGGTAACAAACACCGTGACACGAGAATTTTATATATTAGAACTAACAATGTGAAGTATTTCTTACATAACTAACAATGTGAAAAAACATAGTGCCGCTCCCTATGTATGTATGTCAAAGGTCTTTGACAAAAACAAAACAAATTTCTAGTTTCTTGGATTTTTTTTATTATGTATATATATATATATATATATATATATATATATATATATATATATATATATATATGTATATCACTAAAATACAGGGAAGTAAAAGGAGGTATTCTACATGTCTATGTTGTCTACAGTTCGAAGAAACTATTAAATAAATAATAGAGATTTTCAACATTAAACTTCGCGGATAAGCTTCAAATAATTTCCAAAGGAAGGGCGAAACCGCCTATGAAAAATTTAACCACAAAAATGAAAAACTGTATTAGACATTTTTATCCGGAAAAACAATACGAACAAGTTAAATGGCTAACAAGGTGTGAAAATATAAGTAAATTATTTTGTTGGTCATGTTCACTTTTTGAAAATGAAAAAAGTCTCTGGAATATACTGGTATATTCGATTTAAACAATTTCCATAAGGCTGTAAAAAGACACATTATGTCCAAAGCGCATTTGCAGGCCGTCATAAAAGAAAAAGTCTTCGGCGAAACCAGAATGGAACACGCCATTAATAAACAGTTGGAATTAGTCACCGACAACACAATGAACGAATTGAGATTTAGAGGTCATGACGAAACTAGGGTTTCTTCAAATAGAGGAAATTTTCAAGATTTACTTAGTTTAATGGCTAAATATGATGATTGCTAAAAAAATTATTTAGAGCAGTCTAACCTTTTTCGCGGAACGTCGAATCGAATCCAGAATGATTTAATTTCCGCTGTTGCAACCATTATTCTAAAAAGAATTAAGCAGGAGATTGGCGAGGCGCGGTTCATTGCTATTGTTCTGGACGAAACAACTGATATCACTAATTTTGGCCAATTATCTATAGTAATAGGCTACGTTAAAACAGACGGAAGTATTCAAGAGCGATTTTTAGGTTTTAAGAATGTGTCCGAAAATCGTGCAACAGATGCATTATATACCGTAGTTTATAACGGTACTAAAGAAATTAATGGAGAGAAAAAATTAGTTGCTAAAAGCTATGATGGAGCTGCAGTGATGGCAGGACAATTAGGGGGTCTGCAAGCTAAAGTTCGAGAAACTTTCCCAAGTGCTGTGTTTGTCCATTGTTTTGCTCATAAATTAAATTTAGTTTTATCCCAGTCCATCAATCACATTAAAGAGTGTAAAGTATGTTTCGTTACTTTAAGTGGCATGGCTGTTTTTTTTTCACTCCATTGTCCACAAACGATTGCCCAAAGTAGCTTCTACTAGGTGGAACTATAATGGAAGACCTGTGTTAACAGTACCTGAAAATCGTGAATCACTGATTGAACTATTTGAGAATATAATAGAAAATGATGAAACGTGGGACTCAGAAGCAATAAATAGTTCGAGTGGGTTTTTGGACTGTTTGAAACAAGATTTTAATTTTAATTATTTGTTGAACATATTTTCAGAAATATTTTCATTCTCGGACAATGTTTTTAATATATTATAAACTAAAACAAATGATACTGCTTTTTGCCTAAAAAAAGTGGATGATTTTAAGTCCACCTTAAGCCAAAAAAGAGATGACTTTGACCTATTTTGGGTGAAAACGATGACGTTAAATGTAGAGCCACAAGCCAAGCGTCTTCGAACAGACAAGGTGGGAAATGTTTAAATATCATACAGACGCCTCTTTTATGAAATAATCGATCAAACAAATAAACTAGATTAACGGTTTAAATGATTTTAAATTCCTTGAGCTCTGCAATTTTGATGCATTTAAAGGAAAAACTTTTCCAGAAGATCCGTTTAAATCTCTCCTTCTTCATTATGGCCAGTCTTCGACCGAGTGTTACTGCGATCTGAACTAAAAGTGATTTACGAAATAACGCTAAGGAACTAATGCAATTTTTGAAAGACAAGGAGCTGGAAGATGCCTACACCGAAGTGTCGAAATTGTTTGAATTAGTATTGACAATACCTGCCACAATTTCATCAGTAGAACGCAATTTTTCAACACAAACGTATAAAAAATTTCGTGAGGAATTCAACGGGGCAGGAGAGACTTTCGCATAGATCGCTGTTGTCCATTGAAAATAAACTTCTCCAAAATATGTAGGAGCATCGACCTTTTTATGATGACGTCATTGACGAATTTGCAAAAAATGATCAAAGAATCGAATTACATTACAAATAGGTAAGTTTCTAAAAATTGCTTCCCTTTAGATTCGCAAAAAAATCCTCTTTTTAAAAAATGCTTGTCTAGAAAGGGTCGCCATTTGAAAAAAAAATAGTTAGACACAAAAATTTGATTTTATCAACTTCACTAATTCCTAGCTATCAGACTAATCACTAAAACTTAGCGATTGTATTATTCTGTCTTCATTTCAAGTCCTTAGATTTATTAGCGTCCCGTCATGGCCACCTAGATGCAATTTTAAAAATAGCTTTAAAAAAATCAAGTAGGCGTAAAAAGTTTTTAAAATGTCACATTCTGATTCAGAATTGTCTCAGGAATCCAAAAATGTAAAAATACACAAAAGGTTTAATTTAAAAAAATTAAACTGGGGTCATTTGCGGTGAATATACATATATAAGTGAATATACAATATATATATATACCACCATATTTAACGTTTGACAACGAATCGTGAGGTAAACCGTTTTCGTATTTAAGGGGTTTTCGACATTCATCGGTGGTGATTTTTTGATAGTTGACATCGTGGTACTCAATTCTAGCAATTTTTATTTTTTTTCTTTAATATTTTACATGATTTTTTAACTCATTGCCTGAACTACTAGCCTTATATGCTTGTCATATTCCTTCAAGCCAACCAAACCAAGGGGCGGATTGTATCAAGCATAAATTGCATTATAAAAATTGTGTTCGTTCGAATTAATACATCGAGCGAATAAAATTTCAATTTTCTGTTGCATTAGGTTTATTCAAAACAATTTCTCGAATTTCGTGTAGCTTATTGCAGTCTTGTGCATAAATTGGTTTAGCAACGAGTCAGAAAAATAATTTGCATTTGCCAGAGAATCCTACGTTCAATTATATTATTTAAGTCAACAAGGTGGAATCTCAGGGAATTTATAAATGCACCTTCACATGAGATATTAATTTCGCAAGTTTTGTACAGGGTGGCCATTTTATGTTGATACAGTCCCTTATCTAGAAAACGGTAATAGTTACGACATAAAGTTAAATACAAAAGTTGTTTGGATTCAATTAAATTTTTATTTTATTTCACTTCTGCTTATACAGGGTGTTTCGTTTTGACGTGACACATGTCAACTTTCTTAATTTAAATGGGACATCCTATATATTATTATATGTTCCGATTCTACTGTTAATTTGCGAAAGTTTTTATAATAACATCTATATTTGAATTCTTTATCGTTTTTGAGTAAATTGAGTTTTTCAAATTTTTTAAAAAAAATATATTTAAAAAAAAAATTACCTATAAAACTTTAAAGGAACTGACTAATATCCTAAACATACATTACTAAGGGTTCAATTCAACGAATTTCCATCCTGGTCTTACCAATTAATATACAGGGTGTTAAAAATGGAGAGCAAAACAAACAGAACTTTAAATGTAAAAATCTCCCGTTTTTCAAATGGAACAACCTGTATATTTTTATTTCATCTGATTCAGCGTTCAATTACCTATCATTATTCATATATATGTCCTATACCTAAAATCAACATTATCTGATTTGACTATTTTTTTTTAATATAAGTAAACAGATGAAGTGGGCTAAAATAAAAATGTCGTAAACTAAGCCTTATTCTCATTTCCTTAACACAGATAGCGACTATAAATGATGTTAGAAAATACAAATAAAAGTGAAATATTATGTAATTTATGTTCTTATTATTTAATGTTTACGAAAATAAGGGAGAGAAAAAAAATATCTTGTGCCACACGGTATAACTAATAACTAACTGAGTATTAAACATGATTAAAACAGATTATAAAAAATTTTCAATGTGGCCACAGTCCATTGCGATACATGAAGTGTAAATAGCCTTCATTTTTCGAATAGCGTTCCTTACCGAAGTAGATGCATTAAAATTATATTGATCTCTTCCCTGATTTTTATTTTTAACTCATTTCTATTATTAGATCTATTTTTATAAACTTTATTTTTTAGTGCACCCCACTAAAAGAAGTCTAAAGGGCTTAAATCAGGGCTTCGTGGTGGCCAAGATATTAAACCATGTCTTCCTATCGACAATGGAAAATGTTGATTAAGGAAATTTACTACCGGTGCAACTATGTGGTAAGGGGCGCTATCCTGCTGAAAAATAATATTTTCTCGAATATTTGCTGGCACGTCGTTGATAAGGGGCATGATTTCATTCCTAAGCAGCTGCAAGTATCTTTCGCCATTTAACGACCTGTCAAAAAATGTCGGTCCGATAATACGGTCGCAAATAATTCCGCACCACACATGTACGGTTTGACGGCATTGTTTTTTAATTGCTTTTATTAGATGTTTATTAGTTTGAGACCAGTAATGAGTGTTTTTCCGATTAAAATTACCCGCCGTATTAAATGGGGCCTCATCAGTCCAAAACACTTTTGAAAAAAACACATTAACGAACTGCCGGTCCATAATATCACAACAAAAAGTCAATCTTTCATTAAAGTCTAATTGTGATAATAATTGAGTTGGAAGAAATTTATAAGGATGATAACCATTCACCTGCAGTGTTTTTTGAATACTTCCTCTACTGACACCTGCAATGTCTCTGTCAGCATCTCTTTGGGATCTTTCATTATCTTCCTCGAAGTAAAGTAAAACCTCCAGTTGTTTTTCCTCAGTGAGGACAAAATTGGGACGATTTTTCTTAGAGTTTTTAAGCACACCATTTTCCAAATCACGCACAATTCGAAAAAATAATATACCCTCGAATGTTCTCTAAGGGCTAACCCTGGACTTTTATTATTTTTTATGAAACAGTTGTATAATTTCAAACGTTCATCTAAACTATATAAAGCCATTTTTTAACAAATTTCGCAGCAAAAATTTGACAAAAACAGAGCAAATGTCAACTTAAGTCAACAATTACATTAGGTTATTTCCTAAGCCTATCTCGATTTTTTTAGTTTCTGTTCTCATTTACTGGCAAAATTCCGGGATAAATCAGAAAACGGCTAATAAAATCGAAACTGTTCATTTTCGGTATGGGACGTATATATGAGTAATGATAGGTAATTGAACGCTGAATCAGATGAAATAAAAATATACAGGGTGTTCCATTTGAAAAACAGAAGATTTTTACATTTAAAGTTCTGTTTGTTTTGCTCTCTATTTTTAACACCCTGTGTATTAATTGGTAAGACCAGCATGGAAACTCGTTGAATTGAATCCTTAGTAATGTATGTTTAGGATATTAGTCAGTGCCATTAAAGTTTTATGGGTAAAAATTTTTTTTTAAAAAATACGTTTTTTTTTTAAAAATTCTAAAAATAGATGTTATTATAAAAACTTTCGCAAATTAACAGTAGAATCGAAACATGTAATAATATATAGGATGTCCCATTTAAATTAAGAAAGTTGACATGGGTCACGTCAAAACGAAACACCCTGTATAAGCAGAAGTGAAATAAAATAAAAATTTAATTGAATCCAAACAACTTTTGTATTTAACTTTTTGTCGTAACTATTACCGTTTTCTAGATAAGGTACTGTATCACCATAAAATGGCCACCCTGTACGTACTTATGATTTATCGACATACAGAGGTCATAAAAGTTTTATACATTCCTTTTGATAAAAATAAGGTCTTACATATTACATAGTTAGATTTAAGATAAGTTATTTTATATCATGTATATAAATGTGCTTTAATAACATTCACATATATCATCGGTGCACTTATACTTACGGAAGAAGAATTTAATATATATATGATAATAAAAATGTAGTATTCAAAGTTTAGAACGATTAAGTTATTTTAATAAAATATTGAGAGCCAGGAAAGTAATCTAATTGCTAGTAGTTTCATTCTAGTTCTCTAAATATTATACAGTATGCAATGTTTAGTACTTCGAAATATTTATTAATGACTGATGTCATACTCCAGCTCATGTCACATGCTTTGTCTTACCTGTCAAATTTGTATAGTGCGTTATAGTAAGCCAAGTGTTTGTTAAACTGTAAGAAAGCGTCCATATTCTCTAAGAGACCAAGTTTCAAATGACTAAACTAGAAATAAGACACAAAGTCTCGGTCTCAGTCAAAAAGAGTATAAAGCGGTTACACATGTTTCGCCTTTTCAGGAATCGTCAGACCTACAATTAATATAACAATCAAAAACTATCACTATAAATATACGAAATTCAAACAGACCTTCGACATTAACTAAAATCACAAGAACAAATCAAACAACTATAACGTCACATGTTAAAATACACACTGAGATGAGGTTAAGAAACTAAGGTATTGACACGCGCGGATAAAAGTTGAATCAAATAAAAGACAAAAAAATATATAAATAAAAAATATGAAAAAAGGTTATTGATACACCCAGGAATTGAACCCGAGCCTCCGGCGTGACACACCGAGATACTGACCACCACTCTACCAGCAGGTCCAATGAAAAGTTTATACATTATCTTCCTGCCGATTAATATTAGTACCAAGATTATTAAAAATTAGTTGAGGTTCGAAATTGAAGACATCATTAACACAATGTAAAACTGGACTTCTTTTAGCCCTTCTAATTTCCATCTTCTCTAACGAATCCAGTTTTTTACTCTTTGGACACTCGTGTAGTATCTTTACATTGTTTGGTATAGAAAAATGGTGTCCAGTTGTTAGCAAGTGGTTAGCAAAAGCCGACTTTGTCTCAGTGATATCAGTGTTTTTATATTTATCGAAAAGGCTAAAATGTTCCCGGACCCTAGTGGAAATCCTTCTCCCTGATTGTCCGATATATACAGCAGAAAAATCTTCACAGCCCAATGAGTACACCCATGATTTTGAGAGATGTTCAGTCTTATCTTTGGTCATTACTAGATGTCTCTTAAGTGAGTTCACTGTTTTAAAAGCAATTGAGACATCTAAATGTTTGAAAAACTTCGCCACCTGCATTGAAATATAACCAAAAAATGTTAAACCTTTGAAGCATTTTTTAAGTGTTGGTTTAGAGTGAATAATATTAAAGGAAAGTTTGTATTTATTGAAAAACTTAAAATAAAGTCTATTGATGGAGTGGATAGGAAAACCGTTGTTGAAAGCAATTTGTTTTATAATCTGCAATTCCTGATTGAAAGCTTCCCTAGAAAGAGGTATTTTGAACAACCGATAAAAAAATGAGTTGAAGGCTGCAAACTTGTGTGAGTGAGGAGAAATGGAATTAAATTGAATAACGTTATCTGTAGACGATTGTTTTCTGTATATTTCAAATTCTATTTTGGTATTGTTCCTGATTAACATCAAATCTAAGAAAGGTAATCTACCTTCATTCTCCATCTCTAGAGTAAAATCTATTTTGTTATGGAGTTAACAAAATTTAAAAAATCGGTCAACTCCTGATTGTTTCCTTTCCACACGATAGATATATCATCTACGTACCTCTTGTAAGCTAATAGATGGTTGGCAAAACGGCTTTTCATAATCTTTGCCTCTAAATCACTCATAAAAATCTCACTAAAAAAAGGGGAAAGGCAGGAATCTATCGCTAGACCCGTTAACTGTCTAAAAAATAAGCCATTAAATTTGAAAAAATTTTGGTTCAGTACGGTGGAGAGCAGAGAAACGAGATTCTCCTTTACTAGTGATGGTAGGGCAGTTTTGTCTAATAAACTCTTTACCAATTATAATACCAACAAATTTTTTACATCTAAGGAAATTAATATTGCATCATGCGGAATGTCAACATTTTTGAGGTTCTGCGCCAAATCTACCGAATTTTTTGTGGAGTAAGTATTCTGAAAACCCGTAACCTCTCTCAAAACTTTATTTAGCCACGAAGACAAACGGTAACAGGGTGAGTCAACAAAAGACACCACGGGTCTGATAGGGTTTCCCTCCTTATGTACCTTAGGTAAACCGTAGAGCAAAGGCGTTCTAGGATTCATAGGATACAAATTATATTTCGAGGTTTTAAAATATTCCAAAGTTACCAACGTTTGATCAAGAACACCTTTAACCTTCACAGAGAATGAATTTGTGGGGTCCCTATTGATACTCTGGAACTCACCAGAATCCAGGAAGTCTACAACCTTCTGCACGTAATCAGCTCTTTTCATAACCACCAAACAAGAGCCTTTATCTGCTTTGGTGACGATCAGGTCGTGGAATTTTATTTTATTCTTCAATGAATCAAGATCAGTTTTTCTAAAATTACAGTGTTTTTTGTTAGAGAAGCCGGAATTTAAAAAATTAATAAGTTTTGCTCTTAGAATATCCTTGTTAGCTATGTCAGTACTCTGAATGATGTTCTCAGCCTCAACCGCAAGTGTCTCTTTTGTTCTCAAATCTATATCATGCGATAGATTGTATTTTAGGTTGTGGTTTAATAATTTTTCTTCTTGTGAAGTAAAAACAACATCTGTTAAGTTTAAAAAACGTGCATGAAAATTTAAATGGGGATTTGCAAGATTTTGCCTATATTCGTTAATATTATTTGACTGTAAAAAGGATCTTTGATTGCATTTAAGTTTATGAATTTTCTTACCCAATCTGCGAAAAGTGGCACTACCAAACGATTCAACGTCATCTCTAAACATCGAATCCAGAACAATAAACTCTAAAAAATGATACATAGATGTTAAAGTAAAAAATAAGTACTTCAGTCGAGAATTAGCCGAATTTAAATTACTATAGTGACTCTTAATCTCTTCCTTCAACCATACGACTCTTGCATTTTTCAATGCGGCTTCGGAGGATCTGGTGTGACCATTACATCTAATGTTGACGAATCTTGGAGTCAACTTGAAAAATAAACATTGTTGGAGAAACCAAATTTTAAGCAGCAAATTCTTCCGCAAAATTAAGTTTTTCCGGTAAAGTTGGACGAGCTTCGCCTGACTGGCAATTTTTTTTGTCTTTTATTTGATTCAACTTTTATCTGCGCGTGTCAATACCTTAGTTTCTTAACCTCATCTCAGTGTGTATTTTAACATGTGACGTTATAGTTCTTTGATTTGTTCTTGTGATTTTAGTTAATGTCGAAGGTCTGTTTGAATTTTGTATATTTATAGTGATAGTTTTTGATTGTTATATTAATTGTAGGTCTGATGATGCCTGAAAAGGCGAAACACGTGTAACCGCATTATACTCTTTTTGACTGAGACCGAGACTTTGTGTCTTATTTCTAGTTTAGTCAAGTTTTTGTTGTTGTTCCTATTTTTTACATGAGATTTTTTTAAATGATCATCAAAGATAAATTTATTAATAGGCAATCACTGTTGATTAAATTTATTGAAAATAATTCTATAAAATAATTTACTTCCTTTAAGTGTTCGTGTTTAATAGCTTTTCTTTGAATTTTAATATTACTTGAACATTTTGGTTTTAATTTTTTTACAAACTTTCGGAAACAGTTCTTACAGTACATAGGCAAAACTTAAAGAAAATTCCAAACCATGGTTGAGTCTTGAATTAGCAAAGTTAATTAAATACAAGGATCAGCTTTATGCAAATAAGAAAAATAATCCAAATAACAATATTTTGAAGAAATCTATAACGGCTATAATAAATTTGTCAAAAAAGAAATAAGAAAAGCCAAACAAAATTATTTTAAAGAGCAATTTTCAAATAAAAATCAAAAAATAATTTGGGATAATTTAAATTAAACAAGAAAAACAAAAACAAATATTGATTATATTATTAAATAGGAAAATTGAAGGTACCTAAATTATATGTGAAGAATTGAACAATCACTTTGTAAATATAGGAGAACAACTTTTTATTGATCCGGAAAATATCTCAAATGAAAGAAATTATTGATGGTTTAGATGCAAAAAAAGCTGCTGGTTTTGACAATATTCCTATTAAAAATTATTAAATATGTAAAAAAATAATTCCTATATTAATTTTTTTAACAAAAATTTCTATTCATAAAGGTATTTTTCCAGGAAAAATCAAAATTGCTTAGATAATCCCAATATTTCAAAGTAAAAAAACGATATGAACGTAATACTTATCGACAAATATCTATATTACCAGTGGTTTCTAAAATAACAACTATTAATAATACATTAAATCACTATTTGAAAAATTAAAATTTACTGTTTAACAATCAATATGATTTTCGCAGATCCAGGAATACGAAAACAGCTGTTATGGATGTCATAACAGGTAATTCAATTAAAGTTGATAATAATAGAAAATGTTGTTTACTATCCTTGGGTCTGTGTAAGGCATCTGATACAGTAAATCATCATATTCTTTTACGAAAATTATATAATATTGGACTAAGGGGCAATATGTATAATTTACCTTAAAATTATCTAAGTAAACGCAGAATTTGTACAAATATATAATGCAATAAGCTATCAAAAAGAAATAGTTTGCGGACGACACAACAATTATTTGTTTTGCTGATCATTTGAATGGATTTTTTTTATATAATATATGATCTGCAATTAATTTGTTCCTGGCTTAAATCTCACAAAATTTTATTAAATTTTAGTAAATCTTTTTTTATGTTAATAAGTACAACAAAGATAAATTCTAGTATTTCCCCACTAGTAATAATGAATAACATAATTAAATATTCAAGCAAAACAAAATGTTTAGGAACAATTTTACAATGTTATTTTCACCCCTGTTTTATTCAAGGTTGTATGAAATGCAATGTAGTCTTTGGTTTTTACACCAATGTCTCCCATCGTTGTAAACACCACTCCCACTTCCAATATTAATAGTCTGACCACCAATACCAGTTTCATTAGTGATTTTGACTTGGGTGAAAACAGTGTCAACCCGAGCCTAGTAGTCTTCGGCAAACTAGTAGCACATTACAAACAACGACGTTGGAAGCTTCTTTATCACAATAGAAGAATTCCCAAATCTCAGTTAAGTACTCTTTTTAAAATAATCTATCGATCTAGTCAGACTTTTCGCAGGTTTCGCAACCTGCTGCATGTCACCGATGAACCCCAACAGGGCGAAACTGTCAATGTTAAAGACAAAGTTTTGGAAATGTTTTTCACTTCCAAGAAAGCTACGCCTTGTGCACACACATCACATTCGGCGATGTCAATTTGTGTATGAGCTGTTAGAATTGTTAACGGATTTCGATATTGTGTTTAGTCTATAGAGGCACTTTCGGATAACGACTGGGATAATGGGAGGGGAAGTCCTCCTTAGTCCTGCACCGTGTACTTGGGGTTGCTGAAGAAAAACTTTCTTTATATCATCTGTCATCAATTCGACAGTGGTGACTGGGAACAGAAATGTAGAAGAAAGGCAAGATTTGTTCGAAGGGAATACTCACTGTTGGTCGAGTGTTACCATCACAACTGATGTTGCATCGGTTCTGGCGATGCGTCATCCCCATCCTTTGGAAGTGGGAGTGGTGTTTACAACGATCGGGGACTTTCGTGTAAAAACCAAAGACTACATTGCATTTCATTCAACATTAAAATGTTTAGGATTAATTATACATGAAACTTAAGTTGGAAAAATCATATTCAGAGTATAACAACCGCTATAACTCCACTAATAGGAGTATTATACAAAGCATGATATTTCATACCATTACTATTTTTTAATATATTTTAAATTCCAATATTTAATTTTAATTCGGGAATCTGCTTGTACGAACAGCACATATTAAACCTTTAAAAAAATTGTAAAATAAAACTCTAAAATGTATTTATAAACTACCATATTTGGAAACTTATATTAACCTATATAAACCTAAGGGGATATTTAGAGTTACAAAATATTTATAATTTAAAATTTTGCATTTTAATACACTCTATTAATTTTAATGGAAAAAATCAAATATTACATTTAAAAAATCTATCTTTACATAATCACGATACAAGACATTGTTTACAATTACAGACCATTACAGTAAAAAGCAAAATTCTGCACGATAATTTAAAAATATACAATAACTTACCAGAGAGTATAAGACATAAAACAAAATTATCAATATTTAAAAAACATTAAAAAAATTAATTAAATTTTAATATAAAATATTTATTTCAACCTAGTTTTATATTATATTGAATTATAACATAAACGTTTTTTCATTTATTACAACTTTATTATTATTATTTATTGTTATATGTTACATTCCATGTAATTGTAAAGAAAAAAAAACTTATATATATATATATGTATATATATATATATATATATATATATATATATATATATTTGGTATATATATATATACATACAGTATATATATAAGTATATATATATATATATATATATATATATATATATAAAAGAATCGGTTCTAATAATCAAGATAATGCCTGTTATTATCAACTGTAGAGAAGAAAATTGTCAATAATCATAAATATGTTATTACATTTATAAAATCCAATATAACATAACCATACGCGTGAAGTTCCGTTAGAATGTAACGTGCAATACTGCAACAAATAAACCGATCGCGAAAGTATTCAAAATTCATGCTCCATTCCGAGCTTTTTGAAGCATCTGCATCATACTTTAAAATGCAACAAAACGCCCGCTTACATCTTCGAATAGTCGTCAGTTGCCTTTTATAACTTCCACTTGAAATTCGTGACGCGTTCTCGAAACCGCTACGTGGACGGTGTTAGTATATCATATCATCTTTTGTTTGTGATCTAAGCGATTTCAAAGTTTACAATCTAGCCAACAGTTTCCGCATTTCGGTACAAAGCAGACACGAACGGTGAACCCCACGTTAAGTGGAACTTAAACTTTACCCTAAATTATCATGTTTATGCATTTTACCGTGAAAATACGTATATTACGCTCACCAAGATTTCCCGACATGTTTTATTTAATTTTATATGATATAATATTGTAAAATAGATTTTATTAAGGAGAAAACAAAATATTTGAAATATCAAATATTTTTGCAGTTGTAGTAATTATTATTATTTTTTTGGAAAATCATTTATTTTAAAATTTAAAATACATTATGTTTACATATATACAGTTCTTAATTTCTAAACAGGGCTTAAAAGCTCTGGTATCGAGAATATTAATATGAAAATTAAAAACATGATTAATGTGGCTGCAACTGAAGTATAAAGTCACTTAATAAATACAGAGGCATAACAATATCAATAATTAAAAAAAAAAACAAAAAAGGAAAATGGTATCAGAAATACATATATACACTAATTAAATTTAAATTATAAATTAAGGTGTAGTTTCATTTTTTTATATAAATCTAGTTAACGTTTGAGCGTTCTTTGCTTTAA
Organism: Kuschelorhynchus macadamiae; assembly: GCA_030620095.1. Classification (NCBI taxonomy): domain Eukaryota; kingdom Metazoa; phylum Arthropoda; class Insecta; order Coleoptera; family Curculionidae; genus Kuschelorhynchus; species Kuschelorhynchus macadamiae. The sequence continues at coordinate 214,880 of JAUTXW010001412.1, forward strand.
CTGGTTATACTCAGTACAAGCTTAATACAATCCTGGTATTATGTAAGTGAATATTTTTATAAATATCATTTTTCTGTTACTTTTTTGCATCTTATTTATTATCATATATACTATTTTGCGCTCTCCAAGTATTAACAGCTCATTTAATTACAGATATCCAATTCTCTGTATGGGTCCTCAACGTGAATAAACCTATCATAGCAGAATAAAATTTTTAGGATTTTGTTTTGCAAAATTTGTTTATTTCTGAAATAATTTGCTCCACAAATCCCGTATACAGGAATTAAGTATCTAATATGTTACAAAGAGTATTCATTATCGGGAGTGCGAATTGCTCAAGTCAACAAGTGATCTTCTACGTTCTCTTCGTGGTAAGGTAATTCGGAGAGTTCATGACCTTGGGTGGTGTGACTTGTACTTGGGCATCATTAGGCGAGTAGGTCGTTGTAGTCCCTCTAGCTTCGTGTTAGTCTATTTCAAGATTCCGAAACAATAGGTCAATACGGGCATAGCATAGGTGTTATTATTATTATTATTATATCAATATATTATTATTATTATTTAAGTTTTATGCTGAATTAATTTTTATATGTAATGAAGAGCAAAAATGTAATAAAAAGAGTACAATTGTATATTAATGTCAATTTAGACTATTTTCCTTTCAACTTACTAAAATTGTAACTAAACCTCGAAATTTTTGCCATATAATTGTGAGTAAGGGTAAGAATAGTTATGGCCGATAAGTGAAGCATTAGAAAAATGTGTTACTGTCACATTAGCATACAGCGTTACCATTTTTTAGTAGAGTTATGATATATCAAAGAATATGAATAATTGCTTTTCAAAATAAAAAAAACGAAGAAAAAACTTTCTTTCATTTAAAAAGTATCAAGAGCAAAAAATGAGTTCGTATAAGTCAGCCATGTCAAACTCAAAGTCACTGGTGGGCCAAAAGCATGAAGATCATTGACTAGGTGGGCCGCAAAACCTTATCTAAAAGAAGACAAACTACTGAAAATCTTGAGAAAAAGTATTAAATTTCCAATAAAAAGGACATTACAAAAAACTACAAACATTAAATTCTTTTGCAAGACATTTGACATATTTTGTCTTTAATTAAGTTGTCTATTTGTGGCGCGAATTTATCGTAGGAAATAACTTTTAAAATTGCGTCCAAGTGTGCGTCCGTCAATCGCGATCTTGCGGGAGATTTGTTTCCTTTCATCAAAGAAAATAGTTGTTCACACTTATAGATACTTCCAAACATTGACAAGATTTTACAGGCAAATTTTCTTATTTCTTGGTATTGAACAGGCAAGTACTTATAAAATTCGAATGTACCAACACTATCAAATTTTTTTTTAAATGGGTTTGAAACTGAATCTCAATTACTTCCATTTGCAAGTGAGGGGGAACTTTATCAATATCGATAGTGAAAAGACCAGTAAATAGAGAAAAATTGTTTTCTTGGGTCTTAAAATCCTGAAAACGCTTCTCAAATTCTGCCAGAAGGCTTCTCTGAATATATTTTGTATGATATTGGGACACTTGTGCTTTCCTGATATGCCTTACAAGTCAGAAAATGTGACAGATTATCCTCTGCTAACTGTTTTTCCCACAACATCATCTTACACTTGAAAGCTTTCACATGATCATGCATATCTGTAACAACTTGACTTGGTCCTTACAATTTAGTATTTAAGTCCGGCAAGTGTTTTGTGATATCTACCATAAATGAAAGATCCTGTAAAAAAGGTACATCGCATAATAAGCTGACATCTTCCCCTTTTGTTTCCATGAAAACGCGTATTTCTTCTTTGAGTTTCCAAAACCGGTCGGGTACCATAGAACACGAAAGCCATCGCACCTCTGCATAATATGGGAAACCAGTGTACTCACTTTCTAAATCACGTAAAAATGCAGAAAATTGTCGCTGATTAAGGCCTCGTGACCTTATGAAGTTTATAATTTGTTTTCAATGACTTTAAAACACTTTCCAACTTAATCACTTTTGAGCATAAAACTTCTTGGTGGATTATACAATGAATATGATGAAAATCTGGTTTGTCACTGTCCGTTTCTCTGATCTTTGTCTGTAATATTTTAACGAAGCCATTTTTTACTCCAGTCATTGAAGGAGCTCCGTCTGTTGCAATGGAACACAGTTGTGACAAATCTAAATTGTACTTTTGAAGAAGTCCATAAACAGCATTGAAAATATCCTTCCCAGTGGTTGTATCATGCAATGGTAGTAATTCCAGTAATTCTTCACACTCATTGATATCTGTAACAACCTCACGAAGAAAAACAGCGAGTTGCGCCACACCACACACATCCGAACTTTCATCACAGGCAATAGAAAATGCAATAAAAGAGTCTGATTTTGTTTTTATCTGATTACTTATATTGGCAGCCAACCCAGTAACTCTTTTAGCGACAGTATTCAGGACAAGGATATATTTTGAAATGCCTTCAAGCTTACAATTTCCGCGTCCTTTACAAGGCACTCTTTTATAAATTCACTTTCAACAAATGGTTTTGAGTATTTCGCGATCAACTCCGATAGTACGTAGGTCGCTTGAAGGACAGATTCATTTTGTTGCTTTGGACGTGTAAACATAAGCTGCTGATCTTTCAACCGTGATTTTAACTTATTTAACTTTCGTTTCAGACTATGCCTGTATACTTGTCAAACATAGTTTTATGAATATCATAGTGACGTTTTATATTATATAATTTTAGGACACCGACTGTACTATTACAAATCCAACAAATAATTTTTTCTTGACTTCACAGCAAAAAAACTCTAATTTCCACTTTTCTTGAAAGATACGATGCTCATCTACTAGTTTCCTCTTACTTCCACTTTCTTTTGAAAGAGACATGTTAAAAACTGTATCCGAAATAAATTATAATAAGTACTGTTAAGTGTTGTAATAATAAGTGCGCGACTCAACTCGAAACTCTATCGCAACTGACTCATAACTGACTAAACACTGAACGACTGAACTTAATCGAACACGGCTTAGGTATATACGGATTGTGATTTCTCGAGTTCTTTCCACAATATTCAGATAGCATCATCTGTGTTTTTGCGCGATAGAATTTCATGGAACAAGCCAGATAACGTTTGGCTTTAGGTGTTAGTTTAAGTATGTGTAGTTCATAATCCTAAACATAGATGGCACATTGTACAATTGTACATTTGATTATACCAATCGTTATTGCAGCGGCGCGCGCTTTCAAAAACGGTTTTCAACTTGTTCGCGAGCCGTATTATCTGGCTGTTTTCAAAACTGATTTGGGCCGCATGTTTGACATGACTGAATAAGTAATAAGAAACAAAAAAATACCCGGTACCACAATAGGTCTCTTATAAGTAAGGATTTGGAGGCAATTTATATGCGTACCTGGCAGTTTGCTGGTTGGTTCTGATTGGTTTGAAATTTATCATAAAACTTCGTATATTCACCAATTTAAAATGTATTTGTCATATTTTCTTAAATATGTTGGTACTTCAAATACTTTTTAGTACTTCAGTTACTGGAAATACATATAAAAATATTTGAAATATATCCAAAATACCTGAATTACCTTACTGGACAAAAATCAAGTACAATTACTGGTTACTTTATACTTCAAATACTTTTAAAATTTTAAAGCACTTGTTACTTGGTTCGTCTTGTTGATTTCGTAAATATTTGGTGCTTGTACTTCAAACACTTTTTGTCAGTCCTTGTGACTGCTGTTCTCAAGAACAATGTAGTGAAAAATTGGGGCATCTCTAATACTTTAACATAATTTACTATTCAGCTTCCTCGGCTTTATACATATATTTTAAGGGTCAATTAATAGCTCTGTTTTGAAAACTTATAATGGTGAAATTAGTAAATTTCGTAAAAAATTTCATAAAATATAGTTTTAGAATAAAAATGTATTTCGTTGCTTAGAAGTTAGTAATAAGGCCAAGAATGCTAAAGATATTACCCTAAACTTCGTAAAATAAGGAGACGAATTTTTATAAAACTGGCACATATTTAATTTTTACATTTTTATATTAATTTCTTCTTTAAAAATAAACTTCAGATACCGTTTCGATTCAGATTATGGTGATATGATTGAGTAATATTGATAATTTTTTTTAAATGACGTCAAGTATTCTTTAGAAGAACACATTTTTCAGTTACAAGGTAGCGATTAAAAGACTAGCAAAAATCCCTAGATATTGTCTTAAACTTTACTTTTATATCAGAAAATAATGCTAAAACTATTTGATAAGAAATTGCTTCATATCCACTTTTTTCACATCTGTTAGTAGTTGATCAGGCAGTCAAGAACGTTCAACGGCTCAAAATCTTCAGCAATATATCATTGTAACTATTATTGAATAAATTGAATTGAATATATATGTATATATATATATATATATATATATATATATATATTAAATTTTTTTAACCGGTAGGTAAGTTTCAGTACTTTAAAAATTACTGGATAATATGTCTCAGTTGAATCAGTTTCCAATATGCTTCAGACGGATTAAGAATAAGAATTCGCATCCTCTTAAGACAAGTAAATATAAAAAATAGGAAATTTGACTGTTTAATATTAACTTAATAGTAGATATATCATTCAGACACAAGGAAAATTAGAACTAAAATATATTAAATTCTCCGTAAAATCAAAAGTCTTTGTTGGAGTTTATTGCCTCAATTCACGCAAACATGAGCATTTATTATAGGGAAATAAAAGATGACACGGGAGTCGTCTCTCTTAGCTCCTAAGGATTGCTATAAAATGCTAATAAGTTAAAGGGGGTTCTGCAATAAAAATAAGTCTTTACACTACAAAAAGTCAAATAGCTCCCAACAATAATTTATAGTTGATAAGCATAGCATACAAAATAGTTGCATATCATGCCACATATACATACATAACGCTATTTTTTACTTAATAAATTTAAAAAGCTGGCATTAAAATAAATCATAACGCCACTTTTATGGTTCGTATCTACAAAACTGCAACATTTGGAGCTACTAGAAAAAAAAACATATTTATTCTGAAAAAGAAAACAAAATAAGTTATTATATTTAAGAAAGGCATTTTAGGTGATATGAAAGTTTTATTGCGCTATGCTTTTGTTATTTCACTTCCGGGTTAACCAGAAATAAAGCAGATTATTTTCTTCCTATCAGTTTTGGCCAACCACTTACAAGATTTGGTACGTCATATTTAATTTTCAAGTGACAAAATTGCCTGACATCTGTCAGCAGTTTTTCTAGAAGCAAATATCATTCGAATTAAACAAGGTAAGTTAAAATAAGTATGAAATGATTATATTATGTTTTTTAAAATTTTGGTTAAAGTGACACATAAAAATCCAATATGGTGGAACAAAAGGGTAATATAGAGATAAACTGGTAAAATGTTTGTGTAAACCCATTATGGCGGAACAAAATGGCGACCTAATGTTTAAATATATGGTAAAATTCTATTTCGTGGAACAAAACCATCTTTTTATGCAGGAAAACCATAAAGAAATACAGAACATATTTTATTTTGGTAGAATACGTAACTAATCTTATGAAAAATTAATAAATAACAATAATATTTATAGGATTAATAATAAAGTTATTACCAATTAATTATATGTAAACTGTGTAAACTTCTATCATTGATTATGTAACGTCTGATTTTTCTCCATCAGAGGTTCAATCTCAGGTTTGTAACACAGGTATTTCCGATCACGAAGCAATATTTTTCAAATTTATTATTCCTCTTAGGCCCCTACAGAGACTTCGCCATAGAGGCAGAATTTTCTCGGCCGCCAATTTTTCAGAATTTCATAATATTTGCTTAAACGCGGACTGGAATGTTGAATTTAAAAATGTTAATTCAAATTTTAGAGTTTTCTTAAATAAAATTTTAAGTGCTTTTAATAAGGCCTTCCCGCTTAAGACTATCAAACCTAAGCGTCATAAACCGTGGTCCACAAAAGGACTACGCATTTCTGCTAAAAATATGCTTTCCCTCTTATATATAGAAAAATTCACCGACTCCATTCTTATTCTTGACTATATCTCTAATTATAGGAGGATCTATATTAAACTAATCAAGCCAGCAAAAAAAATATACTATCAAAAACGTCTAACAAAGTCTAAAAATGTTTCAAAGGAAACCTGGCCCTTTATCAATGACCTCAGGAACAAATCAAAACCTGTGACTCAGACCTTGCCAATGCGAAATGACCTAAACAATTATTTTATTAATGTAAGCAAAAGTGTTACCTCTGGTATCTCACCAAGTTTGGACCCTCTTTCGTTTCTCCTACCATCGAAAAATGTCGCTGATAGAATTTTCTTAAGCCCTGTTAACAGCATGGAAACGTGTAGCACTGATGGCCTATCAATTAAAATATTCCTGAACCTGCGGCTCGCAGTCATAGAGGCCCTTACAACACTAATAAATGAATCCCTTATACAAGGAATATTCCCTGAATGCCTTAAAACAGCTATAATTATTCCCCTTCATAAGGGGGGCGAAAAAACTAACTCTTGCAATTATCGCCCAATTACTCTACTACCAGTGCTATCAAAAATCATTGATAGATGACTAAAGAATCATCTTATGCCATTTCTCCTTAAGCATCAGATAATATTCCCGGATCAGTTTGTATTTTGTTGCTTAGTGATGTCTACTTATCCCTCAATAACAACCACCCCACCGCCTCAGTTTTTTGTGCAGACTATGCAAAAGCCTTTGGCTGTGTTAGTCATGAAATTTTGATAAGCAAGTTCAATTTTTATAGAATTGTTATACATTAATGTTGACCAAGTTAAAAATTATTACAAAAATCTCTCTCTTTGCTGACGACACAAGCATATCATGGAGTGATTTTAATTAAAAAGCTTTTGACCGCCTGCTTTGCCATTCGATCAGTTTAAAAAAAACTGGACTAGTCTTCTGCCAGACTTACTTACTTCTCTCTATTCCAATCCCATCTCCGCTATTGCCTTCCCTTTTGGGACTGCTGTTCCACCGAGCAATTTCTTAGTATTTTTAGACTTCAAAAGAGAGCAATCCGCTATTTGGTTGGTCTAAATAATAAAGCGCCCTGCCAATACTACTTCAAAAAACATGAAATATTACCAGTTCCTGCGTTATTTATTTTAAAAACCGTCTGTTTGATAAAAAAAACATATAAGCACGTATATCCCACCAGAAACTCTAGGCATGACATATACCTTCCCATTCCGCCCACAGAATTAATAAAAAAATCAATTATTTACAACGCCATAAAATGTTTGCACTTTTCCGAAAAAAAACCAAAGCATACCTCATTGAAAGACCTTTTTACTACTCTATTGATTTTTATAATGAATAATGTCATTAAAATGTTTTTCATTTGCTGGTTTACTTAAATCATGTTGCTGCATGGCATTTGAAAATATTTTATAAGGAATGAACTGTCTGATAGTCCGTTAACATTAATTATTTTTGTTACATATTCCATTAAAGTTATACATTTTCTTTTTTTTTCTAATACACTTTAGGAGGATAGGATAGAGAATATGGAGGGTTGACTTGTGCCAACCTTCTACTTAGGCCTCGCAGGTGGGCCCATTGTAACCTCCTTTGGAAGTTTACTCGTCAAGCCAGCCGACAGCATTAATGTAATTTAACATCGTAGCGGCCGAGCATCCCCCGATTGTGGTCATTTATGGCCATCTTTCCCCCATAATGGAATCTCTGGTATTTACAAGAGCTGGACAGTAACAAAGAATATGTTCTGCAGTCTCGTCATCCTCGTTGCACCCTCTACAACTTCGATCCGGAAGAACGCCCAAGGTGTGAAGGTGTTTGTTTAGCTTACAGCGCCCTGTTAGCATTCCTACCAGTTTTCTAACATTTCCTCGAGAGAGTCCAAGGAGGTACTTAGTCCGAGCGACCTCAGGGCCGCGAATTGCGGCACCTGTGTGTCTGAAGTTTTGTCTCTCCCATTTCTCTCTTAGAATCCCTATTGCCTGTTCGTTTATCTTTAGATTGATCGCCTTAGAGGATAGCGGCGCGAAGGGTTCAGGACCGCTTTTTCATTTCCTTTGATTCCGCTATGTCCCTTAATCCATGACACTGTGACAGTATTTCTCTGGGAAACCCTCCCCAGCATCTGGTGACAAGAATCAGTTTGGATGCAATTTTATTCTTTTTTAAGGTTTGCAAAACTTGTTTGCTGTCTGTGAGAATAACAACTTTTTTACCTGTTATTCTTTCTTTCTCTATTTGTATGCCCCCATGCAGAATTCTTAGTTGTTCGGCCTGGAAGACGGACACTCCTTTGCCGGGAGCCATGCTGATTTCCAGGTTGAGTTCTGGTACATACACTCCCAAGCCAGTCCCATATTGGTTCTGAGAGCCGTCCGTGTAGATGTGTATGTCAGCCTCCTTTCCTGGTTTTATTGAACCGCTGATGTCAATTTCGAAGTTTTTATTGAAAATGAAGCGGGGGATCAAGGCATCCACTTGGTGTTCTACAAGAGGTTGTCGTGTGACAGCCTCTAGGAACACTCATACATGTCCCGGACCCCAGTTTTTTCCGCACCACAGGTCAACAGCGTACAGTCTGACTGCCATTCTCTCTGCCCTGCCTTTTAGAAATACATCTAGAGGCATCTCAGGCACAGCAACACCTGCATTGTCATCCTAGGTGTGGATCTCATTGAGCCTGTAACCGTCAGGCACGCTAGTCTCTGTAGCTTTTGCATTTTGTTTTGTGCAACAGCTTGCTTGGCTTTAGTGCACCATACAATGGCATCGTAAACGAACATAGGTCGAATGACGGCCGTGTAGAGCCAGGACAATCTTGGGGGACAGACCCCAGACTTTCCCGATAGCTCCTCTGCACTTCCAGAAAGCTTTGGTGACCTTCTTTGATTTTTTGCTAAGGTGCTTATTCCAGTTGAGGGTGCTATCCAGGGTGACTCCCAGATACTTAACCTCTTTAGATAGACCGAGCTGCTTACCGAAAAGAGAAGGTGGTCTTAGGTTGGCCAGCTTTCTCTTCCTAGTGAAGAGTACCATCTCGGTTTTTGTTGGTTTCACAGAGAGTGCGTTATCTACGCACCATCCTTCCACCAGTCTTAACGCAGCTTGCATTGTTTCACACAGGACGTTTTCGAATTTTCCTGTTAGGAGAATAGTGATATCGTCTGCATAACCGGTTGTGTAGAATCCATTTTCATTAAAATTCTTAATAAGGCTTTTGACTACCATGTTCCAGAGAAGCGGTGATAGCACGCTGCCTTGGGGGCAGCTTTTGCTTACCAGCGCTCTCATCGTGGTGTCTCCTGCTTTTAGTTCAACTGTTCTATTTTTAGCATACAGCCAATGCAACCAATAATGGTTGGGTCTACGCTGTGTCTGGTCAGCGCCAGTTCTACACTTCTGAAGGTCGCTTTGTCGAAGGCGCCTTCAAAATCTAGGAAGACTCCTAGAGCCAACTGCCTGTGGAAAAGCGACTCCTCTATTTTCTGAACCACATAATGCAGTGCGGTTTCTGTTGACTTACCAGGTTGGTAGACATGTTGTTTAGGGTGTATTTCCATCGCAGGCCGATGTTCATTCCTAATCTGTCTGTCACAGAATCTTTCCAGAGTGTTCATAAGTAATGAAGTTAGGCTAATAGGTCTGTAAGATTTTGGATGAGAATGGTCATCTTTTCTAGGTTTGGGAATAAAGACGTCCCTCACCTCTCTCCATTTCATAGGTATATAGCTTAGGGATAGACATGCTTTAAATATAAATTCTAGGTGTCTAATAACAACCTGAAGGTATTAATTGCCCAAGCTATTTTGTCTTTCGTCACCACTGTGTATATGACCTCCCAGTTTGCTTCTATAGCCACTGGATGATCATCCGGCCACACATGGTCTTCAGTGGTGTCGATAACTTTGCATTCCGGAAAGTGAGTTTCCAGTAGTATTTTCGCCGTGTCTTCGGAGGTGACGGTGTAATTTCCGTCGCTCTTCCTTAGACTTCCCGGCTGTATAGCAGGATCTTTAGGGAAGACCTTCTTAAGCCTCGAGGCCGACGACGTGTTGGAAACCTCGTTGCAGAAGTTCCTCCAGACTGTTCTGTTCTTAGCCCTGAGTTTCTTTTTAAGGATCCTTAGATGGTTTTTTAGTCTTCCCGGTTTTGGGTTCTTTTAGCTATATTGAAAGCCTTCCTTGTATTTCTTCTGAGTTTCTTCATTTCTCCATCCCATCCAGGATTTCTTTAATACACTTTAATTACTATATTAGTTCAGAACACTTTTTGTTTAACTTTACTTATTTTGCTTGTATAACGATAACAAAATAGAGTTTATGTCGCGTAATTTTAATTTCAATGTCATCGAAATTATTCACCTTGCATATGTATTGTTTATTTCCTTTTGTTAGGTTACCTGGATTCATTAACCGCTTTACGGCAATGTTACGAATATAACGAATGTTATATTTACAATTTATGTATTTGCATTGACCTATCGAAAAATGTGATTTTTTTTCGATCAATTTTTGTTCGTAATATTGTTTTTGTTTTCTTCTTTTTTTTAATTTGCGATTGACAATAAAGCATACTTTTGTTTGTTTGTGTATTGTAAGTAGTGGAATTATGTAGGTACTAGAGAAGTTGTGGGTGAAGGCGAATTTACCGATTTTTTAACTGACGAGGAGTATGGAAAAAGCTAAGCGTATGTCATTTTCCCACAATATTCTGAAGAAACAACTAATAAAATATTAGCAACAATTGGGGCAAAACATCTATACAATAGAAAAACAATTATGCTAACTTAACTTTACCTGACCTAGCCAAATATGGTAACCCAAATTATTAAAAACGAACTGTATTACAGTGAACTCAACATGATTTTCAAAAATGGGACAAGCTGTATTTATCTCGCTGCCTTATTCAATTCTAAACCTTTTTTAGATATGTAGTTAAGATTTAATAAAAAAATATAAAAACTTCATACAAAAGAACATCTCCTATAGAAGCAAATATTATATAATTCTACAAAATAAATTCGGCACTACATTTTCTATATACTGATTGATTCAGAACAGTTTTAGGGTTTGAAACAGTCTAATGACTGTTATTATAGGATAATAGGTGAATAACAACACAGGAATGTTTGGCCAAATGCTTATATGTAGTCTTAAATCTAGATACCCTTCTCAGACGGGTGTTTAATAAAACTAAAAATGTATATTTTTGTTAAGTCCCAACATTAGTCCCATTCCCTGATACAACAATGTATTATGACCCACCTTTTTTACATATAGATATTTACAAGTTTAATAGTAAGAAAAGAAACATCAACTATTTAATTTTTAATTTCAATTAAACTTAAAACAAAGAAATGTTAGTTGTTGCACAGTAATGTTCGTATCAGAAATGTCTAAAAAAGGGTACTTATCTCAAATGCTTGCTTCGGTTAACAACATCCAGAACTGGACAATTTCCTACAACAGATATTCTATCTTATCGGTGACCTTGTATTCACTAGGTTACAGTCATTGACCTCCAACTTGTATCATAATTTCTTGTAGTAACATTTCAGTTAGTTAGTTATAGACTAAATGGAAACTGGAAATGGAAAACTGGAACAGAAATCCCTTGCTGGTTTCACGAGCTAGACATGTAATCTAAAATTACAAATTTGTTTCATACTTTTTCGATCTTCGGACATTTTTTTAAGAAGATATTTCAAATAAAAGTGGAAATAGTTACCTTTATTTTCTGCTTTTCTCTTTAATTTTATTTGCTCTTTAATTTGAGACGATTTCAGATTTTTATTTTAATGTGTGTTCGTCGGCAACTCAACATTAAAAGTCCTCTCTGATCTTTGCCATCCCGTTTTATCTCCTTTCTCGGGTTTTTTTGTTTTGTATCAAAATACGTTGCTCTGATTATTATAAGATTATTGCGAATAATCTTGGTTTTTCGGTATTGATGTTCATTTAAAACCTCCTTGCTCGTTTCTATCATCTCTGGATAGAATTTGTGCACAGATGGCGCCGTCAATAACTGATTAAATTGTACTGCCCAACGGAACGGTAACGCGAACCGTTGCAGGTTAGCAAATTTTCTTTTCACAATAACTTTAATTCTGATTGGCCCGTATATTTATTGAGCAATGTTTTGTTCCGTTAGGTACTGTTGTTCTTAAAACATCACGCCAATATTTTCATTTTTCTTTTTTTTAATAAATCATAAATACCTCAAAAATTGTTAGATAAGAATATATTTATATTCTTTATTCCTAGTGTTTAGAATTGAATGAGGAGCTAAACTTAGTAATTTAATATATAGTATAGATTAAGTTTTGTCTCATTTCTTGTCCATCCGACAAAACAAGTGACAAACATGTTAAAATATATTGCCTCTATTGCCTGACAAAAATTGTACATGACAATCTATGTAAATGGACTCCACTTTTCCTAAAAAAAAGAAAAGTTTATTTTTAAAAAATTTCCCGGTTCTAAAATAATAATAGTAAAGCCCAGAACTTCCCCTTAATTAAAAGATGGTTTTACCTAGATTTAGAAGCACAGTTTTCGAAAGAATAATGTAATATAAATTTAAAATAGGTACATTATACGCTTTATATTAACTCTTGGATACTTAAACGTACGGTCTATATATCTTTCCTACACAGCAATGCTTTCTTTATATATGATAGGATTTCCACCACAATGTACTATCGAAAAAATATGGCATAGTTAATAACCTGTTTTCAGATGAATAATATCTCAGGGTTGTATCAGGGAATTAACTAGGTCACGTACATCCAGTATATTTCAACATATCATATATTTTCATAAAAACTTGGCCTGGATTTCCTTACGAATTCCGCACTCATGCATTTATTATGAGATTGCAAACTGTTTTACTTTTATAACATAAAGCCTGCCAAATATCATATTATGATAAATGAATATTCCGGGTCTTAACAAAATATTAGCTACTTTTTTTTCGTTTTGTCGATTTGACATTTATAAAGATTTTATACGGACTGTCTAAAACCCAATATTATGAGAACTCGATTTACGCTGCAAGAATTTGCACAATTAAACAGGCCATAAGATAAGTTAGATTGATTGATGCGTAATAGAAAGTCTTTAGAGTAAATGGATCAACATAGTATCTCAATTATAGGATAGCGTTTTTACCCATCAAGGGCATCAATAGAATATTATGATGGTGTCAAAAGTATTTGAGAAGTCATAAAGAATTCCAAGATTCTTAAGTTTAATGTTAAATGGTTCGAGTAATTTGAGATAAAACGATATTATTATATCCTGTGTGGGTCGTTCAACCTGAAAACTATATATAAATCAGAATCAGATGATAGTGTTAAAGACTAACCAGTCAAAATATAGATTATCGCAGTGCAGGGGACGGTAACAACGGTAAATATGGGTGCTATGGCAATAAGTGATATAGATACACGGCCCCTATCGTGGAGGATAGAAACAAGAGTTGGTAGAATCTGAATTATATAGATTTGACATGTTTCACTGTGTTTTTTTAACCAACCGTTTTAAAACAAGTATAAACGATTTTGGGGACTGCTTCATATTTCCAGGGCTACCCTGTATACCTCTTAATTTTTATTTCTTTTTCAGAGGGCCGTTCAATTCTATTAGCGCTACCCTACATAATTAAAAAAACATATTTTTATTAAAGAAAATTGTAGTGTTTCCCCGTTTTTTGATTTTTTTTTTGTTTCTAGGAAGCTAACCTTTTAGAGCTAGCCTGTATTCTGGGTAAATAATATTTTGTATACTACAAAAATAAAGTAAATTTGATGTGATTCACCCTTTTCCGAAATATTACGTTAAATATCCAATAAAAAAAAATTAAGTTTCTACGCCAATGATTTTCATAATTTTTCAATATGAGTACATTTACCCTAGCTCTTGAGGTTTTCAATTTGTTTGTTCTCCGTTTGTGCGTTTTCAAAATATGAGTTTTTTGCGTTTGTATGCCTCTAATAACATCAAAAATCTACGCCCATGACACCGAAAATCTAATCCTCGCGAGATACTGACCTAGAGTTTTTTCGGTGCGATTTTGAAATCGGTTTGGCCATTCTGAGGTTATCGTGGCGCAAAGTTTGTTTAGATAAACACATATGCTCACACATGCACACGTCTGTACAATCATATTTTTTTCTAAAAATAGGTTTTTCGTGTTTTAAGGACAATGAGAGGTACATCTGTATATATTTTTATAACTGATAGTATCCTTCAAAAACTAGTTAAAAGACCATCTTCTAAAACTTCAATGGATTTACTGATGCTTTCTCTCTGTTTTAAATTTAGTCTTTCCTCTATGATATATAATAACATAATATACAAAATTATGTTTAAAATACTTGCAATCCAGAAGATATTTGCAAATATCTGGGCCTACATACCTGTATCAAATTAAAAACTTGGTGTCTTATCAAAATGTTTATTCTGACGTTTATCAGTCAAATCTATCCATCACAGCCTACCTTAAAAAGGCTATTATCTTTAAAAACGACTAAAATCTGCTTTTTTTGTGAAACTCGATTTTATCCAGTTTCTGTAACTCCGACAAAAAAACATGGCATTATATGTCTTGTAGAAAAAAGATCGAGCTTTTGATATGCCCAGTAGTTTTTGTTCCAAAAGGTACCAATACGTGGTTACGAAGGCTTAAAGATGCAACAGTGCCAAACGTAAAACACTAGTGGAAAAAAAATAGTCGTCCTGTATAAACTGGAGAGCAATTTTGACGCCTTGGTTTTTCAATCCTTCGGTGAAACTTTGGGATACATAAACTATTTCTGCCTTTCATTACTCTATTCGCGAAAAATTATAAAATCTGCGAAAACAGTTTTTTTTTTTATTTTTTTTTTTTAATTTCCACCATTTTCCCCGCGCGTGAGGTATAGGTATCCTATTTCGATTTTTCTATAAGTTTAAGTGTTAGAAAATTGCGTTCTACTGATGAACTTGTGGCAGGTATTGCCAATACTAATTCACACAATTTCGACACTTCGGTGTAGGCATCTTCCAGCTCCTTGTCTTTTAAAAATTGCATTAGTTCCTTGGCGTTATTTTTTGCGCTAATGTCACCAGTTTGGTCACTTTTAGTTCAGATCGCAGTAACACTCGGTCGAAGAACTGACCATAATGAAGAAGAAGAGATTTAAACGCATCTTCTGAAAAAGTTTTTCCTTCAAATACATCAAAATTGCAGAGCTTGAAGAATTTAAAATCATTTAAACCGTTAAATCTATAATTTATTTGTTGCTGAATTTGATCGATTATTTCATAAAAGAGGCATCTGTATGATGTTTGAACATCTCCCACCTTGTCTGTTCGAAGACGCTTGGCTTGTGGCTCTACATTTAACGTCATCGTTTTCTCCCAGAATAGGTCAAAGTCATCTCTTTTTTGGCTTAACATGGACTTAAAATCATCCACTTTTTTTTAAGCAAAAAGCAATATCATTTATTTTAGTTTATAATATATTAAAAACATTGTCCGAGAATGGAAATATTTCTGAAAATATCTTCAAGAAATAATTAAAATTAAAATCTCGTTTTAAACAGTCCAAATACCCCCTCGAACTATTTATTGCTTCTGAGTTCCACGTTTCATTATTTTTTATTATTTTCTCAAATAGCTCAATCAGTGATTCACGATTTTCAGATACTATTAACACAAGTCTTCCATTATAGTTTCACCTAGTAGGAGCTACTTTGGGCAATCATTTGTGGACAATGGAGTCCAAAGCTTGTGTACGTTTTGTTGACTTGGAAAAAAAAAGCAGCCATGCCACTTAAAGTAACGAAAAATACTTTACACTCTTTAATGTCATTGATGGACAGGGATAAAACTAAAATTTAATTTATTAGCAAAACAATGGACAAACACAGCACTTGGGAAAGTTACTCGAACTTTAGCTTGCAGACCCCCTAATTGTCCTGCCATCACTGCAGCTCCATCATAGCTTTGAGCAACTAATTTTTTCTCTCCATTAATTTCTTTAGTAACGTTATAAACTACGGTATATAATACATCTGCTATGCTATTTTCGGACATATTCTTAAAACCTGAAAATCGCCTTGAATACTTCCGTCTGTTTTAACGTAGCGTATTACTATAGATAATTAATTGGCTAAAATTAGTGATATCAGTTGTTTCGTCCAGAACAATAGCAATGAACCGCTCCTCGCCAATCTCCTGCTTAATTCTTTTTAGAATAATGGTTGCAAGAGCGGAAATTAAATAATTCTGGATTCGATTCGACGTTCCGCGAAAAACGCTGGACTGCTCTAAATGATTTTTTAAGCAGTCATCATATTTAGCCATTAAACTAAGTAAATCTTGAAAATTTCCTCTATTTGAAGAAACCCTTGTTTCGTCAGGACCTCTAAATCCCAATTCGTGCTGTCCCAGACATCGATAAGTCTTCTTAATATTTGCCCATTTTTATCGACTAGTTCATTGTATTGGCGGTGACTAATTTCCAAGTGTTTATTAAGGGCGTGTTCAATTCCGGTTTTGCCGAAGATTTTTTCTTTTATGACGGCCTGCAAATGCGCTTTGGGCATAATTGTTTAAATCGGAAAAACCAGTTTTATTCCAGAGACCATTTTCATTTTCAAAAAGCAACAAAATTATTTACTTATACTTTACTTTTCACACCCTGTTAGCCATTTAAATTGTTCGTATGGTTTTTCCAGGTAAAAATGTCTAATACAGTTTTTCATATATGTTTAATGTTGAAAATCCCTTTATTATTAAGACACACACACATTCACACACACTCTTCTTACTAAATTCTCCAACATTTTCATATACGACGCGACGTACGTATCACACAACACACAGATAGCCGTTCAAACAAAGAACCTACTCCAACGATAGCTTCCACCCTCACTTAAAGCACGTGACTGAATGCAAAAATTGCAAATAGCCGGTGGAAAGTTCAATAACTTCTGGCCCGATTCACAGGAAATCGAGCATACAGGACTTGGCTGCAGAGAAGCTAGCGGCTCGCATAGATTCTATTCGATTTCTATTATGGCTCGGTCGGAGTCAAGGCCGCATTTATTATGGGCTTGATAATTAAGATAATATTTTAGCATTTTTAATATAAACTAAATTAATGGTTTCCTATTTCAAAAATTACATTTTAGAAGATGTTTTGTATTTTTTTTGGGGGAAGCACTGCTTCCCTTGCTTCCTTGGACTGCACGCCCCTGGTCGGACGCCACTGCTAAGTTTTTATAAACCCCACCGAAATTTCACGACGCGCCTGACTTTACGCATATCCTTCGGACTCACTTCTTTCCAGACGTACCATTACAGACCTGGAGCGTCGTGTCAAATGTCAAAAATGGATTTCTAAAAATTTTCAGTCCAGTGACCGAAGAATTGAGCTTACTAACAAAAGTCGTGCCGATTCTTAAAGGTTTAAAACAGAAACTATAAAATGAAAATTAAATTGATTTTCCATTTCATTTTGTATAACTAAATTAAACTGTTTTCGAGAAAATGGAGTAATAAAATTTTCATTTCGTGCCACATTGAGCACTTTGTTGGTCAAATGATTAGACTTAGAACAAAGTAACTTGCTCTTTTCTGTCCTAACTCTCTAAAATATATTCGATGACATAAACTTCCGATTTAGCCGGAAATTCGACATTTTCGTTCAAACAGAAAGTTCACCGTGCCAGCTAGTAAAATTTAAAAACTTAAGACAAGAATGGACAGGTCACTTTTCAAGTTTAAGGGTTTCCACAATGAAGGGACTCTAAAATATATTTATAAGAGGAAATATACCTTGTCTAACTTTTGTTACACACTGTATATAACTGTGGATGACGTAGGAAGTAAAACCATTTCCTTATTCTTGTGTTCTTGTGAACTGGAAAAACTCGCAGATCAAGAGTTTTCACCTTTGTGGGTGATAGATGTTTTGTTATCCAGGCATAGACTAAAATAAATTTTCCTAGGCAAAATCATCACATGTTTTTTATGGCAACTAATGTTTTAAGTTGAGCTGTCCTTTCAGTGAGAGAGGGAGATCAGAAACAATATAATATATATAACATAATAAACAAAATTATTTAATTGGGAATTTGTGTTTCACTTTTACTAGTAGTAATGGATACATTTATACAAACAACTCAAACATTTACATAAATGTTCAGGACAGTGGAAATTGGATTGCTGTTTAAACATTTATTTTTAATGCTACCCAACTTGACATGTTATACTCGTGGTGCCCCCGTCATTCGATATGGCTCTCCGAACAAACTTGTATTTCGGATAATTGCTCTGTACATGTCAAAGCCCAACCTATTATCTTTTTCTAGTTCTCGCTTTAAAGTCGGAAAAATATCGATGTGAACTAGGCGCACGTTAACAAGCTTTGATTGTACTTTTTGCTTTTTGCACACACACATAACAGAAAATGTCGTTTCTGCTGATGTAACTGTTATTATTACCCGAGAGGGACGCGAAATGAGACCAATCAAATTACGTCCCTCTTCCCTTCGGCCCTGCCATGCCCCTTCTCACTGTAGCAAATGCGTTATGACAACTTTTATTTGTTCGACAAATTTCTTCGTTCCAATTATGAGCGTGCTGTTAACTTTAATGGAAAGAATTTCGGCCGTTTGCACGGTGCCAACGAAATTTTATGTAGTTTTCGAAGTTAAGTTTGGGCTACGGACGCCTTTCATGTTGACGCTTCGCTGATATTATTGATAATAAAATTTGACAGTTGCCGTTCGAGGAAATTTATTGCGTTTTCATCAACTACGTTAAAAGTTGGACATATCTCAGAGTAGTATTCTGTTGAGACTGTAGGTAGTTAGCTAGATAAAAATCTAATAACGATTTGATGGCTTAAAGTAAGTGTATTCCATTAGGATTTCCAAGACTGGACTTTTTCTGCGGAGGATGATATAGGGAGCAGAGCTATGCAAGTATAACTTGGTCATTTTATCGTGTCCTTATTTTAAACCTGTATAACTTTTTTACTATTCAATTTATCGAAATTAGCCAAAAAACCAATTATAATGTTGCTTGCCAAGTTTTTGTTTGGTAGCGCAAGACGTACAAAATGCCCTCGTTAAAAAAAATATCGACCTTTTTTTTTTAAGAAATGCTCTATATTTCATGTGATATTCAGTTCTACTAGAAAAACGAAACATTTTTTATACAGGGTTAGGAGAAATTACCAGAACGGTCGATTATTTCAAAATATACAGGTGTTATCAAAAAAGTTGTAAAGCATTTAAAAATCTACATATCTATGTTTGCCCACAAATTTGTGGAGAATTAAAGATTTATATTTTAATAATTCACCGGTCATATTTCCCTCGTTAAAAAAGAGTCCAATTAGACGTCCCCCGTACAACGTCACAAAGTTCTTGTACAACATGAACTTAGTATGGATGCATTTTTTCAGTACGAAGAATGGTCTTACTGATTTTTAATCAACTTCATGATCAATGCAAGCTGATTGGTAGATTGTCTGGGATGTTTTGTATCGAATGCAGAATGTCTAATTTTGTATCACCGGCAATAGCACTCTTAGGTCTTCCACATCTTGGTCGGTTTTTTACACTTCCAGTCATTCTGTAACAGACTACAGTTTGAAAAATTGCATTTTTTAAAATTTGCCTGTCTGGGTGCAATTTGTTATAAATATCATATACCTTTAAATAAATACTAGATCTAAATTAAATATATTTAATAACATCTCAACTTTGACAACCCACTGTATATGTAGAGCCTCATAAACCACCACAAAGGAAGAATTTAAAATCAATCGTAACAACTAAAACTTTGACACAGACTAACTCTTGTTTTGGAAATCAGAAAAAAGTTAGACATATAATTTGACAAGAACTGCCCTCCTTAGAAGTCTCTTATTGGCTGGAGCGCGAAGTCTCTTAAGGACGCATCCTGATCTTTAATTTATAAATATTTCATAGGTGTCGCTTAGAGTTTTACTTTATGTGAGAATTATGTTAAATTGAAATATAATTACATTTACGTCTAAATAAGATAAAAGTTCTTTCTATGTAAATGTCTAAAACTTAAACTAACTTATCAGCATTCTGGACCAAAAATACTATGGCGAAAAAAGAAAGGTAATGAAAAACCCTTTCAGGCAATCTTTTCTGAAAGGAAACAATGCTTCTCGAAAAAAAAAGGTCACCTGGTTCTATTGTATTTTTAACATTGTAAATTGACAATTTATTATAACTGAATCGAACCAAATGAGAATTTTCAATTATAATTAGTTTTAACTTTAATGAAAGCGTACAAAGAAAACTTCCCACGAAAAAAAGGTCATATGATAACCATAAACTTTTAAGGGAATGTATAGTCGAGTGCAACTTGACAGGTTTATCTTATGTAAGTTTCTATATGTCTGCACAATCTAAAAGATAGCGTTAGCGATAACGTGTTATTTAATATTTTGTTTGGCTTTTAAAACTCTTATAACTAATATTACGTAGCTTTGATTTAACGATTTTGAAATGCTCGTGTTTAAGATTTGTCAGTAGAAACCGACTACTGCTTTAGAAAAATGTCGTTTTAAAATAAATTAAAAAATTATATACTGTATTCTATTGCTATAGTCTATTCCGTCACAGACGCATAAAATAAACTCGTGTACAAAAATATTGACCTAAATTGCATTCTGTTAATTGCATTTAATAGAATGCCCTATATTTCACGCGATATTTCGGTTCCACTAGAAAAACTAAACATTTTTTATATTACATATCAAACGCCTAATGTCAAATGTTTTATTATTATGAATTTCAGATTTTGAAGTACTGTAACATCTATACCATTCAAAGCAAAAGCAAAACGGATTGCACATTATGATCTTAATTTTTTTTATGGCATATATTTTGGGCATTAGCAAAAATTGCTTGGGCATTTTATCTTATCCCTATTTTAAATGTGTATATTTTTTTAGTTTTAAACTTATCGAAATGAGCAAAAAAAATTAAGGGTTATTTGTCAAGTTTGGAACCACATGAAGTATAATATATTCTCATTAAAAAAAATTATGGGCTTAACTTACATCTTTTGAAATGGAACAGCAGGTATATTTTTATGGGGTAATCTAAAAGATAAAGTGAATTCCTTTCAGCAACTGACGCTTCGATTGAAAATACAGTAACTCGAGAAGTTCCGCTTTTAAACACAGAAAATCAAGATTCAGTCAATGGGGCCGTGGAAAAGCTTAAGCGGGCCTACAGACGTTGCATAATAGAAAATAGGGACCACTCTGAACAATTCAAAATTTAAACAGTAATTATAATATAGTTTTTAAAACAATGTGATTTAAATTTCTATTATTTAATAAAAAGAATATTTAAATTTAAAATAATATTAATAATAAATGAATAATCTCTCGAAACCACATCATATTAAGATCATAATAAGGGTCCCCGTTTGTAGTACTATTTTGTTGTTGCTATTTGATTGTATTTTATTTTAATAAAACTGAATAGTGAAGTTGTCGTAGTATGGGGTTGAACCAACGACATGGAAATAACATAGACCCAGGTGTTTACATTTTGAAGGAATCCAACATTAACCCTGGTTTGCCAAACCGTTACTGTGGCCAGATTATAACGGATATCATCCTTTATACTATTATCTAAATAAACAAGGAATTCCAGAAATTCCCAGTATAAATTTCCATATAGAATATTTTAAAACGGATAATTAAATAGCTTATTATAAATAACTCAAACCGAATCTGTTTTCAATGTAATTTAAATATTCTGTAATTATTATTCCTTATTTCAAGAAATAAACCCTAGAATAATCGGCAACGTCGGAATTCTACCTTTTTCGAGTATACTACAGATTTCTTTCGGGATCATTCGGAAAACGCCGAAGACCTATTTGATGCGCGACGTTGTAATTGTTCTAGTTGGTGAAATAAGTGTTTTTTAGAAATCCAAGGGTTTTGTGTGGCTATTTTCAAGAATCTGTTTAAAAAAATTTAAGAAAATGGTGTGGACTTGCTTTATTTGCAGAAAAAGAAACGATTTAAACCCAGAAGTTTGTTTTCGAAGGTAAGTAAGATATGTCATACCAGTGCTGTAGTTGAAGGGTCAAATCACCGTCTAATAGCGTTCTTATATTTGCAAATGAAGTATTGTTTTTGTATTGCACATTTCCGTTGGGCTTAAATTAATTTTTTATAACTTCAACTTATCTATAAAGTCGAAGGCACTGATGATAAACGGAGTACAGCGTTTTGCTAATTTATATATTTGTGAAAAGTCTCAAATATTCCTCTAAAATTTATCAAATCACCTTTTTTGAGGGGTTAATAAACAACATAAATATACTATTTGGAAAAGCATAGGTACTAAATGTTAATTGAGTAAGCTGTAAGACCCACTATTTTATGTTGTCATTAATTACTCCAGGATGGTTTGCATTTTTTATGAAATTTTCAAGGAATATTTAGGGTAGTGTCGGAGTTCTCATATAGCAAGCATATACAAAAAATGAAAATAGCGCAATAGTGTTACTCTACAATTTTTCATTTACCATAGATTTTCTTTAATGAATTTGAAATGCTTTAATTAATTGCCTAAAAATTTGGTTTTTAAAAATAAGTAATCAAAAAAGTAAATATCCTCCTATATCCATCCTGAGGTACATTATCCCAACTAGGGAGAATCTGTTTTTATCAGGTGATTTCGGTAATATAAATAATAATATAATATATTATAATGAATGTTAAAAATATTAAACATCTTGGCACAAAATATTTATATTGTCAATAAGTGAAATGTATAGCGGGAAAGATGGATGGTGGAGAAAAAAGGGGATAAATTGGGGGATAAGTACTGTAAAGATATTGTTTTTCATAATATTGTTTTTGTGGTTTTTAGGGACACGAAGTTCAATTTTGCATTCATATTAATATTGGGCCATGTTTGTTGCTGATTTTCTGTAAATATGAATAGATCCAATACATGTAAAGGTGGTGCATTTTTATATAATATTACTTGCCGCGAGCCTGGCAAACTTTTAATAGTAGTGGACCCAAATTTTTACCTAACTTCGCGTAAATAGAACTAAAATGTGTTGGAAAAAGGGTGAAATCAAAATGTTTGGAAAAACAAACCCGATTTCAAAAAATAGGTTGCATTAAAAAGTGATAAATTATATTTTATTACATATTTCCTATGAAGCATTATAGTCTTGGTATAGACATCAAAACACAAAGTGGATCCATGTAACAAAATTTAGTTTTATCTTAATCTTTAGTAACAATAGTAATGAGAACTCACCCTTTTATTGGTTGTATTTTGTTATGGAAATGCTTGTTCTTTAATGACTAAGCTTATTGCTAATAATAAATATTGCCACATGAACCATTACATAAATATGTCTTTTGCAGGCACGTAGCCAGGATTTCAGTTCTAGGGGGATCCAACCCTGTCAAAACCACTTCAATGACGAAAAAATTATTAAGAAGAATGCTTTTTTTTCACTTGTTGCTAGTCCCCCCTGCAAGTGCAACAAAATATGAAAAAAAGTTGCAAAAAACTAGTTATTTGCCAATATCTATTAAAACATTGCAGGTACAGCAATTATGAAAATGTAAAAAATTATAGGTATATCTTGAGCAAATAGGACGTTGGCAACTTTTGCTTAATATTTTTAGGTTTCATATATTTAATAGTATTTTAATAAATAAGTGCGTAGTCACTTTGTTAATATCGAAGTTAATATGGTGCTATCTTCCATAGAGGGTCTGGAACAATATTGCTACATTAAAAATCTGGATTTCTTTAACCATAAATGTATTCATCTTTCTTTTTAGTACTTTCTCGAAATTCTAAAACTACTTTTAATGAGCGTTTGCTTAAAAGTTTTTCTTTTTTTGAGAATTCTAAATATTTCTCAGTGTCAAAATCGAATATTTTTTGAGGTAATTTTTTTCAATCCCCGAAGGTAAATTCAATAATTTTCTTATTCCTTAAATCGTGTTTTGTATACGTAAAGATAAGAACTTCAAAATTGTGTGAAATTGGATCACGAAGAAAAATTTTCAGCAGCTACCATATATTCTAAGTTTAATAATAATAATTTTTGTTGGAATTATCATAAATTTGGTCTCGGCACGCATTCGCAATTTTGCTTATGACAGGAGATTTTTGTGGAAGAAAAATGAAATTTATTTTCCTCTCGATTTATGTTAGAAACTGTCGTACTTACGAAAAAATGATTAGGTGCGTCTTTGTTTAGTTGTTTACATACTTGGGCTTGTTAAAAAAAACCCGTCAAAAAGTTATAATTTCAAAAAATAGCCTGCTCCCTAATTTTCCTGAGGTTCGAGTTAAGAAATAGCTGTAGTAAGCAGAGCTAATACCCAACTGCTAATCAGCAGTTATTGGAATTCTCCTTTCGTATGTTAAATTATGTAAAAACTCCTAAATATTTTTAGGGTATCGCGCAGAGCGTGGGGGGGTCCGGACCCCGCCCCTAGACTACGTGCCTGGTCTTTTGTCACAGATAATTATTGGTACAATTATATTAAATTAGCTTCTTGCTAACCTAAAGTTATTATATATATATATATATATATATATATATATATATATATATATATATATAAAGCTATATAAAATTTCCGATTTTGAAAATTGTCACTGAATCATTAAATATGTAATAGACGAGTTTAATTATTATATAAATAATGAAATATTAAATTAATATGCTGTTACTTTTGTTTTGTCGATAATAATAGTTGTTTGTAATTATATCAAACCGTTTATGAATAAATTATACCAAAATTTTAAACTTTGTTTTATTTTTATAAACCACGTGTCCGGGTGAAAATTTATAAAGTGCACTTTCAATCTTGTTATTTAGATTTTTATAAAAAAAAATTAAGTTTCAAATATAGTGTAAAATATTATACAGGGTGCTTCAGAATCACCAAAAAGTTTCGATGATTTTATTTTTAAACATATTGCATTTTAATGCATTTATTTACTTTTTCTATTATTGATTTCTTGATTAAAGTTGGTGGTTCAAAAAAAATATTTTTGATAGTTATAAACTTTAGATCAGGATGTTCAAAAAAGTGGATTTCACTAACAATTTCAAAAAAATAAAATTTTTCTGACGGTAGTTTTAAGGGCCATAAAAAATCGTAAATATAACTGAGTAAAATTTTTTATATTGTAGTTATGAAGATATTTAAGGTCAAACAGCAAAAAAACATATTTCTATTTAAATCTTTCCTTAGCTATTACTAATATGACATAACTAATACTAAACCTTTATTTACGATTTTTTACGGCCGTATTTTTGAATGCCTTGTATATGTGATTTAAAGTTGAATATTGTGAAAACTATTTTTTCGACAAACACACAAGTTTTATCAAGAAGAAAGTTTTTCGAGAAATTGATAATAAAAAAGTTTCCCATTTAGTGCAGACTTTTCCACGACATAATATCTAAATTAGTTGTTTTCAAGTTATTATTAAAACTCTCACTTTTGCAAAGTGAAGTCGTTCCTGTTCATCTTAGAACAAAAAAACTGTCGTATCCACCATAATAATATTTGGGCTCAAAAAATATAGCAAATAATACATTATCTCAAAAATAGCTACACCACTGGTAAGCCTCGCGAAGATATCTGACAGCGTTGCAATTTTCACCGCAAACTATTCTTTATGCGATCAGTCCGTCTTTTTTCCACTCATACACAACAACAAATTGATGTTTGATTCTATTTATTTCATTTTTATGAATGAAATGCGGGGTCTATTTCTTTTTGACGTCATTGGGTTGAACTGTCTTCGTGGCTCAGTTGGTTGAGTTCTTCGCTAAAGACAAAAAAGGTCCTGGGTTCGAATCCCAGCAAAGACAGGTTAACTTTTTTAATTTTAATTTTGTCTGTAATGGCGACTAAACAAAATTCTGGGAAACTTAGATAATAAAATAGTAATATCTTCAGATGTCATTACCAAAAATATTTCAAAAACTACCAAAGCAAATATTAATAAACCATATATCGTTGGAATCGGGGTAAAAAACTCTTTCATTCTAGTCGATAATATATAGTGTGTTTTATTAAAAAAAAACAAAGTTGATGTTGATTCCAGAAAAACGAAACACCCTGTATATCTAAAAACTACATCATAAAAAAAATTGTTCAATTTAAAGAACCTTTTATATTTAACTTTTTTTTGTATCTGTATAAATGAGAAAGTTAATAATGCATTTATAACCAAAAACCGTGTACATATTTTCATTAAATTCAGGTAAGGTACCTCTTAGCCTTTCTTTAATTTGTTTACACAAGACTGAATTGGTTTTTGAAAGACACAGGGTGTCAAAACAGCAATAAATTAATGTAAATTACCAAACAAAAAGGTTAACCTTCAAAAACCCAGAAAGTTCCATTTTCTGACAGCATCTCTATAAATGAAAAAAAGTTAACAACCTAAAAAGCGGGATAATTTTAACTAATTATTTTTGCTCGGAATATTAAATCGTAATTTGCACGATAGAAGCCAAATTAAACTTTTATTTACGTCTTTATTAAGGGCACTGTTAATTTGGGCAATATTGTCTGCAAATGATACTTAAGTAATATCGTCTGCAAATAATCTTAGATTGTCTTTTAAGTTTGAAACTGAATTAACATAATTTAGAATTAATGCTAGTACCTGCCCTGAGATTCAGCACAAATTAGAGAATTTTAAGAGCTTTTTGAATAAACTCACTGGCCGACAAGATTTTTCTAACACAGGCCAGCTCATTATTTTCACATTGGAAATACCCTCCCAATAATAAAAAAAATATTCGGAAAGCCCTGATACGTACCATTTTTAATAGCCTAAATAGAACCTTTTATATTGGCAGGTAAACAATTTTATTGTGGAGCGGCTGAAATGGGTCCATTTTACAACAAAAAAATTATCTAGACTGGGTTGTTTACAACATTAGACATAAAATAAACGTTAAACGTCACTCTTCTGTTGAGTTTCGAATTGAGTGGTTCTCTGTGTATCGATAAGTAAGTGTATGTGAAGACGAGAATGTCGAATCAAACGCGCCGAAGTTGCAAAATTTCTCCTGACAAATTTTGTTATATTTGTGGAGAATTTCTGGTGAAATCACAAGCCTGTATAAAAAGCCTACTTTAAATATTTTGGTGTGTTAATTAAGGATCAAGATAAGCGGTGGATTCCCCATGTGTGCTGTGTTAGACGTAGTGTATCATTGGTGCAGTGGATGAAGGGAAAGAGAAAAAGTTTGCCTTTTACAGTTCCAATGGTATGGCGAGAATCCACCAATTATTCTGATGATTGTTATTTTTGCCTCACAAAGACTGAAGGTTATTCCAAAATGGGAAAGCACAATATAGAATATCCAAATTTGCAATCTGCCATACGACCTGTTCCTCATAATGCAAATTTGCCAGTGCCGATTGCGCCTTTAAACTGGCAAGCTATTGATTTGAGAGATAATGGAGATAACGCATCATCAGGCAGCTCAGAAGAACAGTGCTCAGTTCCGGCGAGCCACATTCGATTGTTCAAAGTGAATTAAATGATTTAGTACGTGATTTGGGGTTATCCAGCAACACTCAGAACTTCTGGGTTCCCGTCTTAAGGAATGGATCCTATTGGCCAAAGAAACAAAAATTACGAATTTCAGAAAAAGAAATGCTATGATTTCTGAATTCTACAGTATGAAAAATTCTTTGTGTGCGTGTACTGATATTGACAGTTTAATGCAGAAACTTTATATTGAACATTCTCCCCGTGAGTGGCACTTATTCATAGTCTCATCTAAATATAGCTTAAGAGCTGTGTTATTGCATAATGAAAATTTAAAACCCTTTATACCGGTTGCCCATTCAGTTGCAATGAAAGAAAATCATGAAAATATACGCAAGATTTTGGATACAATAAACTACAATAGGTATAAATGGCAGATATGTGGAGACTTAAAAGCGGACTTAAAATTAATGAACTCTTAGATGCCTATAAAGCGTTTGGTGCCAGAATGTCGTTAAAAATTCACTTCCTCCATTCTCATCTGTCATTTTTTCCTAAAAATTTGCTGTTAGTGACGAGCAGGGTGAAAGGTTTCACCAAGATATCAGAACAATGGAAATTCTGTACCAAGGACGATGGGATCCAGCCATAATGGGTGACTACTGTTGGTTTTTGAAGAAAGAATATAGGACACTTCATAAACGGAAAAAATATAGTTTAGTTAGTGTTTTAAGTTAATATTTTTCTCGTTTGCTTTTCTCTTAGATGTATGGTATGTTTAATAGGCGAAAACTGTAAACATAGTCAATAAACAGGGTTAAGAATATTCTGAAATAATTTTTTCTATAGATATTAGGTATCGTAACATTCGATATGGTTCTACAACTCTAACAAGAAAACCCTACGTGCTACAACTTTCCATTTGTTATTTTCGTATTTGGATAGGTCCATTCTGTTAGATTATGCTATTCTGATTTGTGTTACAATAAAAACATTTTTTTTTTGTCGGCCAGTGATTTCCGGTTGTTTAAACAATTTTGGAACCATCAATTAATGTTCTCCTATATGTTATACAAACCCTAATTTGTTAGGAGCTGTGACTAAGTTCTTGCATAAGCATGGATTTTTTTTAATGACACTAGATAAATAATTTAGTTCTCTATCTAGCAACATTTCAAGTTTTTGTCAACATTATTTTAAATTTAAAATAGTATCTACTACTACAATTTCAGGATCTCTGAAAACTTTTCGGGCACTTTTTATGTACTCTTGTTTTTCAGTTCCATACGAGAGTATATAAAAGCTTAATATGCCGGGAATGTGATCATTTCTCCTAAATTATATACCAATATTATAACAAAACCCATAAAATATACCATAAAAGCCGAAACCACCCCACTAATAAATCATAATATGGGTAAAATATTCCCTGGACTCACATATTTGGGTTTTTACAGTCCACCAGGACTGTCTTACTTTTATACGCTCGTAACGTATTTTATGGCGATTTTCGAAAGCCAGTTATACGATCGAAATTTTTACATCCTGTGTATCAACTCGCGATCCTATTCGACAAATCACATCGCACGTGACCCCATATTCACGACGCAGACCATTTATTACGTTTAAATCTCGCTGACGTGATGATTTCACCGTATATAAACAAATTTTATGACCTTAGCAGATATTTTATTTATTGCATGTTTATTTTACATGATTTGGGTGACCTATTTTTACGACCAGCGATAAAAAGTCAGAATAAAATATTGGATGATTTAGGAGTGTAAATACAAAATATTTTCTCTGATTATCACTGGCCGACAAAAAAAATTTTTTTTGTTGTAACACAAATCAGAATAGCGTAATCTAATAGAATAGACCTATCCAAATACGAAAATGACAAATAGAAAGTTGTAGCACGTAGAGTTTTCTTGTTAGAGTTGTAGAACCATATCGAATATATACGAATACAACTTCGGCGCGTTTGACTCGACATTCTCGTCTTCACATACACTTGCTTATCGATACACAGAGAACCACTCAATTCGAAACTCAACAAAAGAGTGATATTTAACGTTTATTTTATGTCTGATGTTGTAAACAACCCAGTCTAGGTAATTTTTCCGTTATAAAATGAACCGATTTTAGCCGCCCCACAATAAAATTCTTTACTTGCCAATATAAAAGGTTCTAATTAGACTATTCAAAAATGGTACGTATTAGGGCTTTCCGAATATTTTTCTTATTATTGGGAGGGTATTTCTGTTGTGAAAATAATGAGCTGGCCTGTGTTAGAAAAATCTTGTCGACCAGTGATCTATACATAATCATAAAGTAATATATTGTGATGTAAACCTGGGCAAGGAACCTGTTACCCCTAGAATAATTCGCTATCGTTGTTTTAGGAACTTTAATTTGAATAGTTTTCGTGGCACTATGTACAGTCTGCCTTGGAATAACATTATTTATGAAAATAATATCGATAATCAAATTAAAACCTTTAATGACTTTATTTTAACTTTAATTTAATTTATTTTAATTATTTAATATCCATGCCCCTATAAAAGAATCAAAAATAACAAAACCTAAAGCCCCTTGGCAAATTGAGGATTGGAGTAATTATAAACATTTAAGAAATTTTACTTTAGCTACAATCAGGAGGGAGAAAAAAATATACCTTGATTCCTTGTGTAGCGAAAGAAACTCAAGAAAAATTTGGTTGCGATCAAACATTTCAATGTTTGTGAAAATAAAAAGAATTGCTCGATTCCGTGCCAGATATCTGACCCTAGTGATATTAACAATTTTTCCCCAAAACGCATCAAACTGAAAGAATTGACTATTATTCTAACAATGCTTTTAACCAACAGTTGAAACTTACATTTCGAATGGTAGAAATGGCTGAAGTGAATACTATTTTAAATAAAATAAAAACAAATGCTACTGGGGTTGACGAGATTTCTCCGCTAATGCTTAAGTATTGTAGTCCGTTTATCGATCAATATTTAACTCACATTATAAACTTTAGTCTTGAAATAAACTACTTTCCTAAGTTACGGAAAATATCAATCGGAAAACCCCTTGGCAAAAGTTTCCAAACCTTCAACTTTTAATGATCTTCAAGTTATAAGTATTCTGCCTGCTCTATCTAAAATATTCTATATACAAATGTATACTTACTGTACTACCAATAGTATTATTCCAAATATACAATGTGGCTTTCGTAAAGACATAATTCGAGCATGGGATAAAAAAGTGAGCAGCATTTTGGTACTCTTTGATTTTACAAAGGCATTTGACACGATAAATCATAATTTACTGGTTGTCAAGCTAAAATACTATGGATTTGATAATAGCTCTTTTTAATTAATTAAATCATATTTATCCTACATGTTTTAAGAAATTTACTCAAATAATACATCTGGAGTGCCACAAGGCTCTATTTTGGGACCTCTCTTGTTTTTGGTTTATACGTCTGATATCTTGAAATCATTATCTTTTTGTGAAATTCAAGCTATCGCAGACGATATGCAGTTATATTGTTGCTTCGAAAAGGAGGATTATGAACTTGCTGAATCATATATAAATACAGATCTTGAAATCCTGTATCAACTGTCTAAGGGTCATCTGAATCTGAACCCTTTTAAGTCCTGTCTTTTGGTATTTGACAAAAATAATAATTTAATATTTTTAAAAAATAACCTTAATATTTCCATTTATGGCTCGTAGAAACCTACATTTATGTACCTTTTTAATAAAAACAATTAATAATTCTGTATCTCCTTTTTCTATTCGTGAGTGCTGGGTTTTTCGCCATGACATTCGCAATTTAAATCTCTGAAATAACGAAGTGTTAAACATGCGTCATCATCAGAGTGCCATTTTTCACCGTGGATTCACTTACAATGCACTACATCACTATAATAGCTTACCGAACAACTTGCTAAACCTTAATAGTAACACTTTTAAAGCAAATTTTCTCTTTTTTTCTTTTGTTTTTGTTGACGTATTTTTTATTCACTCAGTTATTTTAATTTTCTTATGCAAACTCTCTTTTTTTACGTAATTAATTAATGAGGACTTGAATAGTTTTTCATTTTAATTATTTCATTTTTTTTCGTTTTGTTTTTACCTGGTTCAGTTGAGTAGCTATTAAAAGCTAGACTACGCCAGGTGTAAACAGATATTTAATTACTTTATTACATTATGTATTGTTTCTATATATTATTAAATGGCATAACTTATTTATTTATTTATGTACGGATTCACTAGAAAAGTTAAGAATTGACCTTCTAAGTACCGATAGAAAACATTTTTTAGAAACCTTGTAACATCTAAAAGGTTGCTTTTGTATTAAATAAAGATATCACCTGAAATTACTAACAATAATAGAAAAACTAGCCTATTATTCAAACTAGTCGTTTGCTAACATCCAAGACGACATCAAAGACAGGAAAAAATACCGAGTTACTAATTCAACCATACTGACGACTCACATACTGGCTATCGGATAAAAATCCCCTCATTTCTTTGGGTCATACATTCAAAATGGTTGTTTTATTTATACTCTATCTTTAGACTTTTTAATATTCATTGATATTTTATCGTAAAAAAATGACTTTACAAAAACCACTTTATCACTAATATTTAGAACTGGCCTCTCACATTGGCAATCAAAACGATTTCAGTCACTTGTTCGTTTCATTTAACGAAGTTTGATATTGTACTGAAGATGCCTAGTTTACGTCCCCTTGCGGGTTTTTTTTTATACGACAGGTACTCTAATATTAACATTCCGATATTGTTTTAATTATGGAATTACCATTCACCTCCATTCCATCACTTGTTGTCGCATAAGAGTTGTAGAAAAAGTATAATCTAAAACACGGTTGGGGTAGGTTGTTTTGCAGTCATGAACCTTCACCCTCGTTTCGGCTCAGATGAGAAACCTCACTTAATCGAGCGGAATACGCTAAATTTCAAACCTGTTATTGAATATACTATAAGCAATTTTCATTTACGTTTCATTTCCATGAAATGGAAAAAATTAATGGGCGCTTTTCTGAGCTATAGTGTTACTAGTGTAAAAAACTGTAAAAATACTGGAAGAGAATTCTGATGAATTTGATATGAATCCGGTTTTCCAACAGGATGGTGCGCCCCTGTATTTTAACAAAAACGTAAAGCAATACTTGGACACTGCTTACACCGATCGTTGGATTGGTCATCGAGGTCCAACCGAATTGCCTGCTAGGTTGTTCGACTGAACAATCTTAGACTTTTTTTGGGAGCTACCTAAAACAAAAAGTATACCTAACCCACCAGACTCTATTTTGGAGTTACAGCAAAAAATGACTGCTGCCTGTCACAATATTTATGCCGGCACGTTTCAAAATCACTCCTAAGGAGTTTTTAAACAGACTTTTTTCCTATCAAAAAGTAAACGGAGAACATTTTCAATACTTTCTCCAGTGCCTTTAATTTTTTTTTCGAATTTTTCGAGCTAAACTTTGACCGGCCGTCATTTCTATGATAATTCGTGTAATGTTTTAAAATTTTTTCACAATAATCTACTCGATAAGATCTTTCAAAATAAGGTATCGCATGACCCCCTTTTCCATTTAATTTTCTTTGCGACGTGGAGCCCAGTCGCCATTTTGAACACTACAATCATGAAATGGCCTTTTATAGTTTTAACAAAGACATTTTGCTTTAGAAAAAATTCACCCATAATGTGAGTCATATTGTTATTAACATATGCTTACAATAATGCTCCCTTCCTTCAGAACCACTACAGGTATATAGTACATTAAAAGATTATTCTAAAATAAATTTTAAAAAAATACCTATTACTTACATGGATTAGTCTCTTTCCAAGAAGTCATACAATAAGTCATTTTACACATATCTGTCTATATTAATTAAAAAACAAAGATACCACAAATAAAACCAACAGAGCGAAGCAAAACAAATAATTATCTAATTTAAATCTAATTTACCTATATATTAAGCATTGACTCTTTCGAACGGAAAGTGCAAATTCTAATATTCCTGATATTTATTTATTAATACACATGACAGGCAGAGCTCAAATAGTGTTACAAATGACAATCATCGTTAAATCTAATTATATTTAATACTAAACTATGACTAAGGTTAAAACAATTCTGAAAACAAAAGTCAAAATCGTCTTGTAGAAACAAATAAAATACTAGAACATCATCAATTTTTAAAACGGTAATTACAAACATAGTAAGACATAAAACACATTCAAGGTCGAAGCAAATTTTGAAGCTTTTTCTTAAACTCAAATGGATTTGCCTCAAGATTAAAATCTGTAGGCAATGAATTCAAAAACCTCATAAAATTATTTATTGGAGAATTTTTACTGACGTCGGTACGCGCATAGTTAAGAGCAAAGCGGTCACCATTTCTCATAATACGCGATGGAACTTTAAAGTTAATAGCTGACAGTAAGTCGTTGCAGTCAATTCTGTTACTTAGCAATTTATGACCAAAACACAATGTAAGAATCATTCTTCGGATTGCTAAATCATTTAAACCCAACAATTTCAATCGATCACCATAAATAAAGTCTGACTTATCAACAAACAGCTTATATAATACGAAATTTACAGATTTATTCTGTACACGCTCAAGTTTTTTAATGTGAACCTGGTAATACGGGGCCCAAATCATACAACAACATTCTAAATTACTTCTAACCAAAGCGAAATATAGAGATCTCAAAGCTTCGGTGTTCTTAAAGTTCCAACATTGCCTCATAATAAAACCTTATAATTTAAGAGCGACCGAATTATCGATATGAACGATAAAACGAAACTCAGATGATGACCCCTAAATCATTTACCATGCTAACCTGTTCAATTTCTATACGATTAATCACGTATGTCATGTGAATAGGATGCTTTTTCCTACTAAAAGAGATAATCTTACATTTGGAGATGTTCAGGTCCATATGATTTTCTTGACACCATGAATATATGTTGTTTATATTCAGTTGTAAAGAAGAGTCAATTTCATTATTTATAAGACTGAAGATTTTTAGATCATCTGCAAACATTAGGTGGTGACAATCAGCGAGCCTCAGTGATAGGTCAATGACAAAAATCAGAAATAATATTGGTCTCAAGTTGGAACCTTGAGGGACGACAGATGAAACGTTGATCATTTCAGAAGTGCAGTTACGAACCCATGAAAGTAAGGGATCAGATATTCCATATGACTGTAGCTTGGATATGAGCATGTTCTGATCAATCCGATCAAAGGCCTTTTTAAAATCAAAATAAATGGCATCTACTTGACAACTTTGATCGACAGCAAAGCTTATAAAGTCAGAATAGACCATTAAGTTTGTTTGGCAAGAGCGATTAGCAAGAAAACCATGTTGTGGTGAGATAACTCCACGAAACGCTGAAATAAAGTTATCAGTTACAATTGACTCCAGCACTTTACCCATGCGTCTCAAACACATTCTTATTTATTGAGGTATAAGAAATCTATCTTAATGTTTTTGTCAAAAATAAAAATCGATTTTTTGGATAAACGTGGTTCCAATTAATATTTAATAGATGGTTCCGAACTAAGTGCAGTTATACTATGGCAATTGTTTGGTATATTTGAATTTAAAATAAATTTCGAAAAAGAAACAAAGGGACAGCGAACAAAACACAAGTTAACACATTTTCGGTATATAGATAGTATGGTTTTGTTGGGAATTTAAGCTTATATTCTGATTAGTATTGTGTCTAAGTATTTCTAGTATTTCTAAATTATTTAAGATCTGATTTTTTGGGCATACATGCAACACTTTAAAATTTTTACTAATATCAAATGAATGATTAGTTTCTAAAATATGCTTAGCAAACAGAGATTCCTTTGAGCTATTTCTTATATGCATAAGATGTTCCGTTTGTCTGGTTTTAAAATTTTTACAGGTTCTACCAACATATGTAGCCTCACAGTCGCAAACAATTTTATATATACCTGATTTTAATAATTTTTTTTTTTTAAATGAAGCATCTTTTAAAAAAGAAATATCCACTATCATACAAATAGCAGTCAACCATCATTTTGATGAATCTTTGATTGATAAGTTATTGCAAAAAAAGAGAAACAAAAAAATAATTAAACAACTTTTTCCTCAACCAACCACTAATAATACAATAGGGAAGATCAGTTTATTTTTCACGAAATTGCAGACTGATTGCACAACCAGTTTGACAAGTAAAAGTAAATGAGAGGTTAAAAAAAGTACAGACATAAGACATAGGCGCTGTATTAATCAACAACATAAGTATAAAAACAAAAAACATAAAAGTGTATTACCTTGATGCCCATAACTACTTTATGTTGTTTCTATATAAATTTTAGAATAAATAAAATAAATCCAGAAAAGTCAGTTGAATTTATTTCAATGGAGAAATAAAACCAGTTTCAATAATGTGATATTGGTCTATAATACTTCCTGTATGTTCGATAAATCGGATTTGATCTGCCTTTTTTCTGGCTTAGGGACCAATTCCTTCCTTGATAGGATTTCTTGAAAAGTGTATATCGACAAAGAGAGGGAATGATAATATTTAGAGACAGTAAATGGTTTGAAAATGCCACATGCATATAGCTGTTTTATTTTCGAAGAGCAATAGAAACTGGGTTGAAAATAAGATTTAAAATACTTTCTTTTTTGTTTTAACTGTTTATTCAGTTTTGAGCTTCTGATTCTTAAGCAATAATAAAATTGAGTAATATTTTAGAAACAGATAATAATTATGATAAGATCTGACATTCGCTGAAGCTGAAATCACAAAAAGCACTACCATGGAATAAAGGCGAAATAAGATTTCTTTTAAAGAAATCTTTTTTTATCTGGTTTTTCCCTACATTAGATGTTCATAGTTCTCGCAAAACCAGACCAAGATTAAGGAGAGGCTATGGGGGCTATAAGGCAGGCCTCGTCGTGGGCAGGGGCTCTGAACAGAGTTGGTGCGAGGTTTTGCGGAGATTTACCATTGAATTGCTGCAGGGTTTACATGCAATGGGGGCCCCGCAACGCATAAGCAAGAGGGGAATAGTAGCTTATCGGCGAAGTGCAAGACGAAGGGACATTTTTATTTTGTCGTCAGTTATGTCTAAATGGTGAGCTCGCAAAACCTCTCGCGGCTCAGAGAAATGCTTAAAGCCCTATGGCCCCATAAGTCCTACATTCCACACTTCGCAAAACTCCAATTACTTGGACTAGTTTACTACCACACTGCTCGATTAAAACGTCATTGACCATTAATGTTTTTTCTTCGCCTTCATATCCATTTTGTTGTTGCTATTAGATAACAAAGACTACTAGACATTATAAAAACATCTTAATATTATGACTAAATAAGAAAATAAATATTTTTATTATTAGATGTATAATAGTAAGTGGTCCGGTTCATTGGCCACCAAAATCTCCTGACATAACTCCATTAGACTTTTACTTTTGAGGTTATGTCAAAGAAGAGGTATATACAAAGAGATATTTGACATTAGACGAACTTTAACTTAATATTAGGCGCATTTTAATATCTATCGATGGCAGAACACTTTTGAAGTCACCAAAAGCTGTGTTAAAAAATGCTGAAAAACGTATTGAAGAAAATGGTGATATATTTGCCTACTTACTATAAATTTAAATTGTTCTTGTATGCCTACTCTATGCTAGACCATGGAAAATATGTTGTAGCTCTCTTTTTTGACCTTTCAATTGCCTTTGACAGTATCAACAAAGATATATCTATACAAATATATAATATATATATATATATATATATATATATATATATATATATATGTAACGATATAAAAATTAGAGTCGTCATCTTATACTTAACTCAAACAAAACTGCAAAAGTATATGAACATATTTATTCGCAATCCTCTGCCGTCAAAGTTTGATAGTCTAAACCATATAAAATTTTCAAGTACAAGCAAATTTTTAGTCTATGTGCACAACAAGAAAATAAATATTAAATAGAAAAACTAAATTGTGGTTTCGTTTCCTGTATACCCTTCTAGCGATTGTTTATCTTATATTTTCTTCTAATATTTTTCAGTTTATACTGCAAAATTCCAAAGCGTATTTTAAATGTATTTTAATATTCATAAGTCGAACAATAAACTGGCAACACAATGTGGCTTTTATTCTTCAAAATAAATGGAGGATGCGTTTACTGCATTATGCGGTGTCTTTTATTGCTGCAGAATTTAATTATTAAAAAATTAATTTCCTCTATACCAAGTTCCCATAGGAATTTGTAGATTAGGCGTACGTTTAAACGTTGTGTTCTATATAACAAAGGGAAGTTTTAGTCATAGAGTCATCGCTTTTGTGTGTATACTGTATTTTATTGATAATAAGTCTACCAACAAATTATTGAAAATGTTTGTTTTAGCTTTTGATAATGGGAGGGGTAACTTTAAGTGTGGTTCACGAATTCACCATTTCAGAAATCTGTTTTTCTTTTATTTTTCAAAATGCTAATGAAGTTTAATTCGGGTATTTCGGTTTTAAAACTGATACCCCCAAAGCAAACTGCCTGATGAGTCTTGCCGCGGCAGATATCACGATCGCAGATAGCACCTTCGCCCTTAAACAAATATACCGTCATGTTTTGGTCATTTCTCGACAAAATGGTGAAGGAGTAAATTTCCTTTCCGTTAGTTATTTCGTTCTGTATAACTTTTTACGACCAAGAACCACACAGAAATCGATATTTCTGTTTGTCTTCTATTTTTTCACAGATGTGCCGCCTTGTGCTCCAAAGTAGGTCGCATCCAAAGCGATTTAGTTGCACTTTAGTACCTATAGATGGCGCCACGGGTTGCCTATTTCCCTCACCGACTTAAAGTCAAATGACATGACAGCTTGTTTGTTTCAGGGTTCGGGTATTTCGGTTTTAATACTGATACACCACAAGGAAACTGCCTGATGAGCCTTACTGGGGCAGATACCGCGGTAGCAGATGGAACCTTGGCCCTTAAACAAACATAGCGTCATGTTTTGGTCGTTTCTCGACAAAATGGAGGAGTAAATTTCCTTACCGTTAGTTCTTTCGTTTCGTGTAACTTTTTACGACCAAAAACCAAACAGAAATCGATATTTCTGTTTCTCTTCTATTTTTGCTCAGATATGTCGCCTTGTTCTCCAAAGTAGGTCGCATCTAAAGCGATTTAGTTGCACCTTAGTACCTGCAGATGGCGCCACTGGTTGCCTATTTTCTTCATCGACTTAAAGTCGAATGACATGACAGCTTGTTTGTTTCAGGGTTCGGGTATTTCGGTTTTAATACTGATACACCCCAAGGAAACTGCCTGATGAGTTTTGGTCGTTTCTCGACAAAATGGAGGAGTAAATTTCCTTACCGTTAGTTCTTTCGTTTCGTATAACTTTTTACGACCAAGAACCACACAGAAATCGATATTTCTCTTTCTCTTCTTTATATATATATATATATATATATATATATATATATATATATATATATATATATATATATTGATATAAGGCACTATACAATTGACAGAATAAGTTGATGTCTCCAGCGTCAAAGCTGAAATTTTAAAAATTGGCAAAATATACTATTTTAGGATAAAGCACGAATCACATGCTTGTCGAGTTCGGACTCTAAGGGGCCGTGCAAGACAAAAGTAGAGTAATATAAAGAAGGAAGTGTAATGTTCTGGGTAAAGTGACATGGTATCTCTGACCCATGTCAGGTTTGGAGAGATCCCATAATAGACTACTTCATTTTATTCAATTTATCGCACCACCTTATACCAGAAGAGTTGCTGTTTTGGACTGGCCTGCCTGTTCGCCGGATCTCAATCCTATTAGACATTTGTGAGATAAGCTTAAATGAAGGATTACAGTCAGCGCAGTCCGGCAAATGCAAAATAGGTCATCCAAGCCGCATTAGAAGAATCGGAAAACTTACCTCAAGAAGATATTGACGGTTTAATTCGTTTTTTTTTGTTTTATAAAATAAGAAGAATTGTTAATTTTTATTCGGTAAAATAAATAAAAATAGTTTAATATAAACTGTGATTCACTTTAAGTCAAATTTGTTTGAATTATGTATCACATATTGGAAAATACAGAGTGATTACGTACAAGTTTGATTGTGTGTACTATTTACTTTATTGCTAAAAACTTGCATAACTGATGATGTAAATTAAATGAAATAACAAGCTAATTATAAGCGAATGTAGTTAATAAGCAGCATAACATTTCTTATCAAATATGCAAGTCGATGCAAATTTACAAAAAGCAAAAATACGTGGGTTATTATAAATAAAATCAGAAAAGCAGTGCTATTTTTTTTCTCTTCTATTATCATTTGTTTATTTTTTAAAGTAAACCCTGGCGTTTGACGTAAGATTCCAAAAGTACAGTACTTATATTTTGTGTGTATCTCTTAAAATAAAACTTGTAGACCCCGTTCAAAACACAAACAGAAAACATGTACACCAAGCAAACTAATTAAATGTTCATAGAACGGAAACAAAGTACAAGTTAAGTAAAGTTCCGACTTACTGAACATTCATTCAGTAAAATTCTCGGAGGATTTTCTAAAACAAATCTTTCGAAGAAGCGGAAATAGCTTTGAAAAGCCATTACCGCTGACGGATTTGAACTTTGTCGTGGTCAATTCGATTTCAATATAAACGAAATAAATCAGGAAAAGTAACTTTAGGTTATTTGGCAAATCAGGACTGTTTGAATCAAATAATGTTAGACCATTAGGTTATTTGTTTCGGTTGCTTATTGTCTCGTTTTCTCAAAAATCAATCAAAGTCAGTGTATCAGATTTTCTAATTAATGAAATAATGAGGGGATATACCATTTATATTACCTGTTCGATATGTAGCAATGTAAATTAAAAATTTGTCTGTAACACAGTCGCTCAAAGATTTTATTAAGAAGTGGGAAATTTTCACACGAAAAAATACATTAATTTTTGATTAACGCTATATTAGTTTTCGGTTTAACAGAAGCCCTATACAATTTTTTTAGTACATAGTTTTCAAATATTTCATTTCAGAACAAAGATTATTTTATATTTAAGCTTCCTTTTGTAGCCTTAGTTTTTAGAGTAATAAATGAAGCGAGACTGAGGCCTAGCCAGTAGACCAAAATGGCTCTTGGTCTACACCAAGAGCTTTATCATCTACCTAACCTCTGACATTGTCTTCAACCTGTCAGATCTATCAGCAGAAAAGTAGAAATCTATTCAAAGGAGATTCTTAACCTGCTTCTTCCGCAGAACCGCAGCGCCAAAAAAGTATTTATTTACGCGATTTTCCTATAATATATAATTGGTGCTGAGTGGTTTACTTTCGATAAAAAATTAGGTTTTACTTCCCTCGTAAAGGGAAAGTATTGTAAGATCTCTACGTTTCAAGGTCCCTAGATGCCGAAAAACATGTTTTCACAATTCCGTCGGTCTGTCTGTGTGGAACAAAATGGCGACCAACTATAATGTTTGTCAGTTCGCGGAATAGCTTAAAAACTTACCGATCGACTTCAAATTTTGATCATAATTGTCACGGGGATTACCTGGTAATATTCTGGTAAAAATCCAAAAGGGTGCAACAAGGTGACGGCCCTCTGTCTTAATTTAGTACTTTCTTATAGTGTATCTAGTCAATTGAGACAGCGGAAAATTTGGGGTACGCTTAATTTACTACACCACTTATATGAAATAAATTTATTTTTATTCAATTGACAGGTCCCCGTACAAACAGCGGACCTTCGTGACACAGTCAACGAGGACTCGTTATAAAATTTGTAGACGGAGCATTAGAGTTAAGCACTTTGATTGGTTATATCCGTAATTCAATTAGATTTTTGGAGACGTTGATTTAACAAAAAATGCACAAAAAAGATATATTTTAAAATATTTGCGTCGCCTGCAGAGATCTTGGGTCACAGTGCCGTAGAATAAAAATTTCTTTTTATTCTATTCAATGTTTTTACTTACCTTGTAAAAGGAAAGTATGGTAAAAATTACCGTTTGAGATTTCTTCTGATCTTTACGGTTCAGTGTCTCTAGATAAACATTTTTTTCTCAATTGCGTTGGTCTGTCTGTCGAACTGTCTGTTCGCCGCATAGCTAAAAAACTACTTAACCGGTTGACTTTTAGTAAAAAATTAAGGATCATATCGGGATGAACTGGTAACATTTTGATAAAAATCGAATATGGCAAAACAAAATGTCGGCGTAGTGAAATGTTGAAAAAAATTATTACTAAAAAACTACTTACCCAATTTGCCTTAAATTTTGCACAAAAACCAAGTATTATATAGAAAACAACTGATACAATTTTGGTATGAATCCTAAATAGCGGAACAAAATGGCGGCTTAATAAATAAAATATTTAAAAATTCAGCATGAAAAAAATACTTAATTCCATTGTCAATTTGTGTGCCATAACTAATTGTGGAATAGAGAAGAACTAGTAAAATTGTGGTACTAATTCAAAATGGCGGAACAAAATGGTAGCTAAATAAAATATTTGTAATCGTCAAGAAAATCAAATTCTCAGGTTTTAGATATTTGCAGGTCTTAGCTCCTCTAGATGCCAAAAAATATGTTTTATCAATTCCGTCAGTCCATCTGTCGGTTTGTCTGTCTCTGACAGTTCGCCACATTGCTTAGAAACTATTCATCAGATTGACTTTAGATTTGAATTAAAAAATTAAGGGTCATATGGGGATGACCTGGTAATATATTGGTAGAAATCCAATATGGCAAAACAAAATGGCGGCCTAGTGAAATGATAAAAAAATTATTACTAAAAAACCACTTCTCCAACTTATCTCAAATTTTGTACAAAAATCAAGCAGTATTATGTAGGAATCAACTGGTAAAGTTTTGGTACGAATCCAAGATGACGGAACAAATTGGCGGCTTAATAAAATATTTAAAACTTCAGCCTTGTGATATAAAGAGTAAAATAGTAGTAGTAAAATAAGTAAAACTATGGTTCGAATCCAAGATGGCGGAGCAAAATGACAGCCAAATAAAATATTTGTAATCGTGAAACACCAATCTCTCAGGTTTTAGCGCTCCTAGATGTCAAAAAAATACGTTTTATCAATTCCGTCGGTTTGTCTGTCTGTACGTCAGTTCGCGGCATAGCTTAAAAACTACTCAACAGATCAACTTCAAATTTTAGTCAAAAATTAAGAGTCATATGGGGATTACCTGTTCTAGTAAAATGTTAAAAAAATTATTAAAAAACCAGTCATCCAACTTATCTCAAATTTTGTACAAAAATCCAGTACTATGTAGAAATAAACTGGTAAATTTCTTGTACGGATACAAGATGGCGGAACAAAATGGCGGCTTAATAAAATATTTAAAAATCCATCTTGAAAAAACTACTTAATGGACCGATTTCGAATTGTTTGCCGTAACTAATTGTGGTATAGAGATAAGCTACTAAAACTGTGGTTCTCATTCAAGATGGCGGAACAAAATAGCGGCCAAATAAAATATTTGTAACTATGAAAAAATCAGTTTCTCAGGTTTCACCTATTTTAAGGTTTTAGCTTCCACAGATAGCAAAAACTATGTTTTATCAATTCCGTCGATCCGTCTGTCTGTCAGTTCACGGCATAGTTTAGAAACGACTCATCAAAGTGATTTGAAATTCGAAATATGCAATATGCAAATTCGAAAACCTCCCTAAAAGATTCAATTTTTTACGAATTATTTGACTTTTAGCCACTATTTACCTCAACCCCTCAAAATCAAATAAGTTTTAAAATTGAAATATATATACCCGATACCCTCCAAAATGACATATTACCTGCTCGATCTTTAACGAAACTTTCAAATTTGTATCCCCTTCCTTTTCCCCTCTGTGTAATTGCAGAGTAAATATATTATCAAGTATGCGATTTATTTACGTCCAGATCAAATAAAAAAACTAATTGAAAAAATGTGTTAAATGCGAATAAACAATAAAAGCAAGTACTAATAATTAATCTGTTTTACAAAAATAAGTTAAAAATTTCCATCACGCCCCTTATGCTTCACAATGAAATCGCCGACTGTTGACGGTTATTTACTTTTTATGTTGTCTGAATTGATTTTAGATACACTTTACCACATTTAACTATTTCTATACTCTCAAATGCATTCAACAATCTATTATTAGATACATTTTTAATCAACTGATTGTTTTCCAAAGCATGTTGGGCAACGCTTGACTTTTCTGTTCTTCCGTATCTTAAATGTGCCATGTGTTCTTTAAAACGAATGTTTATGAAGCGTTTAGTTTACCCAACATATTTTAGATCGCAGTCATTACAGCTAATTTCATAGATGCCACTCGTCTCCTTCAAGTCGACTTTGTCCTTTGGGTTTCCGAGGAGGTTTTTTAAACTCCATTTTGTAGGCTGCTCTAAATCTTACGTTTTTAAATACTTTTTCTAGACCTCTCGAATATCTGGGATCATATGGGATTACTATGAACTTATTGGGAGCCTCAGGTGCTTGAAGAGTAGTGGCATCTTTTAACATTTTCTTATGCTTATGTCTATTTACTAATGTATGTACAAAATTATCATTATATCCATTACTTTTAGCTATATTTTTAATCCGATTCATTTCATCGTTAAAGCGTGGTAACAAACAATATAATAAAACAAAATGTAAAATTGATAACATAAGTCAGAGAAAACCGGCATTCAAAATCGAAAAATTTTTAATTAATATATATTAAATTAAAATTTAAATATACCTTTAATAAGCACATAACATTAAATTAACTAAAAGTGAAATGCAGAGTAAACAAGAACATAATAAAAAACTTGAGAAACCAATATTTAAAACCATAATAAAAGGGGTCAGGTTATCACAAAACAAAATAATTAACTAAACTACTTCGTGCAGTTAAATATAGGATAATATACCTATAAATAAAAATCAAAGAACTCGAACAAGTAAATCTACTAGTATCCTACCAGAAACTCTAGGCATAACATATACCTTCCCATTCCTGCCACAGAATT
The DNA here is from genome assembly GCA_030620095.1 of Kuschelorhynchus macadamiae. Taxonomy (NCBI): domain Eukaryota; kingdom Metazoa; phylum Arthropoda; class Insecta; order Coleoptera; family Curculionidae; genus Kuschelorhynchus; species Kuschelorhynchus macadamiae. The sequence goes on from JAUTXW010001412.1 coordinate 259,569, forward strand.
AATAAAAAAATCAATTATTTACAACGCCATAAAACTTTACAATCATCTTCCAAAATATTTAAAAACAATCCCTATGTTTGAACTCTTTCGAAAAAAAAACCAAAGCGTACCTTATTTTCTAATGAATAAGTCTCATTAAAATGTTTTTTATTTGCTTATTTACTTCACTCTTTTTGGGTGTCATTTTCCAGCTGCTAGCAAAGAATTTGAAAATATTTTATAGGGAATAACTGCCTGATAGTCCGTTAACATTATTTTTGTTACATATTAGATTAAAGTTATACATTTTGTTTTTTTTTAATATACTTTATTTACTATATTATTTCAGTACACTTTTTGTTTAACTTCACTTATTTTGCTTGTATAACGATAACAAAATAGGGTTTAAGGTCGTGTAATTTTAATTTCAATGTTATCGAAATTATTCACCTAGCATATTTATTTCCTTATTGTTAAGGTTACCTGGATTTATTAACCGCTTTACGGCAATGGGGTGTACTAACGAATGTTATCTTTACAATTTATGTATTTCCACTGACATAGGTAATTTTTTTACCTACGGGTTTGCAGCCGGAAATCACCGGAGCCCCAATAGGTGGTGCTAAATGTTACATTTAACTTGTAGTACTGTTTCAGTATGATAGACGTTTCGTTTTCGATTTTGTCATATCGAGCAATCTGTTATTTCAGATCTCCCTGGGTACAAACCTGCCTGATGAGGGTAGAGGCACAGAAATCATGATCGCAGGAGGGTACCCTGTGACATAATCGAAAGCAATTCTTCTTGTAGGCCGTTTTGCACCTGCAGAAATTATGTATTTCTGCTATTATACATATATCTTTTTCGGTCAAGAACTTTTGATAAAGATGTGTGAGAGCGCATTTTTATCGATTTTTAGTATGCAAACTTATAGTTTTTTCAAATTATCTCAAAAACAAAAAAAGATAAATCCGTCATCAAACCGGCATTAAATTTAGAATTGAATGGTCTACAACTTTCCCTATTTGACCATCTTTTTTTCTCTTTTAGTTTAGTGTATATCGACATATGACATCTGACCTTGTATATCAGATGGAGGAAAAAAATTAAACAAATATTGAAACAGGCTCGGTTACATATTGAAATACTACAAACACGTGGCGTAGAATTTATTTTACGTGTTTATATAAATTTTCATAAAGATATTTACAAAGTTGCAATTTATTTTTCTGATATAAAGACTTTATTTCTAAAAACGTCTACACATTAAACTTCTTTAAAGCGATAATATTTGAGCAAGTTTTAAAAAATACTAGATATTAAACAAATCACTCAAATTTATTCAAAAGTAGTAAATAAGTTTTAAAGTACACTGCCTTCCATTTTGAATAAATCCTTAAAAAGGGAGTCCTACATAATAGAATTTACAACTCTCAGAAAATATCAAATTAATGAGGCGAAAACAAAATTTTACTAGTTTTATGAAAGAGACTATAAAATTTAATTGGTCAATTAAAAATCAGTTGCATAAAGTTTTACAATCGAGTCGATTTTTAACTCCAACGAAACTTCATTTGTACAACAATTGCTTAATGGAAATTGTTTGTCAGAACGTTTTAAAATCCTTGGTTATCGCTTACATTGTTTGTTGAAGACTTTATTAATAATTAAAAGTTAAATTTGAGAAGTTTGCTACACAGCTATATTTTAGTTAATTAATAATTAGAAATTAAACACGAATATATTTTATAATGTTCCATAAATATCTCATAAGTAATCTAAATATATGCCATTTATTTTCTGCTTCTGATATTAATTCCCGGTTTTTTTTCCTTAGAAATATATGTAGTGTTATAGTAACACACCACTTATAGCTGTGTTAATAGATGTAATCACTTATCGTTGAGAAGGAAAATTAACGTAACATTAAATTAGTAAACAAAAAACATTCAGTTGTAAAAGGGAAGTATTGTAGTCAGTGACAGCTCGTCAGGTGCGGGACTAGAAAATATACAGGGAAAATTCTCTTTTTAAAAAAGTAAATATTTTTGAAGAATAATTTTGCAAACATCCTTAAAACGCACAAAGCCAAATGTAGTTTATAATTTCCTAGACACATAGCAAAATAGGTAGGTATCTCTATTATCGTTGCTTGACTAACATACAAATGACCCCATTAACAGCAGTCCGCTGGCCACCGTCTACAGATATTCTAATGTATTTATTATAGATGGTGGCTCGGCCAGCAGATTCCATCATCTCACATGCTAGACTTCATGTACTAATTCACGCGATACATAGTTCGTTCGCATACATACCCATGCTATAACGTTCGTCGTAGCTTATATCTCTCAACACCGGCCCGTCTCCATATATCCCCGGAATATTTCCCAATTAAATAGTACCATTTTACAGGTATTAATTGTAATTATAAAATGATACTACATATTTTAAGTTAATTTTAGTTAGTTCTTTACTTTAGTCACTACTAATGATGGTTAACATTTTTTTCATAAAGATATTTACAAAGTTGCAGTTTATTTTTCTGATATAAAGACTTCTAAAAATGTCTACACATTAAACTTCTTTAAAGCAATAATATTTGAGAAAGTTTTAAAAAATACTAGATTTTAAACAAATCGCTCAAATTTATTCAAAAGTAGTAAATAAGTTTTAAAGTACTGCCTTCCATTTTAAGCAAATATTATTTAAACAAAAAAGAATTTCCGGAAAACTTACACCATGCTTAAATTTATACCGAATACAGTAAATATGTGAAGAAAATGATTAGGTCAATGAAACAAAAATTTTTTAAGAACAATTTAATTCCTTTGACTAGAAAAGTATATCGAAAAATATTAACTATCTATTAAAAAACACTCACAGGGAACAAGCAAAACAATATATTATTGAATATCTTTTAATTGACGGAAAAAAAATAACAGAAGAAAATGGGATTTGTGAAGAAATGAATAATCAGTTTATCAAAATTGCACAAAACTTATGTAAAAAATTAAAAGACGAATTAGAAGCAGAGCCAATGCAAGAAAATGGTATGTTTATGGATGAAGAGAGCATAACTAATGTGGCTATAGAAGAAATTATTGGTAACCTGAATCCAAGAAAATCTAGTGGTTATGATAATATTTCTATTAAAAATTATTAAAAATCAAAATTCAACTAATTCCAATTTTAAAACATCTAATTCATTCATCTTTTAAAACAAAATATCTAGAGTTTCGCCAATATATAAAGGAGGAAATAATATTAATCCAAATAATTATAGATCGATATCTGTACTACCAGTTCTATCAAAAATTCTAGAAAAAGTAATGCACAATAAATTATCAAATTATTTAGAAATTAAAAATTTACTATTCAGTGGTCGATATGGGTTTGGAAAGTCTAGGGATACAGAGAGTGCAGTTATTGATATTATTACTGATATTCAATTAAAATTTGATCAAAATAAAAAATGTATCTTATCCTTAGACTTATGCAAAGCTTTTGACACAATTAATCATAATATTTTATTAAAACCATTATACAATATTGGAATTCGAGGAAATATCTATTATTGGTTTTAAAATTACTTAAATAGTAGGCAGCAATATGTCCAAATTGGAAATAATATTAGTTCTAGGAAAGAAATATCATGTGGTGTACCTCAGGGTTCAATATTAGGACCTATTTTATTTTTAATATACACAAATTCAATTTCAAAATTAAAACTTAATGGAACTATAAAACAATTTGCGGATGATATAATTATTTTTTAGTTTGGAAATAATTTTTCAGAAATTAGATACTACACTGCAGAAGATTTAACATTTATATCCAATTGGCTACAATCTCATAAACTAACTTTAAATTTTGAAAAATTTTCTTTTATGTTTATAAGCAAAAATCACATAAGTAATCAAATGGAGCCAATTAAATTCAACCAACAAAATATTAATTATAGTAAATGCATTCAATTTTTGGGACATACATGGATGAAAATTTAAGTTGGCGGAATAATATAGAATACCTTAAAAAAGTATAACTCCTCTAGTAGGAATTCTATATAAAATTCGTTGTAATATACCATTAAAATTTATGAAAAATATTTATTTTGCATCTTTGGCATTGGGGATCTGTTAATTTAAAAACATTTAAACCTTTAATAAAATTATTAAATGTATACATAAACTTCCTTTCCTAGAACCAACAATAAATTTATATAGAAAATTTGGCTATTTAGATACTAACCATATTTATAAGTTAAAAACATACATTTTCATCCATTCAATACTTACAAAAGATAAATTATCCAATATAGATTTAGAAAAAAGACATACTATACATAAGCATGACACACGACAAACAGATTTATTAAATACAACTGATATTCGAAGCAATTTTGCAAAAAAATCTTTATTATATGGTGGTATATTAATATACATAATCAATTACCAACACATTTACGCAGAATAAAAACTTTAATAAAATTTAAAAAGAAAGTAAAAAAACAGTTTTTATCGAAACGTGATTTATAGAAAAAATTATTTTGACTGTGTTAATATTATTTATTTTGTTCTTTAATTATTATTTATTTTGTTATTTAATATTATTCTTAATTGTGAGTTTGTTATAATGTTAGTATTGTTAGAATTCCCTGTAATGAACTTATACAGTTGGTTGGGAATGTTGAAAATAAATAAAAAAATAAAAAAAAATTTGCAATTTTCATTTTTTAAAATATCATTTGCAATTTGTTTTAGAAGTCGGCCGGCCGCATCGTGGTTCTTGCTGGATAATATGCTTTTTTAGTTTTGTATGTAGCTTTCAGTTATAGGTTGGTACCTATCTAATTATTATCATTGAAGAAATAAATGGAAAAAAATAAAAGATTAGTATTCGACCATATTTGGACGCGGCACCATTTAACACCACATTGGCCTCAAAGGCGATTTTAAGAAACCTTTCTGGGGGGGCGGCTTATTTATTTAAAAAAAAAAAGCAAAAACAAAATGGCGGCCAAATATAATATTTCTGTGAAAATTTTACATTTTTTCAGGTTTTAATATCCTTTCATGCCAAAAAATATGTTTTATCAATTCCGTCGAACCGTTTGTCGGTCTGTCTGTCAGTTCACAACATAGCCTAAAAACTGCTCATCAGTTAGACTTCAAATTTTAGTCAAAAATTAAGGGTCATATGGTAATGAGCTGGTAAGATTATGGTAAAAATCCAATATCTAGGGAAACGTAATTACTAAAATAAATCTAATTATCCAATTTCCTCAAATTTTGCACAAAAATCAAGTGTTACATAGGAATGAACTGGTAATATTTTGGTATATAAGATAGCAAAACAAAATTGCGGCGTAATAAAATATTTAAAAATTCGTCCTGAAAAAACTACCTATTAGATTAATTTAAAATTGTGCTCAAGCATTAAGTGTGATATAGAAATAAACTAGTACAGTTTTCGTACGAATTCAAAATGGCGGCCAAATAATTTTTGCTTCCTTTGTAAAATGGAAATATTTTAATCGCGAAAAAACCACCATTCGAGATTTTTTCAGATCTTCACGTTTCAGTGTCCCTAGAGGCCGAAAAACTTATTTTCTCAATATTCAATATCAAAACTCATTATCCAATTTCTTCAAATTTTGCACAAAAAACAAGTGTTACATAGGAATGAATTGGTAAAATATTGGTAATTAGATTAATTTCAAAATGTATGCAAACATTAAGTTTGATATAGAAATAAAGTGGTAAAGTTGTGGTACGAATTGTAGATGGTGGAACAAAAGGGCGGCCAAATAGTTTTTTTTTAATTCAACACAAAAAAAATCTTATTCAATTGAATGTGATATAAGGATACACTGGTACGAATTCGACATTACGTAACAAAATGACAGTGTGTGTCGATGTAAAAAAACTTATTGAATTTGTTTCAAATTATGACGAAAAATCAAGTGTGACATAAGTGGATGATTAAACAAAATGGCGCCCAATATGAAGATTTATTTGTAAAACACCTAACTATTTATTTTCATATTTACAGATGATGGCTTTAAGGTTTTAATTCTTACAATTTTCATTACAACGAAAAGAAACAAAATATATTGCTTATATAAACTGACCCATCGACCTGAGGAAAAATACTTTCGGTATAAACATTCTTTAGACAACCTTTTCACTACGTACTAAGTACTGATTTATAGACCGACTGATTTATTCATTAATCACTGGTTCTTTATTACTGTTTATACCATTTTGTGAAGTGTTTAGATCTTTTTATATCGCATTTATTGCAAACCTCAGCATATCAGTTATTTTGGGTTTATCAATTATGTAGAGCATTTTATAAGTTTAAGTAATCATTAGTAAAACAAAGGACATTGGCAAAATAAAGTTTCGCAGGAAAATGATTTTTAAATAATGGATGTGTAATTAGGCCATTGCAAAATAATTTGGAATTAATTATATTATGTATATTTTATAGGATTAATTTCAATTAGACATTGAAATTTGTAGAGTAATATTTTGTATATATAATCCTGTGTTTGACAATATAAATTGATTTTCAAACTGTACATAGTCTCCTATGACATAAAACCGTACAGTCTTGACAAAAATAGTACTTACTAAAATACTTATCAACGTCTGTTTAATGTATTATTTTGAGAGCATATTTTAATGTACAGGGTGTTCCAGCGAGGACTGAACAGGGACCTATTTTCGACCTTCCTTGTATTTTGGAAAAATTCAAAATAGCCAATCGATGTATTTTTTCTTGTACAATCCAAAAATGTCATCGAAAAAATATTTGAACCAGAAACAAAAGAGTTACGCTATGCATCAGGTGTTTTTTAAATGGAATGTATCGTTTTTTATACGATTTTTGGAAAGAGTGATTTTTTTTATGTCCGTTCTGGTTAAAAGATTTGATTTTGCGATAGCTGTTTATATTAAATTTTAATGTTTTACGAACTAAAATTTTAGCTTCACCTGTTTAAAATATACGATAGGTTGGTATAGGTGATCAAGGTAAAATGACGTTTGAATGCTTTGTCAATAAAAATTGACATTATTTTAATTATTGTCGAAGTCTTCACCTAAAAAATATATATTTGACTCTGATCGAAATGAAATACTCTTTGGACGAGAGACTACAGATTGTTATGCTATTTTACAAATGCCAAGAAAATGCAAGAGAAGCAAGAAGAAGATTTATTGCAAATTTTCATAGAAATATATCCATCAATACAATTCTAAGGATAAAAAACCTATTTGAGGAAAATAAAACTTTACATGATAGAAAAAGAAATTTAATAAAAAATAATTATTAAATAATAAAATAAAACTACTAATAACATAAGTTTTCAATGTGACCGCCGTTTTTCTCGAAACAACATCGATAACCCCTTTGTAGCCTTTCTAAACTTGCTGTTACAATATGATTTTCCTGGTTAAGGCGGTTTATTTCATCGACAATTTTTCCCATGATCTCTTGAATATTTTCGTTTCGTTGTCTGTATACGACGTTCTTCAAATGGCCCCAAAGAAATGTATTCAAAACTGAGAGGTCGGGGCTATTGGGCGGCCAAGCATATGTTCCATTTCGCCCTATCCATTCGTTATGGCGCCGATTTAAAAATTGAACCACATCATGCACGGCATGAGGAGGCGCCCCATCATGTTACCAAATTAAATTCTGATATTCTGCCAATGGTAAGTCTTCCAAAAAATTTTCAATTTCGTTTTCTAGAAACTCATAATATCTGTGCCCATTTAAAGTCCCGTTAAAAAATATTGGTCCCAAAATTTTATTGTTTTTTATCCCACACAAACATGAATAGAATTCCTCCCTTGAAATTTAATAGTCTGGAACTTTTTTGGATTTTCAACGGCCCAGTGGTGACTATTATGTCTGTTGAATACTCCCGATGTTGTGAAAGTAGCTTCGTCGGTCCACACAATATTTTTGAATAAATCAGGGTCTTCGTTTTCTTGCCGAATTACCATTTGAGAAACAAATTGGAAGCGAAGTTCTTTTTGTGCCGGTGTTAGGTGCTGAAGTGGAAGGATACGAAAAGGCCTAAATTTATGAATTTTCAGAATCCTGTGAACAGTCCCTCGGGTAACTCTTCTGCGCCTTACACCGCCACCGTACTGAACTTCCCGAACTGCAACCGAAATAGATTTGGTTGGATTAACTTGAAAATAATTTATAATGGCCTGGTCTCCATTTCTTCTTCTTTGTATATTTCTTTTTCTATCATGTAAAGTTTTATTTTCCTCAAATAGGTTTTTTATCCTTAGAATTGTATTGATGGATATATTTCTATGAAAATTTGCAATAAATCTTCTTCTTGCTTCTCTTGCATTTTCTTTGCACTTGTAAAATAGCATAACAATCTGTAGTCTCTCTTCCAAAGAGTATTTCATATCTCTCAGAGTAAAATATATATTTTTTAGGTGATGACTTCGACAATAATTAAAATAATGTCAATTATTGACAAAGCATTCAAACGTCATTTTACCTTGATCACCTATACCAACGTATCGTATATTTTAAACAGGTGAAGCTAAAATTTTAGTTTGTAAAACATTAAAATGTAATATAAACAGCTATCGTAAAATCAAATCTTTTAATCAGAACGGACATATTAAAAATCACTCTTTCCAAAAATCGTATAAAAAACGATACATTCAAATATTTTTTCGATGACATTTTTGGATTCTACAAGAAAAAATACATCGATTGGCTATTTTGAATTTTTCCAAAATACAAGGAAGGTCGAAAATAGGTCCCTGTTCAGTTCTCGCTGGAACACCCTGTACATGGTAAAAGACTATTAACCCTTTAACCAATGAATACAATCATCAAAATATTATAAGGAATTAAAGAACGCAAACTATAAGAGATGTGGGTTTTGAAAATTAAAAGTTAGTAGCAGTAATATGGCAACATTGTTATAGTAAAAACCCCCCAAATTATGTCTTATTTGATAAGTCAAAATTTCTCTCAGATATCTTGATAAACGAAAGTTATAACGATGAGCCACTGAATTGTGACATCCGGTATATAATAATCCGAGAGCCGTCAAGCTTCTTAACTACTTCGGCGTTGTTATGTACGAGGCGTGTCTTAAGTGAAAGTTTAGACATAAGTGAACAAAGTTCGTCAGAATTGCCTCACCTTATCCTGCTGATACCGGAATAAACACTTCACTTTCGGTGGAGTTTCGAGAGTGCTTACCTAAGTCATCCACTTTAAACTAATATCCTTAAGTAAGGGATCATTAGTTGTAACAGAGGCGCCACAGATTTATCATTCCCTTTCTTTGCAAATTCTATATTTAACATTTAAAAGTCTGGTCCCGACAGTACAACGGCCATAGTAGACTATTATCAACTATTTTCCCTGTAAATGTGCGCTACAGGAGAGAAAAACTGACGAAAATAAAGAAAGTAACGAAAAGTTTTTTAATAGGACATCTGTAATTAACTTTTTGGTGAATATTCTAATAATATATTTCAGTCCAACGTAGTGCTTTTGAGGAAATATTATTCGACCAATAAATTCAACATCTTTATTTTCTATCTACGTTATAATATTTTGAGTTATTTACGAAGTCTTGATGCTCACAATGCTGAGAGTTAAGATGGATTACCAGCTATTTTCTTAAGATATTGTTTGAATTCTTTACGAAACCCTTGCACTGATGATTTATAACAGAGTTTGTTCTTTGGAATCTATCCTTGTATATACAGAGGCGGCTCTTCCATAGGTTCATTTGGTCAATGACCCCCCAAAAATATTTCAGAAAATAAATTATTCGTTTGACCGTCCCTCCTAATAGTTGTAATAAAACGCGAACCTTGGGAAAAGATATACAGGGTTATTCACGCAACCCGTTCATTAAAAGTTTTTGATGATGCCATTTAGATAAAAATTTCAAATTGTGGGATTAAGGTAAGGTCAAGGGGTACTTCTTTTTTGAAATATTTTCAACTTCTTGTCACTTCCGGTTTAACCGAAAGTTGGTATCAACTTGCTTATTTTAAATAGAACACCTTGTATTTTATGATATTTTTGGATTCTACGGAGAATTGTAATGCTATTTTATGTAGCATGTCCTATACCTAGGTTCAAGCGTTCTTCAGATACTTGACCTTGAACCAAAAATGAGCCTTCGAGGTACCAAATTTTAAAATCTCATATTTTTGTAAGTTTTGAAGATATAATCTTCATATTTTGCAGACGATCGGTAAATAATCTTAGGTTTCTATTTTTTTTATTGAATTTGTCTATTTTTATACAGGGTGTTCTAAATTCAGCGGCAAATATTCACATTTTCAAAGCCGCTAAAGTCCGTTTTTTTAAATGGGACACCCTATAACTTTATGCACTATCAAATGTAGAATTAAATTTTCTATCGAACTGTATTAAGGTTCCCTATACCTATTCGTAACCATTTTCGAAATAATCAGGTTTTTATTAAACTATCATATGTATTTGCTAAATGCTTACACCTTCCCGTAGTAAGCCATGGAAAAACAATTGTTGTGATTTTCTATTCAACATGACAGCTGATTTGAAACTTTTAAAGTAAAATAAAATAACACTCAAAAGCTGATATTCTCAATTTATTTTATATTCGCGGAGAATGTTACAAAATATTGGAGAGAACGTGCCATGTTTTTAATGAAAAACATCCTCATTTATCGCCAATGAACAAGAGAAAATTGAAGAGGATTGAAACAAAATTTTTTCGTTTCGGAAAAGTTATAAAAAATGTAATAAATTGTTTACATTATTTTTAACCATATCTACTAAGTTCGAGACTGTTCTAAACTTGTTTTAGTGAACCTAAAAATTATAGCAATCTAACAATCAACAATAAATAAATAAAATAATAAAATTGAATTATAACAAATGTTCTATATGCTGTTCGTTCATTTGAAGACACATTTCAATTCTTCTTTGTACAGTTGCTGTGGCCCGTTGAATTTGTTCGTTTTCTAATTCGGCAAAAGCTGTTCGTATCCTGTCCAGTAAATCTTGTTGGTTGTTTACTGGGGAAGCATAGACTTTACCTTTGATAAATCTCCATAAATAAAAGTCTAGGGGTGTTAAATCAGGCGATCGCGGGGGCCATCTCCAAGAGCCATTGGGACCAATCCAGCGATCTTCAAAAATTCGAGATAATTGGAGATAAACTGCAGCGGAATTATGTGCTGGTGCTCCATCTAATTGATACCAATAATTTTGCAGCTCACCAATAGGAATTTCTTCTATAAATTCAGAAACCGTCCCTCGTAGAATTTCCAAATACTTATCACTGTTTACATTGTCTTCATAAATACAGTACCGCACCTGATCGAAAACATTGAAACTAAACCTCTCTTGAGAACGCGTTTCGCGTAAAGCTTGCGGATTTTCTGCTGCCCAGATGTTCTTTTCTTCTATTTGTTATTCCTTCTCTAGAACATTTCGCTTCATCGGTCCAAAATATTTTTAAAAGGAATTGAGGGTCCTCTTGAATTTTCAAAAACATGAATTCGCAAAATTCTACTCGTCGGACGTCATCACCAGGTCTTAAGGCTTGCACGTTTTGGAAGGAATAAGGGTGCATATGATGTTCGCTCAAGATTCTTTGGATGGATTCTTTGATTCTTTGCGGGTTTGCGTGGAAATAAGCTAATGTGTTTATTACATTATCCTCGGCATTTGTCACTGGCTTCGGAACATTTTTTGTAACTTTAACCTTGCCAAAACGCAAAAAGTTCATTTCAATCCTCTTGAAATTTGACTTGTTCATTGGCGGCAAATCAGGGTGACGTTCATTAAACACACGACACGTTCTCTCCAAAATTTTATAACATTCTCCATGAATATAAAATAGATTGAGAATATCAGCGTTTGAGTATTCTTCCATTTCGATTTAGAAGATTTAGTTTATCACTGACAGCTTTCGATAAATAACGCATACTAATCATCTGTCATATTGGATATTGGATCTCAATTGTTTTTCCATTGCTCACCATTGGAACATGTAAACATTTAAGCAAATACATACGATATTTTTATAAAACCCAATTATTTCGAAAATGGTTACGAATAGGTATAGGGAACCTTAATACAGTTCGATAGAAAATGAAATTCTACATTTGATAGTGCATAAAGTTATAGGGTGTCCCATTTAAAAAAACGGACTTTAGCAACTTTGAAAATGTGAATGTTTGCCGCTGAATTTAGGACACCCTGTATAAAAATAGACAAATTCAATAAAAAAAATAGAAACCTAAGATTATTTACCGATCGTTTGCAAAATATGAAGATTATATCTTCAAAACTTACAGAAATATGAGATTTTAAAATTTGGTACCCCGAAGGCTCATTTTCGGTTCAAGGTCAAATGTCTTAAGAACGCTTGAACCTAGGTATAGGACATGCTACATAAAATAGCATTAAAATTCTCCGTAGAATCCAAAAATATCATAAAATACAGAATGTTCCATTTAAAGTAAGCAAGTTGATACCAACTTCCGGTTAAACCGGAAGTGACAGGAAGTTGAAAATATTTTAAAAAAGAAGTACCCCTTGACCTTACCTTAATCCCAAAATTTGAAATTTTTATCTAAATGGCATCATCAAAAACTTTTAATGAACTGGTTGCGTGAATAACCCTATATACGCTACACTAGTAGCCGCGCGCGGCGGTTCTAATGGTCTCGTTGCGTTCCTTATCCATAAAAAATATACTAAGCTAGGCTGGGCAGTCCGAATTGCCCTGATGACCTCAAAGCTTGACGAAAGTACCCGAAGATTTCACAGCTACCGAGCGGCAGCCGAACGTGATAGCAAATGTAATATCAATTCGCGATTTGGGTCATCAGCCGGTCTCTTCTCATAATTGGATAGATCGGTCACGGCATCACGTAGGCATGCGGAAGTTCTATTGTTCAGAGGTCGCGCGGTCGATATTCTAACTCAATATTGTTTCGGACGTTTTTAATCGCTGAAAATTGATTTATATACTGTTTTTTGTAATACTTATTTTTTTATTTTTATGATCCATGTGTGAGTTGGAAATACACAGGAAATAAAATGTTGGTAGTGACTAGTGCAAAAAAATAAACAACTAAAAAGTGCTTACGACCTTAATTTTGCAAAAATAACCAATTTCAAGGTGGTCTATGTTTGAGTTGTGAATGTAGATGAAACAAAATGTCGGTAGTGCAAAAAATTAAACAACTAAAGAGTGCTAACGAACTTAATTTTGAGAAAATAACCGAATTCAAGGTAAGTGGTCGCAATTTGCCAGAACTTAGTATTCGACAAACTAGTAAAGACAAAAATAAAGAGGTTTATCAAAACTTTCGCAAAAGTGTGTACGATTTAGCTAACTGGATATGTGGTTGTGAAGTCTCTAACTCATTTTACTGTTATGTTTATTTGTTGTTTTTTAAGGACTCGTCGGACTTATTATGGTGCAAAACCGGTGTTAAAGACTTAAAACACTTAGAAGAAAAAAACAAAAAACATGTGTTTTCTGCAGATCACATGAAATGTTCGGTGAACTATGCCATAGCCGGAAATGTTGACATTCGCACTCAGCTAGACACAGCTTATAGAAAATCCCTTAGAGATTTTAATGAAAATGTATCCAAAAATCGTTATATTTTAAACAAAATTATAGATTGTGTAAAATTTTGTGGGGCATCCGAGCTGGCACTACGTGGCCATGATGAAACAGCTTTGTCTGAAACTCCATGGGTTGTTCGAGGGCTTATAAATTTTGTGGAGGAGTTGGGCCAAGTTAGACTATCCTCTTTAGCAATGTTAAGTATCGAGAAATCGTTTATAAAAGGAATGTGCGTGCAATTTTATTGAACGTGTCATTCAGCATTTTTCCAATTTTAAAGAACGAAGAGTAGTCCCGAACTTCAAGAGAATTTAAAGCTCAATTTAAAGATATTATATTTTTTTTTATTTTAAGTATGCTTATTTTTAAATTTGGTATTGACCTCCCAATATAATTCACCACGAGCCGCCACTATGTAAGTATATGAAAAGTAACGCAGGACATTTCTATTTTTAACTGGGGTAAAAAAGACAATATTCGGAATTATAGATATTTTGAATTTATTTGATAAGGTTTTTGAGTGTGTTCAGATTATTTGTTGCGTATAGATTGACAAAGAAAAACCTTTTTTGGCTTTTTCGCAACTCAATAAAAATATTTAACATTAAATTAATTGAAGCAAATATTTAATATAATTATATACCTCAACATGTAGACTAGTCTGTCTACGGAATGTTTCGATACATAATATAAACAATATTATTTAACCAAGCATAAGAAATTATATCATTTACCTTAAGTTTTTATAGACACATAGTAATTGTACAAATACTTTCATCCTATCGGAACTCATCAGTGCGCCGATCGTAAGAGAAAAACATTAAATAATAGAAAAGAATTGATTTCAAAATTTTAAAATGTGTCAGTTTGCAGCCGTCTATAATGTTATTTTTAAATGTGTTCAGATTATTTGTTGCGTATAGATTGACAAACAAAAATCTTTTTTGGCTTTTTGGCAAGTGAATAAAAATATTTAACATTAAATTAATTGAAGCAAATATTAATAATAAATAAATATTAAGTTGCGAAAAAGACAAAAAAGATTTTTGGTTGTCAATCTATACGCAACAAATAATCTGAACACATTTAAAAATAACATTATAGACGGCTGCAAACTATCATTTTTTTCATATCTGGGTTACATGTCAAACAAACTGACACATTTTAAAATTTTGAAATCAATTCTTTTCTATTATTTAATGTTTTTCTCTTACGATCGGCGCACTGATGAGTCCCGATAGGATGAAAGTATTTGTACAATTACTATGTGTCTATCAAAACTTAAGGTAAATGATATAATTTCTTATGCTTGGTTAAATAATATTGTTTATATTATGTATCGAAACATTCCGTAGACAGACTAGTCTACATGTTGAGGTATATAATTATATTAAATATTTGCTTTAATTAATTTAATGTTAAATATTTTTATTCAGTTGCGAAAAAGCCAAAAGGTTTTTGAGGTAATAATCGCTATTAGTTACATCATTACTATTTCTATAATCAAGGATTTTGTTTAAAAATTCGCAAAATTAAAAAAATATATTTAAGTATTAAATACGGATAAATACACAATCCGGCAACACGATGGAAATCCACTTTGTTTATTTTTTACTTCCCCATAAAAGGGAAGTATTGTAATCGTGAAAAAATCGCTCCGCCCCTCTTCTTAATTCTGTCGGTCTGTCTGTCCGTCGGTCTGTCTTTTCGCGGCATAGCTAAAAACTACTTATCTGATTGGCTTCAAATTTTGGTAAAAAATTAAGGATCATATGTAGATGACCTGGTAACGTTTTCGTAAAAATCCAGTATGGCGAAACAAAATGGTGGTCTAGTGAAATGTTAAAAAACTGCTCATTCAATTTATCTCAAATTTTGCACAAAAATCAAGCAACTGGTAGAATTTTGTTGCGAATAAAAGATGGCAAAACAAGATTGCGGTTTAATAACATATTTAAAAATTCAGCCTGAAAAAACCACAAAATGGATTAATTTCATGTGCCATAACTAATTGTGGTATACGGATCAACTAGTACTTATTCAAGATGGCGAAAAAAAATGGCGGCCAAATAAATTGTTCGAGCTCGAGAAAAAAATCACCCCCTCAGGTTTGACAGTTTGTCTGTCTGTCAGTTCACGGCATAACTTAAAATCTGCTTAACAGATTGACTTCAAATTTTAGTCAAAAATTAAGGGTCATATGGGAATAACCTGGTAATATTTTGGTAAAAATCCAATATGCCTGAAGAACATGCCCGGAACAAGATGGCGGCCTAGTGAGACGTTAAGAAAAATGTTACTAAAAAAACTATTTATCAAATTTACTTCAAATTTTCCAAAAAAAAAATCAAATGTTATATAGGAATGAATTGGTAACATTTTGGTATGAATCCAAGATAGGAAAACAAAATGGCGACGATATTTAAAAAACCGTTACTTATTAAATTAATTTAAAATTTTGTGCAGGCATTAATTGTGATATAAAGATAAACTGGTAAAGTTGTGGTAGGAATTTAAGATGGCGAAACAAAATGACGGCCAAATGAAGTTTTTAAAAATCTTATTCAGTTCACTTTAAGTTAATGTTTATAATAAATACCTGTAAAAATTTTTGTTTAACAAAATAACTGTTGGACTACTGAAGTTTCTTTGGTATCTTCTCTGAACAATTTCAAAAGAGATTAATAATTTTGATTTAAATCTTTATAACTTATTTTTAATTGTTTATAAAAGTGAAGTAAAATTTAAAAATGGTAACTAAATTAGGAATTTCCCTAGATCTCCCGCCTTTAAGACATAAAAAAAATTATATTTTTCTTTCTGTAGGAAATCGTTGTGCCGTGTGGTTGGAAAGTGATTTCCTTAGAATGTTTACGAGTTTTTCTATAAGAAGTGTAGTTTTTCGCCTTTATAGCGGGTTGCAAAGTTTCTTCGAATCATAAGCATCGTGCTATAGTGACGGCTCCTCAGGTGCTGCAGAGTCGGCCGGGCCGTACCACAAAATATACAGGGAAAATTCTCTTTTTAAAAAAGTAGCTAAATATTTTTCAAACATCATAAAAACGCACAAAACCAAAATGTAGTTTATTATTTCCTGGGCACATAGCAAAATAGGTAGGTATCCCTATTATCGTTGCTTAACTAACATATATTATAACAAATTATAAATAAACAAATAACGCCATTAAAAGCAGTCCATGGGCCACCGTCGACAGATATTCTAATATATTTATTATAGTCGGTGGATCGGCCAGTCGATTCCATCATCTCACATGCGAGACTTCAGTGACTAATTCACGCGGTAGATAGTACGTCCGCATACATCCTCATGCTATAACGTTCGTCGTAGCTTATATCATCCAACACTGGCCCATCTCGATGTGGCCGTATCCCCGGAATTTTTCCCAATTTAATACTACCGTTTCTCAGGTATTAATTGATATTATTATAAAATGATACTATTTATTTTTAAATTAATTTGTTATTTCTTTACATTAGTCATAACTTATGATGGTTAATATATTATATTAGTAATTTTTACTGCCCGTTACATATTTAAATGTGGTGACAAAATGTGAAGCCAATATTTTAAAATATTATTTGCAATTTGTTTTATAATTCGGCCGGCCGTATAGTGGTTCTTGCTGGACAATATACGTTTTGGTTGTGTATGTAGCTTTTACTTTAGCATCTATTTTATTTTCCTCTTGAGGCAAGATACAGGCACTGACTAGAGCGTTTTACTAACATTTTTTTCTTATTTATTAAATTTATACTCTAGAAGCAATAGCTTCCCCGACGTCTCTTATTTTCGTTATCCCTCGTATAACTTCGTTTCTTTTTCTTTGACTTAAAGATATCCCTAGCATCTGTCTCTCCATAGCTCGTTGTGTCTTTCTGAGCATATCCATTGATTTCTTCGTTGTTGTCCAGGTTTGACAGCCATAAGTCATTACAGAGAGTATACACTTGTTGAACAAACGGGACCGGAGACGCATTGGAATTAATTTAAAAAAAAAGTATGTTCATCATCATCATCATTATCATTCATCTCTAGCCCGTGTCGGTCCATTCCTGGACACAGGCCTCCCTCATTCGCTTCCAGTTGTCTCGGTTCTGTGCCGCCCTTATCCAAGGTAGTCCTGCAGTTTTCTTGATATCATCCGTCCAACGCATAGGTGGTCGTCCTCTGGATCTTTTTCCTAAATATGGTCTCCACTGCAGTATGACCTTGTTCCATAGTTCATCTTGGCAGCTTGCAATATGTCCTGCGAAGCCCCATTTGAGTTCAGCAATAGCTTCCCCGACGTCCGTTATTTTCGTTATCCCTCCTATAACTTCCCTTCTTTTTCTTTGACTTAAAGATATCCCTAACATCTGTCTCTCCATAGCTCGTTGTGTCTTTCTGAGCATATCCATTGATTTCTTCGTTATTGTCCAGGTTTGACAGCCATAAGTCATTATGGGGAGTATACACTTGTCGAACAAACGGGACCGGAGACGCATTGGAATATTCTTATTCGTCTTTGTGGCTTGCAACTTTCCGAATGCTGACCATGATAATCATTTTCTTCTTTGTATCTCCTGTGTTTGATTTTCTTTTCCCAGTGATGTTATGTGACCTAGGTAGACATAGTTTGGTACATTTTCTAAAACTTGATTTCTTATGAATATACAAGGATCTTCTCTACACATTACTTTGGTTTTATTCAAGTTCATTCGGATTGCGATTTTCGCTGATTTTTCTTCTAATTCTACTAGCATTTCACCAAGTTTTATTTTTAGAAATAAAAACAATATCATCTGCATATCTCAGATGGTTCAATCTCCTACCAATTATAGACATTCCCCTAGTTTGCCAATGCAACTCCTTAAATATGTCCTCTAAAGCCAGAGTGAATAGTTTTGGCGATAGAGTATCCCCTTGTCTTATACCTCTTTCTATTTTGATTGGATTTGTTATTTTGTTGTTAAGCTCTATTGTGGAGGTGGCGTTCTGGTATATATATTTAAGAATTTGGGTATAGCGGCTATCTATTCTGGCGTTGGAGAGTGAATCCATTATTGCCTAGTGCTCAACGGTGTCAAACGCTTTTTGAAAGTCAACAAATACCATGCAGATATCCAGGTTGTATTCATAGAGCTAAATTAAAATCATACATACCTTTAAATGTATTTGCAATTAGATGTGCTTAGGTTTCGCTTGTTATGAGCCTATTTTTCAACGGGATTACACACACTCTCACCATTAGTCTAGACTCTGGAAACTATCTGGACAGGAACAATAGCCTCTAGTCACCTAATTGAGGCTTGCTGTGACCCATTGCCTCTGATTATCTGGCACCCTCTGAGTTATCAAGGACTCCTTTGTCAATAGCCCAAGTCACTGCAGATGGTGGACACCAGGTTTTGTTTGTGTAGAAGTGTTGTCTTGGAAACCATCTTAATTGTCCCAAGTTATTTTCACCACCATTTATAAATATTAAACGCTTTAATTCTTAAGCGAACTATGAATATATCCGACATATAAAATTCCTCGGCTGATTTTAGTTGTTCTATACTAAATATAATAATCGATATATAATTTAAGAATGAATAGCTTCTAGACTAGAAAAAATTTAAGTCCTTTTTCACATTAGTTTTAATGTAAATTATGTATCAGAATGTAATGGTAATTTTTTCGGTACATTGAAATATTAAAGGTTTTTCTAGCTCACTCAATCGCAAACACTAGGTCGTTGGGTAACGTAATTTCCTCTATTAAGGAATACATAATGCAACTTCCTTGAAACTATTAAGTTAAGATTATAGTTCACTAGGCTCACTATTATTATTGCTCACTCACTTTGATTTATAACTACGGCACTTATTTCAAATCCATAAAACGGATTTCTCTTCTTGATTTGTTAAACTTTAACTAACATTATACGAAAGCTTAGACTGTTGGATTTTAACGAGCATTATATGAAAGATTATCTCATCTCGGCGTTTTATTTATCGTAATATTTTCCTGTTGAACATTTGGGTAACCAGAATTTACTTTAGGGCATAAAAATAAGTGGCGCATGTATTACATACACTACTTTACGCTTTGAGAGCTAGTCGGCGCTCTTTAAGCACAGGTTAAGAAAGAAACAGTTCTCTTACTCCTTTGTTGTGCTCCCAAAAGCCGGCTTTTTTGCGAGCGGTCGTAAATCACAGCGAACACCTGCAGCTAACAGCTAGATGAGAGATATACGAGGCCGCGCGTCATTTTATCACAATGAATATATCTACGGGAAACGATTAATAACTGTATTAGTTACTTGAGGTATTCATAATAATATTTAGAGTAGTAGATGTTCAACTTAATAAAGGGTTAACTTATGGACTAAATTTGATACGTATTAACAACAAATGTAAAATAAAAATGTTTTAATAATATTTGCGAAATGATGCAAAGAACTTCCAACAATTAGTTTATTCTAATTTAAATTACAAAAATTATCCGAACGACAATCAGTACGTTCTCGACGTGTGCATGAAAAAAAAACATAATTTACTTCCGAAGAAGGTTAAGAAATGTACACGAAAAAATCCAAAGGCAAAAGACTTAAGTTACAATGCAAAAATAGATATCCATAATGCAATTTCTGATTTATACACGTCAAAGACTAATATAATCCTTCAGAAACTTTTTAATATTATAGACTAAAAAATATCATCATCACTTAAAATGTCCTCATCTTCTGAGTCGTCCTCAAATGGCGCAATGGATCATTGGTGCTATTTCGACATATAGAACTCGTTCTCGATTCCACCAATCCCATATTAATTTCTCCGTATGTTCCACAGATTTCTTCCAGTACTCCGGCGTAATATAATTTAATGAATCTTGCCAAACAATTTGCACTTCATCTGAAGTAAGACCATCGTTCACGTGTATTACGTAATATTGCCTCAGGCCATATTAATTATATTGCGTTAAACTGGCAATGGTATGCGGGCAGTCGTAAAACCTCATGTCCATTTTCCCGTAATATTTTATCTACGGCATATATTTTTGGTTTTTAATAGATTTTGTCATTAAAAGAAGTTCTAATTTCAGCATATTGGGTAAAGGATTTTGTTTTTGTTTTATTAGCCAGTCATAAATATCATTTTTCCTCGAGAATGAAGTAGGTTGTTTATTTAAGATTCTTGAATGATAAGATGCGCTGTCTGCGGAGTATCTAAATTTGGAATCAGTTGTTCTTTTAATCACTTTTCAAACAGTTTACAGTTCATATTATCATGGGAGTGCATACTTTTGGATGTTGAAGAAAACAGTAAACTTGCACCTGGAAGAAATCCTGTTGAAGAACCTGCATGCAAAATGATGAACCGTTTTCCCGTCCCACATCCCTTTCTTTTCTTGACACTTTTTACAGACTCGTCCTGCCAAGATTTCAAACCACTTCCGTTAGAAAATATCCAAGTCTCGTCTAAAAATACCACTTTTCTAAATTTTGAATTAACATTTTCCGTGTATTTCTTTAAAAACTGGATACGCTGACTTGCTATATGTGGGAACTCGCATAAAAGTCTTCGATTACAGTCCTTTTTATATCGAAAACCCAACATTTTTATTAATTTTGACAACGATTTTAGTCCAATTTCTAATATGCCTCAATTTTTTAAAGTTTCTTTTAAAACTTGAAGGGTTATATTAGTTTTTGATGTGTATAAACCGTAAATTGCATAACAAACATCCATTTTTACATTGTCACTTAAGTCTTCTGTCTTTGGCTTTTTTCGTGTACGTTTCTTAATCTTCTTCGGTAGTAAATTATGCTTTTTGTCATACATAATTTTCTGCACAGTCCTTATACCGATTCCCAGAGCTTTTGCTACTGTCTCCTGGATATTGGCCGGTGAATTTTCATTTTCGTAATATTTTATTAAATTTAATACCATTTTTTTCGCTTGTGGATGCAAAAAACCCGAAAATTGTTTTCTATTATTCATTTTGTCACTGACTTGTCAATGTGACTTTGAAGTGACATCGCTCAAAGATTTTTGCAACTACTGGTATTTATGTTTATCCTCTTTTTTCATGTGAAAATATCATAGGTCTATCTAATTCATCCTCCGGATTTTATGCGGAGGATATCATTACACGTAATAAAAGAAAAACAAACCTAAAAAGTTTGTCGTTGATAAATCGTATGACCCGCAGGATAACACTGCTTTTGACTATACCAAATGAACATTTTTTAAATGCCTTAAATGGATTCATGATAACTTTATCGCAGTTTTGAGTCGGTAACTGTATAGGTGACTTAATATGAATCAAAATCACTACAAGAGCCATTGATCCAATGCAAAGGTTTTAACGCTCACTCACGCACATAAAACCAAACCACAATACTGTTAAGTATTTATATAAAATAAGTTTTATATGAAAGCCCTATTGTTGACATTAAATCCCTTTTTAAACAGTGTGCTCCTAACAGATATCTTAAAACATTTTGATTTTAATATTAACATCAAATAGTCATAGGTGCTTTAAAATATAAATTAAAATGTTTTATAAAGCCTTCTTAAATTGTAAATTACGATTTATATGATTACTTTAAATATCAGAAGCAAAGTAAATATCTTAAAATAAGGAATAGACAATTTACAACCCCACACAAGTCATCGTCCCAACAACGTAGCAAATCGTTTTCCTCTTCAAGTTGCATCTTTGCATTTTTCAAATAAACTACCCCTAATTTTGGCGATAGGTAATTAAACAAAAAAATATTGATATTTAAAAGAACTCAAATTGATCACAATCGGTTCATGCTAGGCTAGGCAGAGGTCATTTATAGTTTTGAAGGGTAAATGTAAATTTTTAGAGCAAAACTAGTAATGGTATATTATTAACAAACAAAATCTGAGAAAAATCATTATTATGCCCATTTTACTAGAATTAATTTCTTGGCCAAATTTCAGTAATAAAAATTAATAATAAACAACTTTTTAAAAGTTCTTTAAACATACCCTGCTCGATCTTGAGAAATTCGGAAAGATGACACATTTCCCCTATTTATTCATCAACACTGCAGTAAGAAGAATAACTAGCTTGAGAAGCCGTTTCCAGAAAGTTGCATTTAAACGCACTCTTGTTCCAAATTCTATATTTTTGCTCACCGCGTACAATGCTCCGTAAACACGTAGGTTTAAAATCTTAAGACACCACGTACCTAACCACAGCGAAGTGACCTGCCGACTGACCGCTAGAAGCGGCAATTCGTAGGTGCGGGAGGCGCGTCGGCAAGAGGGAAATTATTTGCGGAATAGCCAAGTGCTTGGACTATTTAGAATATATATAGACTCTGCTATAAGTTCTGATTCATTGTAATAGAACATCAAGCAAATATCTTGATCACTATTTCTATTAAATAGGTCCAAGCATAGCTGTAAAATTAACGAGGACTTAGGTGTCCCCATTTCTCCGTTTCTTCACAAATTTCCTTGTCCTTTTTTATCCTTTTTTGTCCCACTTTCACACACACAGATACACCTTTTCCTTTCTTCCTCTTTTTTTCCCTAACATCACTTAAGGCAACCATGGTACCTAGTACTTAGGCCTTCAACCTTCCTGGTATGCTCATAGATACAAAAAATGCTTTTAAAGTCATAATTAAAAAACACGAATTGTATTTCTCCAAAATGTTTTTTGAAAATTCTAAACTGAAATCATCCATTTAGCTTGATTTAGCTAAAAACGCTATCGATCACGCCTATTTTCCTTTTAACAAGGACAATATTTCGAGTATTATTTGGAACGGACATTTCACACGTCGTTAGTTTTAACACGTTACGTGTCTAAATACTCGTTCGTTTTTTTTGTTCCTGGACGGAAATAATGAGCAGCAAACACGATCAGCCTGCATTGCATTTCTGTGTGATTGTGGACGGATATCTCAAACGTGTATTATACTTCTGGGCTCTTGTAAATATTAGATTTTTCCGATTTTTGTCATTTTTTTATTGACTGATAAAACTTACCTCGAAATAAACTATTACAAAAAAAAACTCTTGGAAAAAGCACTTCTGCAAATACAAATTTATGTAAAAATCTACAGTTTTGGAAATCGTTATTAAAGTCTACTGTTGTTTTAATTATATTAAAATTACATGCCGAACAAACAATATTACAGTATTATATACCTAATTTATCGTATTTTTATTTTAGTTAAAACTCAAACTTAAATATACTTTAATGGTAAAAGAGAATATAGTTTTTGTCAACAAAATGTGATCTATAAAAATAAGAAACTTTAAGCCATAATAAAATCCTTCATTACAATATTTAATATAATAAAATATATTTAAAAGCCTTGTAGAGATTTTAGCCACAGAACCTAAAATACATAGGTAACAAAAAAAAATGTATGGTACGCTCACAAACTGGCATCGTAAAATTCCTTCAAGTGGTAGTAAGCTTTTGCTTCTAAGCTATATTTAACTTTTTTAAACAATTAAGATTTTTTTGCGTTTATAGAAATTTTAATTCTTTACCAAGGTTTTTCTGGGGATAGGAAGGACGTTTCAATTCTGTCTAATATTTGATTGGTAAAATTACATGTTTTTTATGTATGGCAGATACAGATTCGAGAATCGATAGGTAAGTAAGTGTTCAAATTTTATATCTCACAAAAACTGGTCTCCAATGGTCTCGGGCCCCAGGTTTTGCACATTTAAGGAAACATTTTTGCAAAATAAAATTAGATTTAAAAAGTTATTGTCCGCAGTAACCCCAAAAGGTACCATACTTTTTTACAGAATTTACAGATGTAAGGTATGCCATTCTTGCTGCAGTAATGCCAAGTTCATTTGAAATAACTTAACTCCGCCCCTTTAATGCAGATATGATTAGCCAACGAGCACTTTTCTCGGACATAGGGTACAACCAAAAACACCGTGTTTCTTCTCGGATATATATATATATATATATATATATATATATATATATATATATATATATATATATATATATATATATATATATATATATATATATATATATATATATATATTATATATATATATATATATATATATATATATATATATATATATATATATATATATATATATATATATATATATATATATATATATATTCAATTCAATTGAAAAAATACTTTATTGACATAAAAAAAATATTCCGTTGATAAAGCTAATTAAAGTTAATTTAATCTAAAAAACTAGAATAAAAATTAACAACTTTTTAAGTGTCTTCTTTCATGTACAACTCATACATGACTAGTAAGAGCTCTGGCTGGAATTGGTAAAGACAAATCTTGAGTCCGATGCGTGTTCCGGGAAGTTGTAACGCTGGACGCCAAGGCAACTCTTGCAGACCAACGAAAACGGCTCGAGAATAAACAAGGATGTGAAGATACGAATTTTCTGAGAGGAGAAGTGAGGTTTACAAGATTCCCTTTGATTGACATCAAAAATGACGCGAACATCCTTCTTTTGCAGTACTAATAGGATATTGAGCAGATACTGGCTACTAAACCCCCAAAATGGAATGCCATATCTGAAATAGGACTCAAAAACTACAAAATAGACCGTCCGAGCCAACACAAATTCAAGTTTTTTCCTCAGGACTCTAATAGCAAAGCATCCTGATAAGAGTTTTCTTGCCAGTCCCATAATATGATTTCTAAGTCGGAGGTTCGCGTCAATATGAAATCCCAAGAATTTAGCTGCAGGCTTTTCTTGCAGCGGATCGTTCCCTAAATATAAACCCTGCATGTTATACCTAAATCCAATTTCAATTTCAACCTTTTGTATAAAAGAATTCTATAGAAAACCAAACGTCTTTCCCTTAGTTTTTGCAGGTTGCAATATTTGAGGCTTAGACTATAATAATTCAGATACAGTAAGTTCCGATTAAACCTAATTTTGAATTCTTTCTATGCCGGAAATATTCTTACCATATTGAGGATTCTAAACAGTACACGCAAATTCAAAGTGACTTCGAATAAATGAGTTGTAGATAATAATTATAGGCATTGGATGCTTAAAGGCAATATAAAGCCTAAATTTTTCCAAGCCTTCCTCACTATAGACTGTATATAAGCCTCAAACATTAGCTTGCTATTAAGTATATCCCCAAGATCTCTGATATTTAAAATTGATTCCATGGATAGAATAAATATACTCGTCAGATGTTAAACGAGAAAATCTAATAAAATTACATTTAGAAATACGAAATGAAAGAAATAACTGATTTTTGTCACAATACTCATTGAAACGGTCTATATCAGAATTAAGTTACGCGACATGATAATTCTGGAGATTTTCGGGTAATTGTTATAAAGTGAAAATTCAGAAAAATAAAAACATTCTGCTATATCGTTTATAAAAATATCTGAGACACATTCTATGTATAAAAAATTTGAAAGATATATGAAGCAGAAGCGATTCAAAATGGCTTGAAAAATTGATAAGGGCCACAATTAAAGTTAACTATAAAAAAAAACATGCGAGTCTGGTCCACCCTAATTTTTTAAAGCCCTCTAAATAATATGTTTCATTCATGGAATGGCTAAGTCCTTCGTAATTTTAAATTTAAAGATATAGCATTTGTAGAGTTAATAATCAAAAGTGTTAAACACTGGCCCGTAAACTCATGTTATACAAAAATCGTACCTGCATCCAAAAAACCATCAGTTTAATGAACATTTCACAATTTTGCAGAAAATTTTTCATTTGGAAGAACAATGTTTGCGAAACTGCCATTTAAACATACACAGCATTACTATTTTTTACTCCGTTTAACTTAGCTGGCTGTATCAAAACCGAATGTTCGACGAGCTAGTTCTCGCATAACATTTTATTCGACATTTAGTTTCGATATAACGGTTTTTTTATGAGAGATCCATTAACAGACATCAAATATTCAAAGGAACTGGTTATTTTCGTGCTTTTTGTACAGATCATATCATATAAAGGGAGCGTATTACTTTTGGTTACATTTCGGTTCTGTTTTATCTTTTCTCATTATAAATCATTCTGTTCCATTAGATAATTACTTAATTTAATAAATACCAAAACTATAACAAACTATTATAAGGTCTATGCTTGATAGTTTCAGAAAAGGAAGAAAATATCAATTTTATTAATTTTGATGCGTTGGTAGAATGTAGTAGAAAAAGTTTAATAAAATACCTTTTTTATAAGCCGACGTTTCGAATGTTTATATTGACATGTTATAAACAAGCTGTAGGTAGGATTTGATAATCAATTCAAATCTACATGAAGAAAATCCAGTACCAAAGGTTCTTGCAGATATTTTGTGTGCTGCGAATGAAACTTCTTCCAGTTTGCTTCCCAAGAAATGTAAGGAAAAGTACAAAAAAACAATATAAACAATTTTGTCACTGGATCAATGAAAAATGTAGAAAATTAGATGAAACAGTAATGTTTCTTTTCTTAAAAGGTAAGCTAACTGATAAGAAATTAAGGTTGTTAGACAGTATATTTGACAAGGGGGAACGCTTTTTGATAAAAATTCCAAATGGAGATCATGTGTTGGTATGTTATTGATATATGATAGTTATTTATTGGTATTAACGGAGTTTGTAGACTAGCAGAATTATGTAATTTAAAAGCCGATAACATCCAAGACAGTGGATCAATCTTGGTTCTAATTTGGCACGATACAGAAATCAAGAAAAAACGAACATTTACGGTGACTTCAGATTTCAATGCTTATAAAAGTTATATCAAATGTATACTCTTTTAAGGCCAGTTAAGGTTAACTGTAGAAAATTTTTTTTATGTCATAAAAACAAGTATACCTCGCAACCAGTAAGAATCAACAGTTTTGCAAAAATGCCTCAAATTGCAGAGTTATTGCTTCTTTCACATGGCAAAGAACATGTGCAACCTTTCTCGCCAAGATGCAGAAAAGACATGAAGGTTGACAGTCCACCACTGTAGAACAGGGTTATGTGGAGGAAAATAACAATGGTTTTAAATTCCGTCTTGAGCTCTGATTTGATATAATAGTGGTTAATTTTGGTGCTTTGATGGAATCCTAGGTATCGGTATGTTTCTTCTTTGAGCATGTTATCTATAGTTTCATTGTTGATTGTTTCCCTCGTAGGGTGTCCTTTCCGCTGTCCCTTGTGGATATGAAGTAGCTTGCATTTACTTATACCAAAGTCCATGTTGATGTCCAGGGTAAACGTTTCTGTGATTTTAAGGAGTTCCTTTATCTGTGCCTTTGTGCTTGCATATAATTTTATGTCATCCTTGTACAAGAGATGGTTTATTTTGTGTAGGTTATTTTTTTTGATGTTTAATTTGGAATCCGAAGTTTGTGTTATTCACTGTGTTTGAGAGTGGATTGAGACAGAAGCAGAACCACAAAGCGCTGAATGAATCTCCCTGGAATATACCTCGTCTGATGTAGATCTCTTCTGTTTCGATGTGCTCTTTTTGTGTTCTCAAGTTGATTTTAGTTTTCCATGATTTGCGTAAGAAATTGCCTGATGTTTTTATTGACTTTATATAATTCTAGTACTCTGGTTAGGCAAGTGTGGGGTATCGGATCAAAGGCTTTTTTATAATCTATGTAACCAGTATGAAGGTTTCTATAATTTTTTCTGGTTTGTTCCATCATGACACTGTCTACAATGAGCTGCTCCTTGTATCCTCGGCTGTTTTTCCGCCACCCTTTTTGTTCTTCTGTTAGAATGTTTTTGTGTG
Organism: Kuschelorhynchus macadamiae; assembly: GCA_030620095.1. Classification (NCBI taxonomy): domain Eukaryota; kingdom Metazoa; phylum Arthropoda; class Insecta; order Coleoptera; family Curculionidae; genus Kuschelorhynchus; species Kuschelorhynchus macadamiae. The sequence goes on from JAUTXW010001412.1 coordinate 287,936, forward strand.
CTAGATGTTGTTCTATTCTCCTATTAATTGTGGCTGTGATGGTTTTATATAGGGTTGGAAAGCACGTAATAGGTCGGAAATTTGACGGGTCCTTATTTTCTGAATTTTTGGATTTAAGGTATGTTATTCCTTGGGTGAAAAAACTGGGAAGTGTGCTAGGTTTTAAAATAATTTCGTTAAGTTGGCGAGTGAGAGCTTTATGTGTGGAGGTAAACTATTTGTACCAGAAGTTATGAATGTTATCTATTCCAGGACATCTCCAGTTATGCGTGTGTTTGATTGTTTCTGCAACTTCTTGTGTTGTCATTGCAAAGTCCTCTTGTTCTTCTAAGCACTTGTGTCTGTCGTTATTAGTGTGTAGTTTCGGTTCTGACCAAATACTTTTCCAGTATTCTGTGATCTCTTGTTTGGTCGGTGGTTCTATTACTCGTGCCTCCTCATTGCTCGTGATTTTTTGGTAGAACTGTTTTTCGCTTCTTCGAAACGGGTTTTTAGCGTCCTTTCTTTCATTTAATTCTTTGTATCTTCGGAGTCTTGCGGCATACACAGATAATTTTTGCTTCAGAGTATCAAGGATTTCTGTAAGCCTGTAATCAGGAGATGCAGATTTGATTTTCTCTACACTTTGTGTGATACGTTTTGACTTGTTGCCGTTCATGGATTGGGTAAGATGTCCCAATTCTTTTCTAATTTTGTTAATTTTGTTTTCGATCCTTATCTGCCATTTGAATTTTGGTTTTATGTTGTTGGGTTTTCTGTGTCGTTGCGGGAATTTTTGATTGTTCTGTGTTATCGTGGTTATAGCTGCTGCGTAGATCACTGTATGAATGTCCTCAATTGTGCTCGCATTCGTTATGTACTCGGGAATTATGTGTTCGTTGATGGTCTTTAGGATTTTATGTGTGTCCCGTTTGAAGATTACACGAGGAATAGGATCTCTTGTTGTAGGATCGGAGCCTGACTATTTGTTTAGATGTCACTTCATTTCTACTTTGATTGCTTGTGTGAGAGACGGTCTGAGGTGTAGCTGTGTGTATGGTGCTTTGGGCTAATGATTCACTTGTCCTGTGTGCTGTATGGTGCTTGTCATCTATCGTGGGTTATTACTTCGCCTCTACTGAGCATTGAGTGAGGTTGCAGATCCTCTTACACAAAGTTGGGCTGGTTTGTATGTGGGATCGGTTCGGCATCTGCCCTGCTGTCCTCAATGTTGGTTGATGAATGTTTAGTTCAGCAGCTACCATAGCTTTGATGTTTTTCAATGCGAGTGGGGTGAGCTTACTGGTCTTAGTGATGACTATTTTTTGATCTATTACTCTCTGTTCTGTGATAAGTGATTTGTATTTATTATTATTATTATTATTATTATTATTATTATTATTATTATTTGTGTTAAAAGAATTTTAAAGGCACTCATGTGAAACTTTCATATGAGGGCCTTAAAAATATACTTTTAACACTTATCCCATAAAAACTATTTTAAAATTACATTTGAATAAAATTTTAGAATTATTATTGAAATTAGTGGAAATCCTAAAGTCCCATATCCGACACAATAATGGTTGGTATGTAAAAAAGTGTTCAGTTCTTAACGATTTTCAATTTAACAATATGACACATTACTAAAACGAAATGCGAAAAATTATTATTATTTATTTCAATAGCTGTGATATAAAAGTATGGCCAACAGAGAGAGAACGAATTGCACATCCTCGTATTTATGATCCTCACTTACGCTTCCTCGCAATCTTTAACGACTCAATATTAAATATTGTCGTAAAATGTGCGCGTTACATTCTCCCCGCCAACATAATTAGGGTGCAGTAAATCTTGAACGAGCGTTTAATATAGTGGTAATTTAATTTAGTACCAATAAACATCAACTATAAACAACTTTAATATTCCCACAACCTTGTTTCATTGTTATTTTCTTTTATTTGCCCATTTTGTTTCCCTCGAACGTCGATAGATGATTTTATTACGGTTACATGCGTTTATGGCCTTAGGGGATTGTGGTTTATTGGTACGTTGAAATTAGGCGATCATAGGCAAGTTGAAATTAATAAGATGTTATTTTAATTACTAGATATAATAATAATCACTTATAATCTCCCTAGTGTTTGAATTATTACCGAACATTTTTTCGAGATCACGAATTTTTTTCGAAAACTATATTTCGATTTTAGTATAATAATTTATTTAGAAATGTACAGAAGCAGCTCTTTTCTTGTATTTTTTATTCATTCGAAATTACTAAGATTGGTGGGATTGAATTGAAAGTATGTAACTTAAAACAAGAGGATAACTAAATCAAGAAGGCTATGGAATTTTGTGTGTATTTTGTGCCTGTCAAACGGCTATAAACTAATCTTTCAGATCAAACCAATCCGAGTTAGAAATAGCAGAAAAATATACTTATAAGTTGTTTAAAATGGAAAAGTGAAAAATATGGTTTATGTGCATATTGCAAAGAAGTGGACCATATTAAAATGTACGATCGTTATCTAAAATACCTTACTGATCTAATTGAAAATTGTCACATTCAAATCATGGAAGATAATTTGTTTAAAAGAATACAGAACGTTTTGCTGATGATTTCGCCGAAGTTCTCTAGTATGTCTAAGCGTAGTACATCACTTGGTGGGAAAATATTATATCTACTTCATAAAACACCGATACCTATTAAGGGCCACTTTTTCAACCACTGCAAATCTTAATTATTCACCATTACAAAGAGAATAAGTCGAGGAGTTCATGAAATATTTCATTTCGCTTGTACAAAGTATAAATAAAATTCAAGTCTTAAAATAAATAAACAGGAGGTAAATGTAATAATTTATTATAAGGTATGTTACATATTCTCAAAATTATTATTACTAAAAAAAGTCGTATCGCAAGGCATGACATTTTAATATATGTTAAAAAATTTCCACTTATTAATTTCAGTTACGTCGACGAAAATTTCCGGAAATTTTGTTGGTTGCTATGGTAACAAGTTAGAATAACAATATTCGACGGGGTTACAAAATAGCGGTATGAAATTTTCACTGAAATTGAGTTTAAAAAGCTATGTTGCTCTTGGCACGGTTAATTATACTGAGTTTAACTCTTTTATCTCCAAGAATAAGTTATTCGTTCACTGGTAAGAAAGATTCTAATCGTAAAAAAAATTCACCCTCCGGATTTTTTTCAAATCTTCACGTTTCAAGGTTTATAGATGCCAATGCCATCGCTCATTGACGTGCAAACCTAGATAGAAAAAAGGTCGATTTTAAAAAATAATTGCGATTTTTGTGTTGAAAATGTTGATCTTAGATTCCTATTCAGCATCATCAAGAAGCCCTCTATACCAAATTTCGACAACATATTTCATTGGTTTTCGAAGATATGAGCTTTCAAAGAATACATTTTTTGGCAAAGACAAAATTCTCGTAAACTATTACCTTTTTCAAAAGACAATATTTTTACTTTTTTTATTTTAGGAAAGAAAATTGCTCTAAGATGTATTTTAAAATATGTTCGAGTTCTTCAAGGTTCTGTTATTTTGCTCGTTAATAACATTTATTATAAAGTTATTTTCTTACCTAAATTCATTAGACATGGCAGAAATAAACGAACAATGTGAAATAGTGATTTGGCAAAAAACAAACAACAAACAAATGTATGCTTTATTGCCGCAGGAAAATTGTTACAATTTTATGGACAAAGCGAAATTTACCCTAAAAGAAAAAACAAAATATCGAAAAAAAAATCATATTTTTCGATAGGTCAATGCAAATACATAAATTGTATATATAATCTTTGTTATATTCGTATCATTGCCATAGAGCGGTTAATGAAGCCAGGTGACCTTAACAATAGGGAAATAAACAATACATATCTATTTTGTTATAGTTATACAAGCAAAATAACTGAAGTTAATCAAAAAGTGTACTGAACTAATATAGTAATTAAAGTGTATTAAAGAAATGTATAACTTTAATCTAATACGTAACAAAAACAATTAATTTTAACCGACTATCAGACAGTTCATTCCTCTATAAACTGATTTTTAAACTCTATGCTAGCAGTTGAAAATTGACACCCAAAAAGGTTTAAGTAAGCAAACAAGTAAAAAACATTTTAATGAGGCTTATTCATTATAAAAATCATTAACGCAGTAAATAGGTCTTTCAATGAGGTTCGCTTTAGTTTTTTTTTTTTCGAAAGAGTGCAAACAGGGATAGTTTTTCAATATTCTGGGAGATGATTGTAAAGTTTTATAGCGTTGTAGATAATTGATTTTTTATTAATTCTATGGAAGGAATGGGAAGGTATATGTCATGTCTAGAGTTTCTGGTAGGTTATACGTGTTGTGGCCTTTCCGAGAAAGTCTTTATATTTTTCTCATCAAACAGACGGTTTTTAAAATAAATAATGAGGAAGTGTTAATATTTCATGTTTTTTTAAATATTATTGGCAGTGCGCTCTATTATTTAGACCAAACAAATAGAGAAATAAGAAAGTCTGGCAGAAGACACGTTCAGTTCATTTGAAACTGATCGAATGGCAAGGCAGGCGATAGAAAGTTTTTTTGCTAAGGTGTCCATGTTCTTTTTTAAGTTGCTATTTATATTTAAATTCAGGAATTTAACCGACTGAACGTATTTAATATTGCTGTTAAGTAGCTTATAAGATAAGGCCACCGTTTTATCCAACTTGAAGCAAAGCAGATTGGAATCGGACCAAGCCTGTGTAACCAATGTAAAGACGTTGTATAAAAATCACTCCATGTTATGCTTGTGTCGTCAGTAAAGAGAGAAATTTTTCCATTAATTTTTAGGTCGGTGACATCACTAATGTATAACAAAAAAAGAATTGGTCCCAAGACCGAACCTTGAGGGACTCCACTTGTAATCAATTTACAATCAAAATCAGAACTATTTGCCCTTACAAATTGTTGCCTATTGCCAAGATGAGATTTAAACCAATTTAAATAAATACTACAGATTCCATAAAAATTTACCTTGCTTATCAAAATTTCATGACTAACACAGTCAAAGGCTTTTGCATAGTCACAAAAAACTGAGGCGGTGGGGTGGTTGTTATTGAGGGATAAGTAGACGTCGCTAAGCAACAAGAACATGGCATCATCCAGGGATATTATCTAATGTTTAAGGAAAAATGGCATAAGATGATTCTTCAGTAACCTTTCAATGATTTTTGATAGCACTGGTAGTAGAGCAATTGGGCGATAATTGCAAGAGTTATTTTTTTCGCTCTTTTATGAAGAGGAATAATTATAGCTGTTTTAAGACATTCAGGAAATATACCTTTTATAAAGGTTTCATTTATTAGCGTTGTAAGGGCCTCTATGACTGGGAACGGCAGGTTCAGTAATATTTTAATTGATAGGCCATCAGTGCTACACTAAGATTTGCTTGTGATGTTATTTATTTCTTTCAATAGTTCCATGCTGCTAACAGGGCTTATGAAAAAAGCTATCAGCGACATTTTTTTATGTCTAAAGGGGGCGAGATACCAGAGGTAACATTTTTGCTTACATTAATAAAATAATTATTTAGGTCATTTGGCCTTGGCAAGATCTGAATCACAGGGATTGATTTGTTTCTGAGGTCATTGATAATGAACCAGATTTCCTTTGAAACTTTTTTAGACGTTTTTGATAGTATATTTTTTTGCTGACTTGATTAGTTTAATATCTTCCTATAATTAGAAATACAGTCGAGAATAGGAATGGAGTCGGTGAATTTTTTTATATATAAGAGAGAACACATATATTTACCAGAAATGCGTAGTCCTTTCGTGGTCCACGGTTTATGACGCTTAGGTTTGATAGTCTTTAAGACAGCTCTAAAACATTTTCAAATTCAAAAAATTCCAGTCGGTGTTTAAGCAAATATTATGAAAGGAGAGGTCTCTGTAAGGGCCTAAAAGGAATACTAAATATGGAAAATATTGCTTCGTGACCGGAAAGACCTGTGCTACAAACTGAGATTGAACCGCTGAGGGAGAAAAATCAGACGCCACGTAATCAATGATAGAAGAAGGGTATTTCTAGTTGGAAACGATACATGCATTGCAAGACCGAAATAGTCGAATATAGAAATTAAATATTTCTGGCTGACACAGACAGTAGCATAGTCAATATTAAGGTCTCCGCAAAGAATTTTTCTGCCTTTTACTGGTAGACTATCTAGCAAATTTAGCAGCTTATTAAAGGAAGATTATACATCAGAATTTGGTGATCTGTAAATACAGATTACATAGAGATCAAGGTTTTAATTATATACTATAGAAAATTCAAAAAAGTTATCCGCTTACAAATGGTCTTATTTAGTTACCGAGACGAAATCCTCATTTAGAGAAAGAATCAGTGTTCCTCTATGAGCTGAGTTATTTCTGTCATATCTAGCTGTTGGTGGAAAATCTCTCCACATAAAAGGGTTTGTTTAAATTCAGCCAGTGCTCAGTAATTGTAACAAGTTGGGGGAACTCTCATTTGAAGGTGGATCGTTCTCTCCGAAGTTACATAGAGCCTGTAGGAAGCGAAATCTGCTGCCACTTCTTCTGTACTGAATACATAAGCATCATGAAAGTTGTAGTAAATCTTATGCAGGGTTTTATCATCTATAGGAATGCCTTCAGAAGCCAAAAACAGCTTGGCAATAGTTCACGAGAATTTTGCCTTTAAAATAGAAAAAAATGCATTTTTTAAAAGCTTGTTTTTCCGAAATCTAATGTAATATTTTGTTGAAATTTGGTAGATGTGGGTTCTAGATGATGCTGAATAAGAATATAAATTAAAATTTCCATAAATTTTTTTTTCTCAGAAAATCCACCTCGCTTTTCCCACCTAAGCTGGCACCTATTAGTGATACCAAATTGAAAATTTTTAAAACAGTCAGATTTTAAATCTATATAAAGCACTAATTTTTTTAACTGATCGGGTAAAGAATTTCTGAGATATAGGGAGGTACTTATAAAAAAAGATCACACTGTATATGTAGAATTTAAAAAAATTCGAAAAAAAAACTGGAAAAGACAAATACATATTCAAATATATTTCTTACACAAAAAAAAACAGGATACATTTCAAATGATATTAAAATCCAGCCTCACAATATAAATTTGTTATTGCAAAATTCATATGTTATCATGTATATAATATCTCTGATCCATTATGATACACAGATACTAACAATATTATAATTAAACATTGATCACATCCAACGTAACTAATTAACTAATCTCGTAACATATTTCACACAATAACATGTTTTCACCTCATTCGCGACCACTATTAAAACAACTATTCATGTTAATATGCGATGAGCCATGTATCTTGTAGAAGAATAAAAATGTCCGTGTGTATTTTTCTTTCCGAGTGAAATTCGATAAAATTCTACGCAGAATGACCGCATACATAAATCTTCGAAAAACGCCACCCTACTACTGCAGACTATTGCAATTTACGGTGATGTATGGATGCAATATCGCAGTCTTATCAATGAAACCTTTTATTATGTGTTAATAAAACTTTATTTTAGTACTTTAGTTGTGAAGTTTCTGGTATCTGTTGCGATTCTTTTACGTAGCGAGAAGTAGTGTCATGTTCTGGATTGTGTAGGGCAGTTCAAATAAATTCAAAATATTTTATTATAATCTTCCCAAAGGTATTTCAGACGAATTAAAATTGGAAAAGTTACATCGTGGGTGACTCGAACCCAGGATCCCTCATTCCAGGCAGACGCTCTGACCACTGAACCACGAAGACTATGAATTCAACACGAACAGCGACAATTTAAACTAGCTAACCCGGCAAACCTTGCTCTGCCTTTTCCGTCAGATGGCGCGATGAGTTTCCAGTAGAATTGTAAGAAAATGAGGCGCATTTACCACATCGTCCAAAATTGTTATTGAAGAGAAACACATTGTTTTCTTTTTTAATACGCAACAAAACAATGCAAAAAATAATGTTGAAAGGTCTCGGCAACCAGACTATCATTAAAAAAAAATCATGTAAATTGGTGCAGTACAACTTTTCAACGAACTTGCTGAAAAAGCTGGCTTAATGTTTTAAATATATAGATTATTCAATTTTATGTTAGTGGATTTTAACGATACTGCAACCTTCGGTGGCTGCAAACTAAGGAGGGTGTTAAAGGGGTATTTAAATAATTAATAATTAATTTTGGGAAATTATAATAATAATATAGAGACAATGAAAAGGCAGCAATTCATATTTTTTTAGTTGATTAAATACACATTGTATCTGTCTTCGTTAAAATGAAATAAATAAATTTACAATTAAGGATTAAAATACTTACAAAGATTTGTACAGAACACCCGAAATTCTTATATATCACAATTTAAGGATGTCACCATAACAGAAAATTTTTTACTCTTTTGATAGTCGTGGGAAATGACCTCAACCCAAACGTATACTGATGAAATAAAAGTGAAAGTTTGAATAAATGAATGAAAGTTTATTTGTGATAAACACGCAAAGGTATTTTCATACGTCAAAAAAACAAATAGTTAGATACAACTGAATAAATCCAACTTATTAAAAGTTAAAACTAGGATAAACTTTACGAGTATAGTTAAATAAATTTTCCTTTACATATAGAAGGCAGGCCAAAATGTAAATGCAAGGTAAAGTAAGGATTTTAAGATCAATAAAGGCATCACGACTACCTGTTCTGTATCCTAAACCACCAAGAACTCTAGTACAACGCTTCTGGACTACAAATACTTTTAAAGCATGTGTAGAGTGACCCCAGCACAGCACAGCATAAGACAGGTGTGGAAATATATATCCGTAGTAAGCTGAGAGAAGGGCATTTCTAGACACAATCCCTCGAAGATTTCTAATAGGAAACATTTTTGCTGAGTTTTTTTACTAAATTGACCATGTGGCCTTCCCAAGTCAGCGCCGAGTCCAAGTTGATTCCCAGAAATTTTACAGGCTCCAGATGATTTGATTCAATGGGCCTTAGGGTAAAATCAAGCATCTGGGAATTACTCTGATTAATACTTAGTTTGTTTAATATAAACCATGACCGAATGTCATTCCTGGTATTCGTAACCTTTTCCTCCTGACTTATTTAGAGCTGTAGTGTCATCCACAAATAAAATAACACCACATTCAGGGTCAAAGATGGAGTTGCTAATATTCATTCACGTATACCAGAAACAAAAGTGGGCCAAGGCCCTGAGGCACTCCATGTTCCAACCTACAAATTGTTGACATACTGGCTGCGGTTTAAAAAATAGGATTTTATCAGTTTATACTCTTTTTACTGATGTTATATTTCAACAGTTTTATTCAGTGTATCTTAATTAATATCTTCTCTATATAGGATGGAAGATTTCACTGTGGTCAAAATGGGATCACTTTCCGGACACTAATTTAGTGTTCTGATTTCGTGAAGTAAAGATTCCTGAAGGTGCATCATGCAATCGAAGGCGAAACATCCGGAAAGTGATTCCATTTTGATACGATCTAATCTCAAGAATCATGATTTCTTAATCTTCGGTATACTTACATTTAAAAATGGTAGACAATTAACTGTAATCTGAGTTTAATTCAGAAAAGAAGAAGAGATATTGAGATAAATTATATTGCATATTACCGTTATTACTCAAGTTAAAATATTTAGGGTGGAAAACAAGACTTCAAATTTTCCATAGCTTTATTCGTTCCGAAAATTCACAAAAACGATTTTTGAGTTCTAATTGCGAGATCAGTTTAACCCTTGGTAAAATTAAAAATAAAAATTTGAAAAGTTTTTTAAAATTTTAAGTATTTTTTGAGATATGATTTTTTTGATAAAATTAGATTATTAAGTTTTAACGTTTTATTATCCTTTTGATGTAAAGTTTTCATTTTGGAGAGCCCTTTTTTATGATCTGTAGAGTCTGCATTACCATAAAATTTACAGGGCAGGGAAAAAATATATTAATATTTTATTTAATTTTATTGTTTTACGATATCTTCCCTTATATTCATACTAATATTCACTATTATTAACCGCTACAGTAAATTTCCGCAAATATAACCATTGAATTGTTTCAGACTAGTCCGGATGGTAACGTCACTACCAGCGTCCTAACCTTTAAACCAACTGTTGAAGATGGCGGAAAATACCTTTCTTGTCGTGGTCAGCAGCCGTTAATACCCGACAGTGGCATCGAAGATGGGTGGAAACTAGATATTCACCGTAAGTACTCTTATATTTCACGTTCAAATTAATTAACTTATGTATAAATCAAATGTCCCATAAACCAAGGATGGGCATCTACATCACAACAATGATTCTGTAGCTTAGCCTAGAGTTCAAAATGACATCATTCCGCCATTTTTTAATATGCTATGAAACCACTTCCGCGTTATACTTAATATCCCCTGAAAATTGCATTCAAATTGATCAAACAATCTCGAAGTAATTGACGTACGTATGTAAAAAATACATAGGGCGAATTGAAAATGTTCTTCTTTTTCAAAGTCCGTTAATGTCATGATCAGAGCAGCTGAATGGTATTAAAATATTGTATTGTCATAGTTTCAAATCGATACGATGCAATTAATGTTTCTCCACAGAAAATTTACCACCCTGTTGGTCTCCTTAGAAGATGAATTTTCAAAAATATTTAAACACGTTATTTTATTTCTTTTGAATACTATTTTACAAAGTGTCATCATCGTAACTTTTTTTTTCTTAATACAAATTTTTTCACCCCTTTACCAATGAAATTTTGTAAAATTCCTCCTTAGTGCATCCCTAGGACACTCAAGGAATAGTTCCTCCAAATTTCAAATTTCTAGGTCTACCGGGTCACCCCCTTAAAAGATAAATTTTTAAAAATAAGAAAGGGCATATTATTTTATATTTTATTTGTTTTAAAAATTATATTTACAAAATGTCCCTACCATAACTTAATTTGTATTCTTCATTCAAATTTTGTAAAATCCCTTTAGACTGTGCATTATCATTTACGATACTGTTTTATAGCTATACATTTGAAACAATTAACTGTGAAAATATATGTATACCGGGTGTCAACGAATTTATTAGACAGGCCATAACTTTAAAAGTATTTTATGTATCAAAACGAAATTTGGTATAGGTAAATAGTACATAAAGAGAACAGTTTTCGCATATTTTCAACGATCCGGTCATTTCCGGTTTTACCGGAAATGACTCCAGTTTCGATTTTTTAAATGAAAAACTCTGTATATTTGTACATCTTTGGATTCCTAAGACATTTTTTACGCCTACTTTTTTTTATAGCCATTTTTAAAATTGCATCTAGGTGGCCATGACCGGACGACTAAGGACCTGAAATGATGACAGAATAATACAATCGCTAAGTTTTAGTGGCTAGTCTGATAGCTAGGAACAAGAGCAGTTGATTAAATCAAAATTTTGTGTCAAATGGCGGCCCTTTTTAGACAAGCATCTTTTGAAAAGATGATTTTTCTGCGAATCTAACGGTACTAACTTTTTTGCGATTGGATTAAAAATAAGCTCAAAAAATAAATAAAGTGTGCTATGGATATCCATGCTGGATATTAAGTAGGATTTTTTATTGTGACAGTTGGTTGATCACGATTACTTACGTTGGATCTATCTATGCGTCATGTCACGTAAAGTCTGCCCAGCCTATCTCTGTTGATGAAAAGAATGCGAATGCGCCTAATGCTAATGTGCAAATCTGTATCTTTGGCTAACAAATAGTTCAGAGTATTAAACAAAAATATAACTTCTACTAATTTCAATAACGCTGTAAAATGTAAAAGAACAATATTCGAGTTCACTGTAGTTGTTCAAAGTGCATTCCTCCTGGTTTACGACAGATTTCCGTTCGTTCAATTGCTTCTCTCATCACGTTGTGCAGCATTTGAGGTATAATACTTCTAAATACAGGTACAATCCTTTCTCCTAAGATTTCAAATAAAGAAATCGAGAACAGTGAGATCCGGTAAACGGGCGAGCCACCGTATTAGGCCATTGGTTGCAATAACTTTATTATTAAAATGTTCAATTAAATAATTAAGAACTTCTCTGGTATTGTGAGGTCGTGCTCCATCTTGCTAGAAGTGAATTCGGCGTAAAACTTCTAAAGGTAGATCATTACGATGTTGCTCAAATTCATTTTGGAGAAAGCCTAAGTACCTAACCCCTGTTAATTGGCCTTGAAATAAAATTGGCCCAATTATTCTGTTATAGTGTATCTAAAGTCAATTGAGAGAGCGGAACATTTGGGGCACGCTCAATTTACTACACCACTTATATCAAATAAATTTATTTTTATTCTGTTGACAGGTCTCCGTACAAACAGCGAACTTCGCGACACAGTCAACGTGGACTCATTATAAAACTTATGGGCGGAGTATTAGAGTTAAGCACTTTGATTGGTTATATCCGTAATTCAATTGGTTAGATTTTCGGAGACCATGATTTAACAAAAAATGCACGGGTCGATGCCAATGCTGTAGAATAAAAATGTCATTTTATTCTATTCATTGTTTTTACTTACCTTATAAAAGGAAAGTATTGTAATCGAGAAAAAATTACCCTTCGAGATTTTTTCAGATCTTTACGTTTCAGGGTGCCTAGATGCCGAATAACATTTTTCTCAATTGCGTCGGTCTGTCTGTCGGACTGTCTGTTCGCGGCATAGCTAAAAAACGACTTAATCGATTGACTTCAAATTTTGGTCAAAAATTAAGGGTTATATGAGGATAACCTGGCAACATTTTGGTAAAAATTGAATATGGCAAAACAAAATGACGACCTAGTGTGAATTCCTAAAAAACTATTTACCAATTTGCCTAACATTTTGCACAAAGACCAAGTATTATTTCGAAAATAACACACCGATTCCAGTCTGAAAAAATGCTTTTTTACTTCCCTCGTAAAAGGGAAGTATGTATCACCCTCCTAGATTTTTTCAGATCTTCACGTTTTAGGATAGCTAGATGCCGAAAAACATGTTTTTTCAATTCCGTCGGTCGGTCTGTCTATCTGTCTCTCTGTCTGTCTCTCTGTTCGCGACATAGCTAAAAAACTACTTACCCGATTGTCCTCAAACTTTAGTAAAAAATTAAGAGTCTATAGGGATGACCTGCTAACATTTTGGCAAAATGGCGGCCTATCTAAATGTTAAAACAATTATTATTAAAAAACTACTTATCCAGTTTATCCCAAATTTTGCACTTCGTCAAGAATTATGTTGGAATCAGTTGGTGACATTTTGGTACGAATCCAAGATCGCGGAATAAAATGGCGGCTTAATACAATATTTAAAAATTCAGCCTGAAAAAAATGCTTAATGGATAGATTTGAAATTGTGTGTCATAACTAATTGTGATATACGGATCAGCTAGTGAAATTGTGGTACTAATTCAAGATGGCCGAACAAAATGGCGGCCAAATAAAATGTTTGTAATCGTGAAAAAAAATCACCCTCTCAGATTTACATATCTTCACGTTTTAGCGTCCCTAGATGCCAAAAAATATGTTATCAATTTCGTCGGTCTGTCAGTTAGCGGCATAGCTTAAAGACCACTTACCCGATTGACTTCAAATTTTGACGAAAAATTGAGGTTTATATGGAGATGACCTGGTAATATTTTGGTAAAAATCCAATATGGCGGAACAAAATGGTGACCTAGTGAAGTTTTAAAAAAATTATTATTAAAAAACTGCTTATCCAATTTATCTCTATTTTTGCACAAACATCAAGTATTATGTTGGAATCAACTGTTAAAATTTTGGTAAGAATCCAAGATGGCGGCATAATAAAATATTTGAAAATTCAGCCTGAAAAAACTACTCAATAGATTGATTTCAAATTGTGTGCCATAATTAATTGTGGTATAGGGATCAACTAGTAACACTGTGCTACTTATTCAAGATTGCTGAACAAAATAGTGGCCAAATAAAATGTTTTTTTACCCTCGCTTTGCGTCGTTCAATAATCTAAACATTTGTGCGGGAAAGTGGATTTTCCGCTTTTGTTGGGAAACGACTAATGTAACTTCCAATACTTTCTTTTAATTAGTCCTAGGGTAATTTGGAAATTCTTGTTGAATTCCTTCAACAAAGCACCGTAACCTTTAATGCTAATCCATTTCAATTAACCTCTTTAAAGAAAAATTAAGGTAATTAAAGAAAAACGTCAGCTCAAATTCACGGAGAGTTGGGTAAACAAAAATCCGTTGAAAAATCAATTAGGAACAAAGCCAGAAAAAAGAAATGGTTTCGAATGTAGGGACGACCGATAAATTGTTGGTTTATTCGGGCGGAAACACGTAGTGGGAGTATCGATGTCGATTTTGTAGATATTTTTACTCGGAATTTCAAGTGGCAAGACATCGGCGTAGCTGACGGAACGTGAAAAGTTAAGTGAATATACTAATAACTACTACAACCGAATAAAAATAACATAGAATCAATCACACGAGGATGAGAACGTTATGGCATTGTTAATTGCGAGAATAAGAATAAGGAAACACCGTTTCCGACTGAGCTAACATCGATGTTTGAAATATGTTCAATAATCTTATTCATGCAATTAACAATAAGGAACATTTAGACGTGTACTTTTGTTTTTGTGTTGAAATTTATAGGTATGTGGCCTTTCAACAACTGGCCGCCGAATTTTGGGTATATCAGTACTTTCAGCACTAGGTCGGCCCTTTCTGGCTTCCTTTCCACAACTACTTAAAGACTTGGCAATATCTAGCCTAAAGTTTTTAAGTGGCATGTATTTTTTCTGGCCTAGAGCAACGCAGTCTTTTCTGTAAAGCAGCCATGCATTTACCACAGATACATCAAGGAGGTAAGCAAAAATACAAAAATACCATCTCTTTGCCTTATGGGGAGTTTTGTACAGACCCATTAGAGCGTTTGCTGTATCAACACCCCCCATATGTTTGTTGTACTGTATAACTATTGATGGACACTCTATATCTATTTTTGATTTGGCATTTTTGCAAAATCTTTTTACAGTACCTAGCGGTTCTACGCCATAAAGGGTACTTCCTAATAAAACAGGTTTATTATCTACCCATTTTGTAATGATGATACCTTTGTCTTTGTCAATTTTGTAGTCATATTTTCCCCGCCCTTGTTTTTGTAGGACTTTGTCTGTATCAATGGGACATCCAGCGATTCTATTGCTGCGTAGTGTTCCAAGGCTATATATTTTCATTTTATTTTTGAGATAAAGGAAAAGTTGCAGGCCTGCAAAATAATTGTCGAAAAAGAGACTTGAATTATCAGGGTCATGCAGGGATTTTGAAAGGGCTATAACAATGGAAGCTCCAACGCCCAAATTTGATTCTTCTTCAGTTATTTCATTTCTGGTTCCAACAAGTTGAGAAAAAGTGGTAGCTCCCTGGTATGGTATAAAGTCCAGGACGTAGCCAGAAACTCCTGCAATTACAAAAAATTTGTACCCCCATTTATGGGGTTTGTTTTTTATATATTGCCGTAGATTGCCTGCCCGGGTCCCTTTATAGGCAACCATGGTCTCGTCCACTGAATACTGATTATCAGTATGATAATTTCGAAAATTAGCTCGGATCTTTTCTGCAAAAGGACGTACCTTGAAGTATCCGTCAGTAGTATTATCCGTAATGTCATTGTTGTTATTGAAGTGTATAAAACGCCTCAAAGTTTTAAAACGTCTAAATTGCATCAAGGATTCTACCTGCTCAATACGTGTACCCCTTGCCCAGTAATCTTGATAGGATGGAACATCTATTATTCCCATATATAATAAACAGGATATAAAATCTGTCATCTCGTTGGCGTTCGTCGCGATACATGTCCCTGTTACTTGAGTACTGTAAAGATTAGTTTGCTCAATGATATCAGACATTATGTCAAGTGAAAACATTTTGGTAAAATATTCAATAGGAGTGAGCACTTCATCATTGAAAACAGGAATAAAAGTGTCATTCCTATTAATTTTTGGTAAATCTTCTTTGGTCCAGTTGAATGCTACTTCTGGTAATTTCTTTTTTTTCTTTAGGGGTGGCTCAATAACTTGTTCTGCCTCTTCGTCAGAGGTATGGTCGATATCCGAAATATTACCATCTAAAATTTTTATAATATTATATAAAATAAAATGCAGTCTTTTATGAAATGTTACCTTCCGACAAAATCTTAGCTTCCCGTATTTTGTCTTGAATTTGTTTCAAAGTCATTTCTTCCTCATCGTCTGATGAATCAGAATTATCCGAAACTTGAGGAAGGGGTGGCAGATGAAATTTACTTTTTCCGTAAAAGGAACAAGAAGGAATTGAATTATATTCATCCATAGCGGTAAATGGGCGCGAAAATCTAAAAATCGATATCTACAGTGGGCAATGTAACCAGATGGTTACGCTGATTTCTACAAGAGTTTTCTATGAAACTCCTCAAGCTTATACTAAAATAATCTATAAAATTACTCACCTGTTATGTCTAGAAAATACCACTAAATTTGGAATAAAACTGGAATAATTTTTATTAGTTCAAATAATTACATTTATATCTAGTTGCAACATAACCACAAAAATACAACGCAACAGGTCTTCACACGTGGCAAACAAAATTCAGTTTATCGCGAGCGCGCCTCGACTCTTAGTTCCCCCTCCTACTCACAGTTGTAACCAAGTGGTTTCGTTGCCCTAAACTCTGTAAAGTACAAGGATTGCGGAAAAGATGCGTTTGAATTCAACGTATCCATATGGTTACAATGACAAATAAATGTATGTTTTAAATTTTATAACTTGACCGATAAAGGGTTAAACTGGAGAGAGTGATTTTTGTCACAAACAAATATTTTTTTCTTTGCCACCATTTTGTTCCGCCATCTTGAGTTTACTAGTTCATCTATAAAACAATTAGGCACACAATTTGAAATCAGTCCATTAAGTTATTTTTCAAGCTGAACTTTTAAATATTTTATTACGCCGCCATTTTGTTCCGCCATATTAGATTCGTATCAAAATGTTACCAATTGATTCCTACATAATACTTGATTTTTGTGCAAAAGTTGAGATACATTGGGCAAGTATTTTTTTAGTAATAATTTTTTAACATTTCACTAGACCTCCATTTTGTTTTTCCATACTGACCAGTCATTCTAATATGACCCTTAATTTTTTAACAAAACTGGAAGTCAATCGGGTAGCTATGCCGCGAACAGCCAGAGCGATAGACAGACAGACAGACCGATGGAATTGAAAAAACATGTTTCTCGGTGTCACTGAAATATAAAGACCTGAAAAAAACTCAAAGGTTGATTTTTTCACGATTGCAATACTTCCCTTATATGAGCGAATTAGCAGAATCAGCAAACTTGACAACGTTGCAAATATCATCGGCGCAACAGACATTTATCAGTTAACCACGTGTAGGAGATTTGATCTGCCTAAGTATAGTCGGTACTAAAATATTTGTTGGCTTCGGTACTGACTGGAAACCGAGCCTACATTGCTGATTTTCATGAGATCGGGTATGATTATTAACCCATGTATACCAAATTTGAAGCATCTATGTGTAGCAAATTCTAATATATTTACCCGGTTCTTTTGAAATACCTTGAAAAGTAAAGGACCCTGGAACATATTCTTTTAGGTGCATAAAATACGATAAATAGTATATTCATAAACATTTTCAGTGTTCAGGTCGACGTTGCGAATATCATCGGCGTATCAGTTAACCGCGTGTAGGAGATTTGGGTTACTTAACTAACAAACAAAGGTTAATTAAGAAAAATTAATTAACTTGTATTTCTATAGGCTATTGATTGTTTAAGTTGATGTACAGGGTGTCCGGATTTGGTTACAAAAGCAGGGTATCTCGCTTATTTTTAAAGATAGAACATTGCGGTTTTCACGAACCTGAGCTAATTTTTTGTGAAAGTCATGAAGCCGTAAACAAAATTTTCATAGCCTTCCTCTTTTAGGAGATACAGGGCGAAATAGAAAATTTTGCATTTTGGGACCCCCCTCGTATCTCGGTTATCCTTTAACTTAACGCAAAGGGAAAAATTGCTGCTTATGCAGTTTTTTACGCTGGATCCAGTGACGTAGTCATATTTTTCATTTGAGTTGTTATTTTTTAGATATGACCCAAAGTTGTGTTTTTTCAATGGGACACCCTGTATATTTGTCCAGAAATTGATTTGTCCTTTTAAAAGCTTCTCAAAAATATATTAGTATGGGTCTATTTTAATAAACAACAACAAAAATCCTAATTTTTATAATTATCATCCCAAATTTTGCAGTAGGCCATGCAAAACGATGCCGTTTTCTTTTGTTTTCTTGGAAGCAAATGACATTTCACAATTTTGTACGCGTATATAAAATATAGAAAGAAAACCAAACTTTCGAATATTATGAAAAGTACGATATGTTAGCATGTTTTATATTAAGTAATGAAAATGTTGAAGCGGCTTCTGAGATGTATTTTAACAGGTAAATAGTTAATTTTTAGGTATGTTGAAATACTATTGCTTAATTTTTATTTAGATATCCAGAAAGGAGGCAACCTAATATATCCACTTTTTATCGGATAAAAAAGAATTTACTTAATCACGGATCATTTATCAAACCTCGTACGAAAACATATAATAAAGAAAATCGGGAGGCTGAGGAAATTACGGTTTTGGCTAATGCCGAAGCTTACCCTACAAACTCTTGTAGGGCCAGTGAAAAGAGCATAGGGATTCCAAAAACTAGAGTTCAAGAAATTCTAAAAAAGCACAAATTTCACCCATACAAATTTAGGCTCGTGCAGCACTTACAGCCAGGAGATGCAGAGCGTCGGGTAGTCTTCTGCAATTGCTTTCGAGAAAGATGCGACATGGTTAGAGATTTTAAAAGGAAGGTTATATGGTCAGATCCTCTTAATTAACGTGAATAAACCAACTTTTTTGTTTTGCTTCAAGACAGACATTTAACTTTGTTTTGCTTTGTTGTGTGCGATTATTTCTGGACAATAATTTTACCAACCAATGGATCGGAACAAATGGACCTATAAGATGGGCCCCTAAGTCTCCAGATTTGTCGATTTTAGATTTCTTTCTATGGGGATATCTGGAAAATAGAATTTACAAAGACCACTATTTGCAAGATTTAGGAAATGCAATAAGAGCGCTATTTACAAAAACAGTTATTTTGCGAAAATTAGGAAAAGAAATTTACTGTAGTTCTTATACGACAATTGATTTTTTCACATAATAATTTTTTACTGTTTTGTTCTTGTGTTACATAAATCTTAGTAACACAAATTACTTTGCCTTTATTGTTTTGCATTACTGCAAAATTTGGGATGATAATTATAAAAATTAGGATTTTTGTTGTTGTTTATTAAAAAGCAATCACTTTGTTTAGATACCTCTTGAATCTTATTATAGACAATTGAAAATAATAATTAAAGGCCCTAAACGAAAAATAAGCACAAAAAATAGCTCAGGTTCAAGTTCAGGTGAAAACTCAAGGTTCTATCTTTAAAAATAAGCGAGATACCCTACTTTTGCAACCAAATCCAGACACCCTGTACTTATTTCCTTATGAATTTGTATTGTTTTTCTATTTATACCTATAAACAAATAAAACTATGAATTTTAAATAAAACCAATATAAGATATAATATTTACTTCTGAAAAATGTATAACAATTGACAAAAATTAGAATGTGCCTTCAATAGTACATACGTTTATGAACGAAATTAATTTATTAAAATGTAATTTAAATATAATTCAAGAGAACAGACATTTAACTTTGTTTTGCTTTGTTGTGTGCGATTTCCTACTTCTCATGTAGTATTTATGTAACACAAATTACTTTGCCTTTATTTAGCTTAAAAGCAATCACATTCCACTGTAACTGGCCAATCAACGCTAAAAGGTTTTATTGAGTTCGGATAATAGATGTTTAGCAAGTTGTAGTCTATTAACAAGAAATTTATTTAAATGTAGAAGGTAATTTAGAGTGTTTGGGAATAGGTTTATCAAACAGGTACGTTTTACAAAAATGCTGTGTTGAAAAGCAAATGAAATGCAGAATTTATACTTTATTTTGGATCCTGATAAAACTGGCATGGATGATCGGAAGCAATGAAAATGATTGTGGGGTTACATTAAAACGTATCTACATTGCTAGTATCATCATGAGATGGGTTAGGATTAATAACTGATATATACCAAATTTGAGGCATCTTTGTGTAGCAAGTACTGCTATATTTACTCGGTTCTTTTGAAATACCTTGAATAATATAGGACCCTTGAACATATTCTTTTAGGTGCATAAAATACGATAAATAGTATATTCATAAACATTTTCGGTGTTCAGGTCTTTTACGTAATAAACGAAAATCCTTATCTGCATCGTAATCCAAGTGGAGTGGCATTATACGACGAGACGATGGTAATATCATGCATCGTGTATGAGGCTCCCAAACAAATTTCTTGTTTCAACTTTATTAGATTAGTTTCGAAAGGTCCTCTTTGACTAAACGAACATTTCATACAGTAACTTTTGATAACTTTTACACGGGCAGTAAACACGTTAAGTGCTTTTTCCTTTGTGTGCAGTCGGCAACCAAAAAATTCGAAGTTTATGGTCGTCGTTATACGTTGGATATGGGCACTTAATCCTTTGTGAAGATAGAAATTAAAATACGGCTAGTTAGGGATGTTAAAGGATCTCTTAAAATTTTAAAACGGTCATTATAAAGTTTATTGGTCCCTTAGGTCAAAGTTTCCTTATATTTTAATAATTCGTAATAAATTGCAGATTCAACGTTTATGTTCGTATAAGCGTTTCTTGAAACGGAATTACCCTTAAACAATAAACTATCAAGAACTAACTGAGTATTAATATTATGTCGTAAAAGGACTATTTCCTTCTAAGTAATAATAATAAAATATGTTAAACCCAGTTTAGAGATTATAGCTATTAAAGTAAGGAATGCAGTATTAAAATATAAAGTAAAGTTTTGCTGACGTCTCGTCGAGTGGACAATATATCGCTCTACAACCTCTCAGAAAGTGAAAAATCCTTTCTAAGTAAGGGTTGTGATATCGCCTAACTAGATTCCTAAAGAAGAAATAGTAGCTGGAGTGGAAGCTGCCCTTGTTGTTGTCCAAATGAATATATATATATATATATATATATATATATATATATATATATATATATATATAATTTAAACATCTACCCCTGTATCCACCAAAAAGGTTTAAGAATTAGTCCAGGTCCAGTTGTCATGGTACTTGAAACTCTTAGCCACTTATGTTTCACTTATATTACTGTCATTTTGTAATTGTAGATTTAGAAAAATTATTTGTTCAAATGCTAAAAATGTCATCTTTAACCTATAAGTGTCAAGTTAGACCTAGTCTAAATCTAAACCCCTTTAGTGAATACGGGTATTAAAGTTTAATTATTTTATGAACTAAAATGTTACCAGTTGATTTTTATATAACACTTGATGTTAGTGCAGAATTTGAGGTAAATTGGATAATTAGTTTTTTTAGTAATATTTTTCTTAACGTTTCAATAGGCCGTCATCTTGTTATAACATATTGGATTTACATATATGTATAAATAAGCATTTTTAAGGCAATGCTCCGAGAGTTGTATTATATATGCCTAGAATTCTTCATTCATAACAATCCTGTTTAGTACTTCGTCGATGGGAATACTAGATTTGACGTCTAGGCTTGCTATGCTATCGTCTTTTTCAACAACTATATCTCATATAATTCGACTGAAATGCTGCTAGTTTTTGACAAGTGAATCAGCTTTTTCGATAGCTGGTTGCATAATTTTGGAAAGATATTTTTCCAGTTTTTGTAGCGGCGACTTAACAGTACTAACGATAGGGCTGATGGGCGCCCCTGTTTGGTGTATTTTTGGTAAACCATAGAGTTTAGGACATCTGCTCGACTTTTCCCTTGGCATGATTTTTTTGTTGTATTTCGGGGTTTATAGGTGAACTTTTTAATTTGTTTTTGGTTGTTTTTTTTCTAGGTATGTAGTCGGGTCTCTTGGAACAGGCTTATAACAATTATCTTGTAGGATATTCTGCATTTTTTTGTGTAGTCTTGGGTATTCACGATAACGGTTGCATTCAGAATTTTGATGTTTTTATTCTTCCGAAGCTTTGTTAGGGCCCTCTGTTTAGTGTTGTTTAGGTTTTGTACCGGTTGTTTGCTTAATCTTAAAATCCTTGCCACTTCTTGTCGAATCTTCTCTGCTTTCGTTTCTTCAGAGGAGTCAAGGACGGCTTCCACTGCAGCTACTATTTCTTCTTTAGGAATTTCCTTAGGAGATATCGCAAAATTAAAACCCTTACTTAGTACGGATTTTTCACTTTCTGAGAGGTTGTAGCACGATATATTGTGCACTACTTTATTGACGTCTACTGACAACTAAAACTATTCTTTCGACAGTAGCGATGTGCACCTGAAATGAAAACACATCATATTTTTATTAGGTCACTTTACCAAAGTTTAACATAGGCAATAACTTTTGCTTTACTAAGGATGCAAAATAGCTCAGTCGAAAATAATCACGTGACTTGCGTTACCTGTCAAAATTGACATTTCTTTAAAAAAATTGCAAAATTTGCTGAAATATAAAAAAGTTATTTATTTTTTAATTTTACATATGCATACCAAATTTTGATTAAAAATTCCAATATTTATTTTTTAACTTTTTCCTGTTTTTTGAAAATTCTAAAAAAATAATAATTTTTACAACTTAAAAAAAATGTGTTCTCTTCGTAACCTCGTCATAATATTAATTTCTTATACCTAAATACTGCATAAACTCAAAAATACATTAAGTTTGATGCAAAGTTGTCGTGATTTTGGGAATTTTAGGTGTATATTAATTATATTGAACATTTTCGATAGTAAGTAGATATCATAATACAAAAATGTCATAATTGACTCTTTTAGGAGCGTAATCGAAATTTAAAACTATTTTTAAAATATTTAAGTGCCTTGGGTAAAAAATTGAAAATTAGAATTGCTGATCATCAGACGTCAAACTATGTAATAAACAACTTTTTTTATAACACTTTTTCATATTTTAGCAAATAACCCCTTTCTCTGCGACTTGTTTAAAGAAATATCCACATGTTAGGTGACTATTCCGTCCAAGTCTTTTTTCATACTTAATAAATAAAATATTTTCGCCAGAAATTCCGAAATTAAATTGTTGTAACTTTTTGGCTTTTCGAAAATTCAAAAAAAATACTTTAAGAAATATATTTCGGTTACCTCAGCAAGAACAATAAAAACCACTTCTTTAAAGTTCCTAAGCTTGATATAAAGTTGACGTGCTTTTAAGTATTTTAAGTATATATTAATTAATATTTTTTTGGATGGGTATCTTAACATTAAAAAAAACAAAAACAATGATGAACTGGTTTAAAAGTGTAGTTTTCAAAATACAGCAACAGATTTAAATAATGAATTCTACATGGTAACAAATTTCAGATGGTTTGCTCTCCTACTAGACGCAAAAGTTGTTTTATCTTATGTCTCAAAATGTATTCTTCAGTCCTGGATTAAGAAAGGAGCTATGGGGGCTATAGCCCCAGGCGTTGTCGGCAGGAGCCCCAGCACAGAGCTTGCGCAATATTTTGCGATAATATATTATTGAATAGGTGTAGGGCCCACATGCAGTGGGAGCCCCGCAAGACATGAACTAGTACTTTATCCGTGAAATACAAGCTTTTTTTATCATTAATAATTTTGAAGGGCATCCAAGGGACCAGCAAGTATTTAAAGACCATTGAACTTTTTTTTGTTGTCATCATTTTTTTCTAAAAGGCGCTCTCGCAGTACCTCGCCTGGATCAAAGGCCCCTGAACCCATATAGGCCCCAGACCCCGTAAGAAGCTAATACGGCCCTGGTATTCATATATTTTAAAATATTTATAAATTTTGGGTTTGAAATTTGTATTTGTCTCAAAACTGTAACTTAGTTAATTACTTAGACAATAAAACAATGTTTTATAGTCTAAGGTTAATTATTTTGTGTAATTTTTTGATATACATATAACTTTGTTATGAAAATATATAAATTGGAGTAATCTAGAAACGCAGTAAAATTTTAATACTGCATTCCTTACTTTAATAATAATCTTTAAACTGGGCTTAACATATTTTATTACTTACAAGGAAATAGTCCTTTTACGACATAATATTAATACTCTTAGTTCTTGATAGTTTATTGTGTAAGGGTAATTCCGTTTCAAGAAACGCTTATACGAACATAAACGTTGAATCTGCAATTTATTACGAATTATTAAAATATAAGGAAACTTTGACCTACGGGACCAATAAACTTTATAATGACTGTTTTAAAATTTTAAGAGATCCTTTAACATCCCTAACTAGCCGTATTTTAATTTCTATCTTCACAAAGGATAAAGTGCCCATATCCAACGTATAACGACGACCATAAACTTCGAACTTTTTGGTTGCCGACTGCACACAAAGGAAAAAGCACTTAACGTGTTTACTGCCCGTGTAAAAGTTATCAAAAGTTACTGTATGAAATGTTCGTTTAGTCAAAGAGGACCTTTCGAAACTAATCTAATAAAGTTGAAACTAGAAATTTGTTTGGGAGCCTCATACACGATGCATGATATTACCATCGTCTCGTCGTATAATGCCACTCCACTTAGATTACGATGCAGATAAGGATTTTGGTTTATTACGTAAAAGACCTGAACACTGAAAATGTTTATGAATATACTATTTATCGTATTTTATGCACCTAAAAGAATAGATTCAAGGGTCCTATATTGTTCAAGGTATTTCAAAAGAACCAGATAATAAATCATATACACATAGATGCATCAAATTTGGTATATATCAGTTATTAATCATAACCCATCTCATGATGATACTAGCAATAGTTTCAATGTAACCCTACAATCATTTTCATTACTTCCGATCATCTATGTCAGCTTTATCAGGATCCAAAATAAAGTATTAATTCTCCATTTCATTTGCTTTTCAACACAGCATTTTTGTAAAAAGTACCTGTTTCCAAACACCCTAGAATACCTTTAGTATTTAATCTAATTATATGTAAAGAAAGTACATTTAAATAAATTTAAATAAAATATCAAAACGCTGCTTAAAGGCGAATTTGTCTCAAATATTAAAATTTATACCCGACTTCTTTCTTAATAAACTGCAACTCGTTAAACATCTAACGTTATTTTTATCAAATCAATAAAGAAAAGCCTCCAATATTCATGTTACTAGAATGATTTTTGCTACCATTTCTGTGGCCGGCATATCTCACGATTATAATTGCCTCTCTTTCCCTGACGAATAGTATTATCCCAACTCAATAAGACCCCTTAGCGTTGATTGGCCAGTTACAGTGGGATGTAACATAGGAACATTCCTAGACTGACTCCAGAGAGTTGAAAAATTTATATCGTACGACAGTTCAGATTGAAGTTCACTTATTACCACAGGGGTAATTTAGTATTCCGCTATTTTTAATTTAGCCTAAAATTTTGTCTTACTTTTCTGCCCAAGTTATTTAGGACCTTTACTTATTGTTTTCAATTGTCTCTGATAAGATTCAAGAGGAATCTATCTACTAAAAGTATTAGTGAAAAATAATTCAGAGTAAATTTCTTTCCCTAAGCCTAACGCAGGCAAAGTGTTAGTAAATACTACATGAGAAGTAGGAAATCGCACACAACAAAGCAAAACAAAGTTAAATGTCTGTCTTGAAGCAAAACAAAGGAGTTGCTTTATTCACTTTAATTAATTGTTTGTTTGACTATACTTATATATATATATATATATATATATATATATATATATATATATATATATATATATATATTGGTTCCTAAAATAATTAAACTTTAATGTGTAATTCAGTTTAAATTTTTTCGTTGAAGTCTGTCACCTTTTTTTATGGATTCAAGAGAGATTTTTTTTTAAAACATAAATTAACTTAATTAACCAGATTCCTACCACAAAATTACACATTAAAAACTGTGAGGCAAACTATTTACATCTTGGATCCATATGCGGTACAACAAAATATCTTTTGGCTGTAAACACTTTGATGTTTTTGTTTGCAATATTGTTAATTAATAAGTTGAGGTGGTATCTTCATTACCTGTATTTCATTGAGAGGCCCTTTTTACAATTGCAAAGTCTCTAAACCTTTCTAGCCATTATTAAATGCCTCAAAAAAAGTCTTGTCTCTCCCCTTCATTTTCTGCTAAAAATTCTTGAGTAGCTGACTAAAAATAGAAACATGTGGCGTATTGCAGAACACGTTACTTATGGTACACAAATGATACAGACAAGCAAGGATATATTTTTCTTTTTCTATAGCATTTTAGTAAAAAGTTACTTGAACTTTAAGCTCTAACAATAATAATAATAAAAAGCAAACGTATGAAAAATATTTCCCCTCATAGTTTAACTATTATTCTCAAATAAAAGAGAAGAGCTTCTGGACTACATAAGACAGTAACTAGAACATTGCGGTTGTAATTTTCGAGCCTTTACATGAATCCTATTACGCAAAACCTATTTTGGATTGAACGGACCAGGCGAATTAGGGCTACTTTCTATGGACATTTGCGTTTTCGTCCGTACCCTAATAACTGAGGAATAAAATCGCTTTGGGACGGTATTAAATGTTAAAATTGTCATGAGAAATTTGAACTTAATGACTTTTTAAGGGGATCCTTTTTTTTATTCAAAAGGAGTCATTTTTTCGGCACTACTCGGAGAGATACCCAAGTACTGTTAAGCTCACGTATTTCAAGACGATGGATTAAATACATAAAGTGGATTATGTTACCCCTGTTGAAAAAAAATCAGCAGATGTTTTGTAATATACAATTTTAAACAGTTTAAATGTTTTTTAATTATTTAGAAATATAGTTTTTGTTATATTCGTTAAGGTGAAGGGTTGTAAACCATTTGCAAGTTTTAGTACGTCTAAATTGATATAAAAGCCTTAACCTTAACGAAATATTGGATTCGCCTCTATATGGACGGAATCTAGTTTTATATACCATAGTTTTGTAAATATTGAAATTATATCTATTTAATTTAATTGACAAGGTATTTTTCACTTTGAGAAAAAAATTAAAAACCTAATTTTTTAAACACAGTGTTTACTTTCGTGTATTGTGAGTAGAGTATAATTGACATTGGTCACTTTAATATGATACTGTTATTGTTTTAATATCCTGTTTTAATTTAAGCTATTTATTTCGTTAGCTAGTGTGCTAAATTTATTTGAAGTATCAGAACACAAATGTGAGGGGAAATTAACGAGAACGAGCAACCCGTTACTTTTTAAGTAACGATACTGCCATGGACTATGAAATATTCTATAAAAGTAGTAGCCTAACGAAAAAATATATCAGTTCTACTTGATAACAATTAAAAATAGTTGCGAAATAATGTTAAAAGAAGCAATACAAGTCAAGTAAAAAGTGCGTAGTTCTACTGAGCATGTAAGTTTTACATGGCTCTTATTAGAGAACACTGATGGCTTTTACGGGCTTTAAATTATTCCATATCTCTGGTGGACGCAATAGTTTACTCGGGACTGCATCTGAGCTGTTAATTATTGCATTTCAAGTACATACCGCATTGTACACTGTCCTCTAATTTGCATTGTATAAACATTATGCTATTCGAGGAGAGACATCGAGGATATATTTATTGTGAATCCAATTTAATTTTTAAAAAATCAGTTATTTTGCGATATTATTTTATTACAATTTTTTTTATTCTTGTAATAATCAGGCAAGTAATGAAATTTAAAAACTAGATAGATTCTAAACCCAGAATTTGACGTTTTTTAGATTTTTGCCTAACTAGCTAAACTACAGAGATCTCACTTCAGCAGATTGATTCTCTTAATAAAGCAAAAGTCTAGCAGGCTTGGTTGCTAACCGAAGCACGTTATCTTTCTTAAATTTAATTATTAAAAGCTGCAAAATTTAAAAAATATTTTGATATAATCGATGTACATAAAGGAAAGCAGACTTGACTTCTGAATTCTGGTAAAATATATTCTCGGAAATGTGGTTAATGTTTTTTAATTTAAATAAATTGCCTCGTTTGTTCATAAATATATATATTTTATATTGCAGATGTACCGTTGGTGTCACTGGAACTTGGCAGCACGTTGAATGGTAGTACAATTAAGGAAGGAGTAGATGTTTACTTTGAATGTAACATCAAATCGAATCCATGGGTATACAAAGTCAGCTGGAGACATAATGTAAGTCTTTTGTTTAATATTTCCCATTAGATATAAATTAAAATGAAAATTAATATTTCGTGAGCTTTAAAGAGTAAATTAGAATTACTATTTTATTTGACCTTTTGACAAGTTATACACTAAATTAGGAAAAAATGTTTCAATTGATTTTTTATTAAGTCTGGTTTCTTCTCGAATCGCAAAAATGCTGAATTATTATAGAATATATTTATGTTTAATTAAGAGTTTTTTTACGAGCAAGGGTTAAATAAATATACTTTGAATATATTTTACTATTGCAAGAAAATAGGATTCCAAACTTTGCTCGGTATTCAATATAAATTTAATGACGACTAATGAATTTCAAAGAATTAATGAAAAACTTTTATTTGAATTAAATACACGTAGGATTAAATACGTTAAGAGAATTCAGTTGCCTCAAGGAAGCATTTTAAAGCAGAAAGTTTAATATAAAATTAACTCTTAATTAACTTGTGGGTCATACATTATTGTATTGTGAATAAGGTATGTTTAAGAAAATTTTGTTTTATTTTTCGGAATCCTTCAGAAAGCAACACAAAATTGCCTCTTAGTCAAGTTACAACTAATAATATTTGTAAAATTCAATTAATTTCCTTCCCAGCAAAATGTGTTTAACTATTTCGAAAGAAAATTGTAAGTAAATGTTGCCAATTAAATATTATGTTCCATAATCTTTCGCATAACTGCAATAAACTTTGAAGATATAATAGTAAAAAAGTGTCTGCTGTTACGTATTTTCATTTATTCGGCGACAAAGTTCAAGCCAGATATAACGTAACACAGTAAACAAACTATTATTTGCCATTTCCACAGTTCCAAAACTGATCCTCGGACGCCTTTTAGAAGTTTGCCAGTCAATTTTGCGTGATTCACTTTGGAAACTTTACATGTAAATAATAAAGTTATAATCAACTTAGGTGAAAGCACTACCAGCTAACTTTTTGCTTTGTTTTCTAATAAGAAGCATTCAATAATCTTTACGGTTTCTGTGGTTTGTGTGATATGATTTTTTAAATAAAGAATTTAATTAATATTAAATCAACTCGTTTAAAATTATATGTATTTTAATTACATAGTAATTGGATCGTACAGGTGTGTTATTAATTATAAGTTCTGTGCGTTTAATTAACCTGAAAGCTATGATATATTTCATTTTTTGCAATATGCAAATCTTTTACTTTATCCAACCTTAAAAATTATAAAATTTGATAATTCACATCAAACATAGATACTTTGAAAATAAGAGAAATAGCACATTAGTAATTAAGCTATAATATAGGGAATTCTATTTAAATAATAAAAGGTTCATATCTCCCATTTAGAATTCACTACATTATAAGATAGCAAAATTACACTTGTATTAACATGTTTAAGCGACTTTGACTATCTTATTTAGTTTATAAGATTTTTTACTAGTCATTGACTGTATAATTATAGGAAATTGTAATTATGTTTTTGAATTTATAGGGAAAACAACTATATAACAATGTAGCGGCTGGAACCATTGTTAGCAACCAAAGCCTAGTATTACAGTCTATTACTACTGCCCGATCTGGACACTACACTTGTGTGGGGCACAACAAAGAAGGTGATGGTGAAAGTAATCCAGTTTTACTAGATGTAAAATGTAAGTTTTTCGATTACTTGTTATTAGTAATGGTATAGTAATGTAGACTTTCCCAAATAAGTGATTTTAGAAACTTAAGTTTAATCTCTATTTAAAAATTCTTGTTTAATAATTTGACCGGAAGATTTGAGAAAGGTGTGTTAATTTTATCTTGTCTTTACAAATCACAAGGTTTGTCGAAACGGCTTTTGTTTTAAGGATTTTATGGGAGATTTAAGAACAACAGCGGTGATGTAAAAGGATTTTTTTAAATTGATATTTTTAATCAAATTAAATTTAATTAACATCTCAATATCATATTGTAGTAGTACATGGGAAGAACATGTTTAACTTTCCGGGATAGTTTTAAATTTGTTTTACCTATACATGTAAACATAGGGATCTTTCTCGAAAAACCAACCTGTGTGGAGCCATGAATTGCACATCTCCATGTCGTATGAGGTCATAAAAATATGAAATGTTCTATAATTTGCAATATTCAATAAGTTTTTATATGTAAATGGAAAGATAAAAGTGAACATACTTATGCCCCAGTAGCGTTGTACTGAACAAGATTGTTTGTTCTCCTTCTACGGACAACTCTTTTTCTAGACTTTATATAATAAAATTGTAAATAAGTGACGAACTAATTTAATAATATTGTATATAAAATATTTTCCTTCCAAGAATAAATCACTCGAAACAAAATACGTTTACTTACGGAAAAATGTCTGAAAATTAGAAAAATATAGGCACATTTATCACCCTTATGCCTGAAAAATGAACGGCACTTAAGAGTTCTGAAATTGCTGGATGTCGGACGGTGGAAACGTTCGTATATTAATATGTTTGTGAACTTTGTGTGAGAAAATTTTGTTTTAAGATCGGGGAAAATTTTTATTAGAGCGCGGTACTTAAATTGAAAAAGTTTTTAATATACCAAGTATTATTTCTAATGTTATTTCCGGTGTAATTTTAGACGCAATAGACCCTTTTACTTCGAAGTTAGTTTGCTAGAGAAATTATTGATAAAATCACCCCCGAGATTTTTTCAGATCTTTACGTTTCTGTAATTCTTATATATAATATTTTCTGAATTCCGTCGGTCTGTCTGTCTCTCTGTCGGTGTCTGTTCGCGGCATAAGTGAAAAACTACTTACCCGATTGCCTTCAAATTTTGGTCATATGGGGATGACCTAGTAATATTTTGGTTAACATCTGCTCATTCAATTTACCTCAAATTTTGCACTAAAAATTGAATATTAGGTAGCAATTAACTGGTAAAATTTTGGTACGGATCCAAATTGGCCAAACAAACTGGCGTCTTAAACAAATATTTAAAAATTCAGCCTGAAAAACTAACTAATAGGTTTATTTCAAATTTTGTGCAATAAATAATTGTAGTATAGAAATGAACTGGTAAAATTGTGTTAGGAATTCAAGATGGCCGAACAAAATGGCGGCCAAATGAAATGTTGGTAATCGTGTAAAAATCCAGGTTTTACATATCTTTACGAGTTAGTTCCCATATGCCAAATGTTTTTTCTATTCAATTGGTCTATCTGTCCGACTGCCAGTCTGTATGTCAGTTCCACGGTGTAGCTTAAAAATTACTTACCCGATTGACTTCAAATTTTGGTCAAGAATTAAGGGTTATGTGTGGACGACCTGGTAATTTAATATTTTAGATAGATAGATAGAGAATATGGAGGGTTGACTTGTGCCAACCTTTTACTTGAGCCTCGAAGGTGTGCCCATTATAACCTCCGAAGGATTGCGGCACCTGAGTGTCTGAAGTCTTGTCTCTCCCATCTCTCTCTTAGAATCCCTATTGCCTGTTCGTTTATCTTTAGATTGATCGCCTTAGAGGATAGCGGCGCGAAGGGTTCAGGACGGTATGGTTTGGTCTTTGCTCCGTTACGCGCCAACCTATCCGCTTTTTCATTTCCTTCGATTCCGTAATGTCCCTTAATCCATGACACTGTGACAGTATTGACACTCAAGAATCAGTTTGAATGTAATTTTATTCTTTTTTAAGGTTTGCAAAACTTGTTTGCTGTCTGTAAAAATAATAACTTTTTCACTTGTTATTCTTTCTTTCTCCATTTGTATGGCGCCATGCAGAATTCTGAGTAGTTCCGCCTGGAAGACGGACATCCCTTTGCCGAGAGCCATGCTGATTTTCAGGTTGAGTTCTCGTACATACACTCCCAAGCCAGTCCCATATTGGTTCTGAGAGCCGTCCGTATAGATGTGTATGTCACCCTCCTTTCCTGGTTCTAATGAACCGCTGATGTCAATTTCGAAGTTTTTATTGAAAATGAAGCGGGGGATCAGGGCATTCACTTGATGTTCCACAAGGGGTTGTCGTGACAGCCTCTAGGAACACTCGTGCATGTCCCGGACCCCAGTTTTTTCCGCATCACAGGTCAACAGCGTGGATGTCATTGCACCTGTAACCGTCAGGCACGCTAATCTTTGTAGCTGTTGCATTTTGTTTTGTGCAACAACTTGCTGGGCCTTTGGTCCATCACACAATGACACTGTAAACGAATATAGGTCGAATGACGGCCGTGTAGAGCCAGAGGCCAATTTTGGGGTACAGACCCCAGACTTTCCCGATGGCTCCTCTGCACTGCCAGAAAGCTTTGGTGACCTTCTTAACTTACTTAACCTCTTTAGATAGACCGAACTGCTTACCGAAAAAAGAAGGTGGTCTTAGGTTGGCCAGCTTTCTCTTCCTAGTGAAGAGTTCCATATCGGTTTTTGTTCGATTCACAGAGAGTGCGTTATCTACGCACCATCCTTCCACCAAGTCTTAACACAGCCTGCATTGTTTCACACAGGACGTTTTCGAATTTTCCTGTTAACAGAATAGTGATATCGTCTGCATAACCGGTTGTGTAGTATCCATTTTAAAAAAAATTAATATTTTGTAAAAATCCAATATAAAAAATGTTTTAACAGTATACTAAATATCTATCTATATCTAATATCTAAAATAAAGATTCACAAAAAGGAAATTTCCGGGTAAAGAAAATTTACCGACTTTTTTATTTATTAAAATGATGATATATATATATATATATATATATATATATATATATATATATATATATATATATACTGAATAATTTTAAGTTTTTTTTTCTTTTTCTGATAGAAGTTTTTAATAATTTATACTGGAAAAAATATAAAAACAAAATAAATCTTATGAGGCAAACGAAATCTAATTAAAAATAAAGGGGCGTTTCAATAGAAGGAATTCGAATAAATTCGAGGGCAAACATAACGTTTCTCACAATATGTTTGGCCATATAATATTTACACTTACATTTGATTTATCATGGTTTCACCCTTAATGTATTTACAAAATTGTAACTGAATTGGATTAGTAGTGTTTGAGACTGATTTTTTAAACATTTCATTAGGGCTCCATTTGGTTCCACTGTAATGACTGCACCATTTTTTTTTCAGTTTATCCTTATATTATCCAATTTTTGTGCAAACTTTTAGGCCGCTCTCCGTTGTGTTGCCAAATTTTTACCAATCCATTCCTTTATCACACTTCATTTTTGTGCAAATGCCAACCCCATATGACCACTGCCGAGAACACAGACCGGCACACAGCCCGATGAAAATAGAAAAACAGAGTTCCTAGAGCCCAAAGAACATGATTTCTCAGTTCCTTGGTCTGTCTGTCTGTCTGCTTATCCGCGGCATAGCTAAAAAATATTCACCCGGTTAAAAATTAAGGGTCATATGGGTATGGAGCCGGAACATGTTGATAATAATAACAACATGGCGGTTCAAAAAATGTTTAAAAAATTAGTCTACGTCAGATTTTGCATAAAAATCAGTCATGATATTTTGGTACGAATCCAATGTAGCGAAACAAAATGGCTGCCTAATAAAATTAAAAACAGTCTGAAAAAAATAATTATTCAATTGATTTTAAATTTTACATACAAATCAAGTGTAATATAGGGATCAAATGATAAAATTTTAATATTAATGGCGGCCTAATAAACTTTACAAAAAAATTTAGTCTGAAAAACAACTTATATGATTGGCTTCAAACTTTGCACAAAAAATCAAGTTTCATATAAGGATGAACTGGTAAAATTTTAATACGATTCCAGCATAGCGAAATAAAATGGCTGCCGAATAATAATGTTAAAAAAATCAGTGCAAAACCCTTCTTATTCTACTGTTTTCACAAAAAAATAAGAATAGTACATCGTATACCTAGTAGGAAAAGCTAAACATTCCCGGACGATCGTAAAGATTGCCGGCCGACGCCGACGGACGCCGCGACGCGAAAGCCGAGACAGGCAGTACGAAATCCGGGAATGTGGCTT
The DNA here is from genome assembly GCA_030620095.1 of Kuschelorhynchus macadamiae. Classification (NCBI taxonomy): domain Eukaryota; kingdom Metazoa; phylum Arthropoda; class Insecta; order Coleoptera; family Curculionidae; genus Kuschelorhynchus; species Kuschelorhynchus macadamiae. The sequence goes on from JAUTXW010001412.1 coordinate 322,245, forward strand.
TTCCTTCGAGGTATACATACTATTTTTCCCGAAATCGAAAATTGTTGAAAGGGTATAAATTATTACAATCAACAAATAATTGTAACTATGAAAACAAAGCTATATTGAATTGTCAAACTCGCTCAAATGACTAGATGCAAGAAAACATTGAATTTTCTTTCAAAAATGTTATCAAAAATCATTTCCGAACGATTTTCGAAAAGAATATTTTTAAAAATTAAACCCGCTTTTGAAAATCAAATAAATATAATTTTCACCCTACTCGTTTTGATAATATGGAACAAGACATGCATTTTAATATTCAATGAGGATCTGCATAGGGTGCAAAAGAAATGATAAAGCTCTGTAATATGCATTAGGCAGTAATAGAATTTGCTTACTAACGCTAAAGCCTTTCACTGTACATTGAAAAGTGTTCATAGGAGCCTTATTATTATCCGCCATGGGGAAGCATAGAGCTACATAAAAGCATCGAATTAAATTAGGTTAACACGAGATAATGGAAATCTACACATCGTAAATGATATTAAACTGGTTTCCAAGTAGCTTATATATCGTTTTTTTTAAAAAGAGAAGAGCGCGTAATTCTTTGAGTTGCTACAATATGAAATACTTATAAGCAGTTATTTTATGAAAAGAATTTTTTTTTCAGAAAACTTCCTAAAAGCACATTAATCTATTTTTACTTTTCTCAATTTTCTTATACTGTCTAAAATCTATGCCGTCGTAGATCAAAGTAATAAGTAAACGTATCTAGGCCATACCATGACAATGGGCAAAGAGGATCAAAGCATGAGCTGTCTTTGGCAAACTGCGATATATATTTAAAAATAACACTATACATGCCCATAAACCTGAGACTAGAATATATATAATACGTGCATTCTGCCAGTAAAAACATACGTACTGAAACCATCTCACTTACCAAATTTTATGCAAACAAATTTAGTACAACATAGAAAGCGATAGAAAGTGCCATGCTTTGGTCAATTAGGAAACCATGGTTCATGGGATTAGACTGTGTCAAATTAGATTTACTATCCGACGTTTCTTCTTCGATTGCTCGAGACATCTTCAGGATCTTTACTCCACGAGACTTGAACACTGAATGAGCTCGGAGAGATTCAGTATCTGTATTGAAATTTTTTTGTATTTTTAAAAATTTCAATAGATTCCCTAATTTTTGGTTTATAAAATCCTGTAACCGATGCTAGGACCTTGATTTCCTTTACATTTATAATATGCCCAGTGGTATGCTTAGTGTTCAGCAACAGCAGTCTAAACAATTTGTTTCTTTTTAATATTCCTGGCTCCTCATCATTCTCTTTTTGTGGAGTTGGATTACTTTATCTTTTAATTGAACGCATAATATCTTCAGTACAATAGCCATTCTCTCGATGTTTCCGATGTTAGAGAATCTTGATCAGAAATCGAAATAGCTCTGAATACTACTGAGTTGATAACCGATTTCTTTTGTGTTGGATGATAGTGGGAATTTACTATTTGTATACGTCGGTTTTCATACACAGAATGTCCTAATGTACCATTTTAATTTCCTTGAACACATACGTTTAAAAAGGGAATCGTTTCATTAGATTCAATTTCCATTGTGAACTTGATATTATGATGTTGTTGATTAAGGTGGTCCAGAAATATGAAGAGATTATCCTGTCTATGAGGCCATACTACAATAAAAATCATCCACATATCTAAATCAGTGCTTTTGTTTAGTAGAGCGGATGTTAGGCCAATATCTTCAAAGGCTTCCCTGAAGATATTCGCTACCACAGGTGATAGAGGAGATCCCATACCGCCCCTGAAGCTCTGTTCATAAAAAGTTCCTTTAAAAATAAAATAAGTAGAAGTAAGGCAAGCTTCGACTAGGTTTCTTAGGCTCTTATCAAGATTAGTATGATTCAATATGTCTGATATAATGAAAATTGAGTCGTTAACAGGAACATTTGTGTATAGTGATTCTACATCGAAACTGACCAAAATATCTTCGGGATCCAACGTTAAACAAATTTTACACATCGTAGATGCTTAAAACGAAATGCATTCAGGTGTTCGTAAAATACAGAAATTCACATCGATGCGGAGCGTCGGTAGGTAAAAATATAAAGTTTTAAACAATAAACCTGCAACCACACTAACGGGTTCAACAAATATACAAGGCACCAATGCCAAAGTACATAGAAATACAGTGGTGCTAAATAAGAATGTTACAATAAATAGTACTAAGCTGATCAACATCTGATCTGAAATTTATAGAATTATCTTTATCCTTATTTATAGGTATCATTTCCAAAAATGTTCGGAGGATTATATTTCCAAAAATGTTCGGAGGATTATATACAGACAAATTTTAAATATAAAATAGCTACCTTATGTTGTTGGACTTACTGACAGCGTAGTTAAACATTTTAGTTCATGTGTCAATATAAAAGTGGCTAAATATAATACATTAAAAATTGGTCAATTATTGACAAATACTATAGACAAAACACCGTATATGCAAAATTACAATGTTGTATATAAAATCCCGTGTCTCGACTGTCAAAAATTCTACATAGGTCAAACTAGTCAAAGCGTAAAAAATAATACAACACAAAAGCAATAGTAGAATAGATAAAAGATCGTGTGTGTTTTAGTATATCACTTTCAAAATCTGGGCCATAGACTTAACTTTAACAACACAAAAATTTTAGAACGTGAAGGTAATTATAAAAAAAGAACATGTTTGGAAATGATACATATAAATAAGGATAAAGATAATTCTATAAATTTCAGATCAGATGTTGATCAGCTTAATACTATTTATTGTAACATTCTTGTTTAGCACCACTGTATTTCTATGTACTTTGGCATTGGTGCCTTGTATTTTTGTTGAACCCGTTAGTGTGGTTGCAGGTTTATTGTTTAAAACTGTATATTTTTACCTACCGAGACGCTCCCGCGTCGAGTATAAATTCTGTATTCAACTAACACCTGAATGCATTTCATTTTAAGTATCTACCATGTGAGTTAGCCAGAGGGCCTTCAACACGCGTGTTTTTTTTTACCAATGTTTTTCAACGAAAATTTGTTTAAAGTTCTGTATGGTAAATCTGGATGTAAGTTTGTTTTGTTTTGGATTGTACTGTTAATTCATTAGTATTGTATTTTAGCTATTTACCTCCTGAGGAAGTCATTAATCGATGGCGAAATATAGAAGATTGATGGATAAATGAGATTTTTTGTTTTTGTTTGACACACACCACAGACATATATGCTATATATATATATATATATATATATATATATATATATATATATATATATATATATATGTATATATATATATATATATATATATATATATATATATATATATATATATATATATATATATATACATATATATATATAATACGTATATATATATATATATATATATATATATTTATATAAATATATATATATATATATATATATATATATATATATATATATATATATACGTATATATATATATATATATATATATATATATATATATATATGATATATATATATATATATATATATATATATATATATATATATATATATATATATTGCCAATAAACTATTCTCAATCTAAGGAGAGATGGGGAAAGGTTAGTCATGCCAACACAAACATTTTTTAAACAAAAAAATAATTCAATTATGTCATTTAACTTAACTTTTAAATCGAATTTAAATCGATAAGGTTATTTTTACTTAGTTTTTTATGTCCCTCGTACTGAAATTGTAAAAAATCACCCTCCGAGATTTTTACAGATCTCTGTATTTTAGGGTTTTTAGATTCCGGAGAAACATGATTGACTTTAAGTTTTGATCAAAAATCAAAGGTCACATTCAGTCAATATGAGCGTGGAATTAAAGACGGCCAGCAAAGGCGGCAATTATTTCCTTTCCCACAAGAAACATACCAGATAAGATGGACATTTAGCAAAATTAGATTTAATTTCCTACTTTATAATAAATCACTAAATAGTACTTATTTTACGTAAATATTGCTGATTCAAATTTCATATTATTCATCATGTTCCCTTAGTAAATCTATAAAAAAAACAACAAAAAAAATATTGCTTCGTGTTCTTAAAGCTCTCAACTTTTATTTTCTTCAATAAGTTTTCAAAAAAAGTATTTAATTCTTACTTCAGAAGAAACACAAAACTATATGATTTCTCGAATTTTCCTTTATCGGATTCTTATGATCAAGAGTAATTTTTAAATCATGTTTGAGTTACGAGTTTTAGACTATTATTTTTTTGTTACTAACAACTATTTCATAAAAATGTATAAATAATATTTAATATTTAAAGAATTAATTAAAGAAATTGAACAAAATGAAAACAGCCATATTAAAATATAAAAAATGGCGGCCTAATCAGATGTTTAAAAAACTCATTCTGAAAAATTACGTAATCGTTTGATTTTAAATTTTACGCAAAAATTAAGTTTGACACAAAGAACTTTTTGGCTGCCTAATGAAATGTTTAAAAAATGATTGTGAAAAACTACTTACTGGAAACTGATTTTATATTTAGAAAAGTAACATAAACCATCTGTAACATATTCTTGAACTCGTGACACTATGGTACATATCTTTCTAAATTATTTTTATGGGACCATTAAAAACTGTTTGACAGAAAATCTAGTTTAACTTAGGTTTAACTCAGATTTTCATTAGGCCTTAGAATCGACATAATTTAATTTTTAATTTTATTCTAGCTAAGCCATAAGGGAACATAAATTAGTAACCCGCCCAGGTAAGACACTGTGTACAGGGTAGGTGGTCCACTCAAACATGCTCTAGTACTTTATCTAGAAATGAGACACTGACAAAAAAAATTAAATACAACAATACGTAACTGAAAAGTCGAAGAAGGTCACCAT